>CM046429.1:37975830-37983330 GCA_025506505.1 Flaveria sonorensis | reverse complement strand
AGAGGCTAGCAGGCAAAACTACTAGTCAACTGGACGGTAAGGTGGACCCTAAGATTAGCTTTGAAGGGGAAACCTTGGTTGAAGGCCCAGCAGTTGAGCCTGTGAACCTTGAGACAAGAGCTGCTTCAGCACCCTTAGCACCCATTTCCCTTAGTGAGGCACCAACTGGTGAAGGTGTCTCACAGCCTCTCTTTTGCCAGAACTCAAGTACAGCATCAAGCAATAAAGGCCAAATCTCTTTCCACCTTGAGTCACACAAGCCTATGAGTGACAAAGGGAAAAGGAAGATGACCCTGAGGAGATTGAGGAGGAGAAGAGAGAGAGAGGAAGAGGAAGGCAAGGGGAGAGAGTTCAAGTAGGACCCCTGGTTTCATGGAAGCCATAATCAGGGCTGCCCCTAGGCCAAGTACTCAAGATGATGAGTTAAGGGGAGCCAGATTGAATTATTTGGGGTCCAGGAACTACAAAATTGATGAACTCATCTCTCTCCCCTTAGAGGAATTAAATGAACCGGCTAACATGGAAGTGTCTAAGGAGAGGAAGGAAGATGAGATAATAAAAATGCTTATCTAGATCAAAGAAGAAAGAAGAAGAAAGATAATCTACAAAGCTCCTACCCTCTCCCCAGTTCAAGAAAGTCCTGAGACAAAGACTATGGCCACTAAGCAACAAACTCAGGTAGATAGGGAACAAGATAGACAAACATGATCATCTACCTGAGTGCCATAAGTCTTTAACAGGAAACAGACCTTCTTCCCTTTCCATATGACTGCATTGAGTTTGAATGCCTCAAGTAGCTTGAGCAACAAGTGCAAAAAGAGTAAAAAGCTGCAAAGAGGAAGATGAGGGAAGAGGCTGCAAGGTCAAGAGCCACCATCAAAGCAAACTTGAAGAAATCTGCTGATAGACAGAAGATGGTGAGCTTCTTGAAGCTGTATGGGTTCTTCAGAAGGAGACTTGGTCCAATGTCTCTATCCACTATGGATGAGCATATTAGAGTGATCAAACAGAAGATAAAAAAGGGTGAACTGATTATTTTGCGTTCTCCACCAAGTCAGGCTACACCTGAAGTTGAGGTCAAGGTTGAACCCCAGGAGACAACACAACTTGGACTTAGTGCTGCATCATAACCAGCTTCATCTTTTAATCCGTAGCACCTGATCCTTCTCCTTCTGAACTTATGAAGGATAGGGACCCAATTGAGGAAGACAAACAAGAACAACCTGGTACTACAGGCTAGTCTCCTTAGTTAAAGTTTAGAAAGAGAAAGAGGATGGCCATAAGAAGGGACAAGAAGAAGAAGAAGAAGTCCAAGGCATCCACCTCTGCATCACAGGATGTGTCAGAACATCCTGAGGGTGATCAAGAAGATGCTGCTAATCCAATTCATATTCAAGTAAAGCCTCTTACTGGTGAGAGACCCATCGTGACTTGGATGTTTGCCACCAATCCACACAGATGAAGCCTTCTGAAGCTTCAAGGACAAAGTCTTCCAAAGCCAAAGACTGATTTCTTTCGAAGACAGAGAATACATGCTTTCTTTGAATCACTTTTTGACAAAAGTTGAACTACTTTTCACTGCCACTTCTAAAGACTCGCCAACTTATATGAGTTGGTGAAAAGTCCATGCTTTTGTCAACTGTATATTTAGGTCTTTTTTTGTAACTTTCCAACTATGTAGTTTTATCCTTTTTGTAATATATTAGGATGTGAGCTATGGCATGTCATAGTCACTAGTCAAAAGGCAATTCGCCTTTTGACTCTACATTGATCTTGTTGTCTAGATTAGTGTTTCCAGCTGGCCTTCAAAGTATGACCGACTTTAAGATGTAGTATAAAGTGTCTCATATACTTGTATTTTTTATGTATGCTTTGTAACACTTGTAAGAACTTGAGAATAATATATATCATTTTTGAAAACTATATTTGAGTGTTCTTATTCTTGTTCTTTTACTAGTGTTCATTTTGTCATCACTAACCGATTCGTTATTTGATCTGCTAAGTGTTCAAACTCTCTCCACCTTGTGAAACTGTTGTATTGACTACCCTTCCCCGATCCTGCATTTACATATATGTAATGATCCATATAAATGATGATCATAATTTGAAAATCATGAGTATAAAAGTGGTTTTGATTAAAAATAATGTATATATAAACTTCTTACATAATGATGATCAAATAATAAATGAGTACGTTAAAATGGTGATTATAATAAGTTGAAAATTTGTCAAGAATATTAAATCTAGAAAAATGTTACTAAAATGTTTTTAATATGTATTAAACATACTTATTTGTACCTAAAATAATAAATTTTGATGGTTGGACTTAATTACATATGCGTTTTATGCTTAGAATGACGTCTAAAACGGTATATTTCAACTTAAAAAGGAAGTTTTGCACAACTCCGGTTTTGGATAGAAGTAAACCCCATATTTGAAAATTAAAAACTTAAGTTTAAGTATGTATTTAATCTATGATGTGTATGAGCATCGGTGTTGACGTTGTACGCTTTATTCATGTATAATGATCATGAGGTGTACACGTGTTTACGTATTTTTGTTATGTATAACCGTACAATTTTGGCTAAATATTGACGTATACTTGTAATATTTGTTCAACTTAAATGATGATAATTTTATAAAAGAACATGTCTTAACATGATTAAATATGCGTTTTTTTGAGAAAATATATTTATTAGTTAAATAAATTATTAGTATTAGGGGTTAATAATAATAAATAAAAAGTGATATTTTATAGAAAAATATAATGCTTATGAAAAATGAAATTTTCTCATAATGAACAAGTGGAATATATATATTTTTATAAATTTTATAAAATTATTAATTATTGATGAAATATTGTTAAGTATGAATAAATCATATTTTTAGTAAATGCATGACTTATGGTTTTTCTAGTGTTCATATTTTCATATACTTTTATTAATAATAATTGTGTGTGTGAAATGTGTGCATTGATATGAAAAACGTTAAATGATTTATTTACGAAAGTAAGTTTTCACTTATAAGTATAAAAACTTAACCGAATTGAAAGTCACCAATGTGTTGTTTGAAAAATGAATTTATTTACAAGTCTAGTAAGTTGGGTGAACAAATTGCTTGGTAGACTTCTTTTATTGATTACTAGGTGCTTCGTGTTTATGACATCAATTGGTTGATTATATCATTTGGGATTGTCCTTGCTTGGGACCTCTTGTACTTTTGTTAAACGTTTGTTAAACCTCGTCATCTCTTGTAAGGGTGTGTTTTGTCATTAATGCAAATACGAGGACTTATTTGTAATCATTATAATTTGGATGTAATTAAATAATTAAACAATTAATGATAATCATAATAAAATGATAAAATAATAACACTAATAATATTAATTAATTATAATAAGTGTTAATAAATAAATAAAAAAACAATATAAGTTAATATTTTTATAACTTGTAAATTAAAAGTGTTGGGCATAAAATAATAAAACTTAAAACCACAGGGGCTAAACTGTAAATGGAATTTAAACACAAAACTTTGGATTAAAAAGAGTAAACTTGGAATTACATGGGCCAAATGTGAATTTTTTTTTTAAAAACCCATTCCCACCCGTCGGCCCCGATTCCCGGCCAAACTCCGGCCAGCTTCGGCGACCTTCAAACCACCGAATGGAACCCACTTAAATCACTCTTTACATGGTTATAACCGTTTAGAACCTTGCATCAACTTTAATTAGAGCATTAATCGACAGTTTCACCCCTCTCAATCGAAACCGAAACCGATTCAAAACAATTACATTAATCGACATGAAACGAAACTAATCATGTGTATTCAATGAGGGTTAATCTTTATACGGACCTTTCTAAATGGTATGCTTATCCAATTTCATCTAAACTATACGCAATCCTCAATCAATCAACCGTGTAGCCATTGGACCTACAACCCAACCAAATTCCAACTTCAAGGCATCGTACAACCAAATTGATAGAGGGCTTTTAAGCATATACACCATTAGAAACTTTTGGTGCAACGAATTTGATTATAATCAACTCTAACCACTTGAATCAAGGTCATCACAGTCGTATGTTTTCTTGGGATTGTACACGTTAATCTCACAATCATTTCAGGTGAATCTAAACACCCACACACTAGTTTAATCTAGGGGAATAAAAGCGCTTTTGTTTAATTTCATTAACATCAACAAATTGATGATCAATTGGGTTGAATTCAAACTAGGGTTCTTGGTTTGAATTCGGGTTTTACTTGGAAATAAGTTATAATAACTGATTTGTGTTTTATGACACAAAACAGAGCTTTGGTCCATTGGTTAAGTCCTGAGAGTGTGAGGCAAGGGACCCGGGTTCGAACCCGAGTCCTTGCATTCTTTTTTTAAATGTATTTTTATTGGTTTTTAAAATGCTGAAAATATCTTAATATTATTATTAAACATATAAAAATCATTTTTTTAATTAGAAATCAAATAAAATAATTTTCTTTTAATTTTCTTAGAAATTCAAATAATAAATTTTTATTCTTTTATCTTGAAAGTTATAAAAATTGTTATAAAATATAATTTATTATTAATTTTAGATTGTAAAGAAATTAATCTTCTTTAATTCCCAAGAATTTTAATTTAATAAATCCTTCATTTTTTATAAAATATATTTACAAGTTCAAAATATATATTTGAAAGAAAATAAATAAATAAATAAATAAATAAATAAATAAATAATAAATAAATAATATATATATATATATATATATATATATATATATATATACATATTTAAAATATGCATCTATTGTGATTAATAGAATTATTGTAATTATTTAAAATTACAAACTTACTATTTTATCAAATAGTAAATAATAGTTCTTTGATAATAAAAGTTTAACTTTTATTAATGTTTTTATCACAAAATTTTTATTTAAATCATTTAAACAATTAAAATAATAATAAAATGTATCTACCTAATAATTTAAAATCATGGGTTAATAGTTTATAAATAACATCATTACAATTGTTATCCAAAATCACAAATTTAAACCGTGAATTCCCGTGTACCATTAACACTATAATAACCATGATTAACTTAATTCGTCGTTCGTTTAGGTTGAACATTACCGAATCCTTGACATTTTAAACAAGACTTTCTATTTGCTCATCCTTATTATCCATGTGAGTTTTCATACCCCATTTTATATCATTTCATACTTTTCGGGTGAAACATGTTAACCTTATATTTACCACACTTGTAAACATGTTTTTTACTCTTGTAACACTTGTGCAATTCATTTTATGTTGTCATGGTTATTTGAATATTTATAATTATCATGTGATCACTCTTGTAAGATACAATCATTAACTATTGCTAGCCTGCGACGTCATAGATCTATGGGCCTGACAAGCCTATTTGGTGCTAAAGCCGAGGTTATTGCCGGCTCCTAGTGTCGTATTCCTGAGTACTATGGGAACCAAGCACACTTAGCTAATCGTTTAATCTTGTAATAGCCATATTTGTCAAGGTTTGGTTGTTACATTTGTTCATCCATCTTTATTTACTTTATTCAATAACCTATGACGTGAATTGCATCTTTGATATATATCTAT
This sequence comes from Flaveria sonorensis, assembly GCA_025506505.1. Taxonomy (NCBI): domain Eukaryota; kingdom Viridiplantae; phylum Streptophyta; class Magnoliopsida; order Asterales; family Asteraceae; genus Flaveria; species Flaveria sonorensis. Next base: position 37,977,725 of record CM046429.1, on the reverse strand, counting down.
ATATGATTAATCTATGAAAACTCACCAACATTATATTGACTTTATTTTTTAACATGTTTCAGGAAATGATACAGCTTAAGTTGCTCTTTAAGACTTGAACACATCTAGAATTTGGACCTAGATTAAAATAAAATGACTTATACTGTCACATGATGCTATGGAAACTTTTGTATTTTTGTTTGCTTGAAACTTATGATATATCTTTCCTGTATGATATGAACCTTGGAAAATAATTATATTTACACTTTTGAATTAGCGTTGTGTGGCATGAATAATCTTAACCCTCACATCTCGACGTTTTCCGCCGTCAAGGTTGGGGTGTGACAGATTGGTATCAGAGCCCATAACTATAGGGATTTAGGTTATTAGAAATGGTGGCCTAGACTATGGTTAATCTAGAGACCCTCTACATGACATTTGTTATAATCTTGTAAGTATGCTTATATGCCTATCACATGTTGTTACATGTTGCATGATAAATCCCTTATGTGCTATTTGTATATATTTAGAAAATGGTGCCTTAGGGATATGACTTGAACCTTGTATTCCCCAACTTCCTAATCCTCTTCTTATGCCTTTAAGTTCTACCGCGTCTAATCTTTTCTTAATCTTATTCTCGACTACATGTGGAATTCTACGCATCTTATCGAGTGGAGAAAATTCCTTAGACGATATGTCTAAATCTTGAAAATCTCATTGAGGTTTTAATTCTAGTAGCCTATAAGGAAGTGTGTGACACATAAACACCTGTATTCTGGATTTCCTGGCAAAAGGCCCTCGGGCTAAGGCAAGCATTTCGTATAAATCTCATTGCGAGACCTGTTATGCTTACTTGGGGATTTCTGGAATGAGTGCTAAATTATGGTCAACATACACATCTTCCCTAAGGTAATTGGGATTAAGTCACCTCGACGTGTCCATGTTCCTATTGGTTATGTGGTATCAATTGGAACCATCTTGGTTATATTTGTGAATATCAAAATTCTTGATTTCTTGAACTGGTTTAAGACCGAATTCTAATATTTTCTTTATTTCTATCTTATAGAATGTCCCGTCACCAAGGAAAGCGTGGCTGCTGTACTTCCGACCATGGTTGCTGAACTTAGTAGCACCCTAATGGCCAACAATAGCAAAAACACTAATGGAAATAATGGTGGGGATGGTAACAACGGCCATGGGGAAAATAGCAATAACCAAGGTGGAAACAATCGTACCTGTACCTTTAAGCATTTCAACTCATGTAAACCCACTAGCTTTAGTGGAAAGGACGGAGCCACTGGACTTCTCGAGTGGTTCGAGAGCATGGAAAATACGTTCATCAATAGCGAGTGTCCCAAGGAGCTCAAAGTCTGCTATGCTGCAAGTGTTCTTCAACAACGGGCACTTACTTGGTGGAATAGTGAGAAAAGGAACCGAGGTGCTGAAGTTGCTTTGGCACTGTCTTGGGAGGAGTTTAAGGACTTAATGGTCCAAAAATTATACCCTAGAAGTGAGTTACAGAAACTGGAGGAGGAGTTCTGAAACCTCAAACAGGACAACGGGAATCATTTGGCATACTCCACCTAGATTAAAATGATACAGCTTAAGTTGCTTTTGAAGACTTGAACACATCTAGGATTTGGACCTAGATTAAAATAAAATGACTTATACTGTCACATGATGCTATGGAAACTTTTGTATTTTTGTTTGCTTGAAACTTATGATATCTCTTTCCTGTATGTTATGAACCTTGGAAAATAATTATATTTACACTTTTGAATTAGCGTTGTGTGGCATGAACAATTTTAACCCTCACATCTCGACGTTTTCCGCCATTAAGGTTGGGGTGTGACATTGCTAGATTTACATGTTTGCATTCAATGTGAGTTTTCACAGTCTATTTTTAAATAATGTTT
>CM046429.1:37623330-37970830 GCA_025506505.1 Flaveria sonorensis | reverse complement strand
ACCTTGGATTGACATGTCACAATACACCACAAAGTTGTCTGTTCCTCTAGCAAAGCCAAGATCGGTGCACTGCACAGCTTGTCCCTAAGCGCTTGAAAAGCCGCTTCTTCATTACTACCCTATTTGTAAACAGTCCATTTGTGAGTTAGGGCACTCAGAGGTTATGCAAGCTTTTAGAATCCTTCTATGAAACACCGGTAGTAACCCGCTAATCCAAGAATTTGGCGCACCTTAGTAGGCGTCATTAGCGCAGGCAAATTCTTAATTGCCTCAATCTTAGACGTGTCAGCATGAATGACATTCTCGTTAACTACATGCCCTAGAAATTGTAATTCTCACATCCAAAAGTCACATTTAGGAACTTTGGCATATAGCTGTTCTGTCTTTATATAACACCCGGAAAATTTTAAAAGACGAGAAAGAAAGTATAAACGTGCAGAAAAAGGAAGAAACACAATTTAACCCCAGTTGAGGGGCTAAATGTGTCAAAAGGACAAAAAGATTAAGAAGTGGGTGCATAAAGCAACATGGCCGCCCATGCCATGTTACTTTTCACCTTTTCTGCTGATTGTAGAGAGAGAAAGAAGCAGAGCGGAGCTCTCGGGTTTTTGAAGAAAGAAGAACAAGGAATTCGAATTCAAGGTAAGAATTCATCATTTTAAGTTGTTCTTCATATGCCTCGGTTGTATGCTTATGTGTGTTTTGTTGTGTTCGGGTGTGTGTTTTTGGTGGGTTTCTAGGTGGTTGAACTCATTGTGCAAACGGGTTTGAAGGAAGTCATACTCGAAGGCTGCTAAGGTGAGTTCTAGATCTCTGGTTTCTATGTTTTAAACCTATTTTGGGGCTGGAATTACATGTAAATAACTTTTAATATGACCAATATGTTGTACCGTAAGTTTGGCCCTGTTCTTTAAGTGGGTGTGTTAGGGTCTGCATGTTTTTGCTCAGATTACGTGGTTGTATGCTTGTTCTAAGAGATTAGCATGCTAGATCGGTGCGATGAATGTATAAGAATGAGGATTTGGAACTGTTTATAATGTAAGATACGGTTTCAGGTTAGTTGATCATCCGCATTAAGTTTGAATAATTGCATGTGTTGTTCATCCGCATTAGTTAAGTGTTCATCCGCATTTGTTGTATGTTCATCCGCATTTGTTTTATCCATGCGCATTTGCTTCAGTCATCCGCATTTGGTTCATACGCATTTCTTTGGGACACTTGAAATATTTTCTGAGGTGTTCATCCGCATTTGTTTATTCATCCACATTTGTTTATTCATCCGCATTTGTTTCCTCATCCACATTTCTTTAAGGAGAAAGAATTTTCTGATATTTTGGGATGTAGAGCTTAAGTGTTAAGAAAGGAGGTTTTATGAGGGTCTGTGGTTGTTTTCGTTTTTGCATGCTTTGTATGTTTCTATGATGATGTTGTTCCATGTTATGTTTATGCCGTGACCTTACGTGGTGTGACGTATGTGTATGCTTATGTTAAGTACTACTTAACGAAAGTGGAAGATAACTAATGTGAAGTAAGAATGAATGCATGCATTAATGAACGATCGGAAGTAAGAAACGTCTTGCAAGCACTGTAAGGAGGTTCACACCCAATGAAGGGTGTTAGCTCAACGGTGTGCGGGTTAGCTACCCCAGAAGGATGCACACTGGGGTCTAGTCTTTGTGACTGACCATACGTACGGGACCATTGTCGCTTACCCTAGTGCTGGGCCCGCCTCGGGCATGATGTTTGAAGTCTATTTATAGTCTTCGGTCCAGTACCCGCCTTGTGCATGATGTTTGGGGTATAGCACATGGCATGGTCCAAATGATGATACCCCGATGCTGGGCCCGCCTTAGGCATGATGTTTGAAGTCTATTTATAGTCTTCGGTTTAGTACCCGCCTTGTGCACGATGTTTGGGGTATAGCTCGAGGCATTAGCCTGGAGCATAGAGAAGTGAAAGTAATAATGATCGAATGAAAAGTATTTTACTTATAAAACTAGAACTTACGTATCAGCAACGCTGTAAAGTACGGTTTTAAACGAAAGAAAAGAATTTAAAACTAGTTGACTTTTATGAAATTTCTAGTTGGCAGGTAATGTTGCTGAGGATGGCACGGGGCAGCCACTTGGCATTTTTGGATGGATCCATTGTTTAAATTATGACGTTTTTGCATTGTAATGCGAACAAATAATATTTTGTGACGATCATGAATGTTGTATTATTTTGCAAAAGCAATGAATGAAAGGATTTTAAATTATTCCGCTGCGTTGTTTTAGTACACTTAAATATATGTGTTATATTTTATGTGCAATGATCGGCCAGCTGTAAGCGTCCCGGGAACGGGGCCTTACAAGTTGGTATCAGAGCCAAAGTTTAAGTGAAACGGGTAAATATTTTCAAAAGAAACCTAAACTTAAACTGAGAATGGGACAAAGGGAAGGGATGCCAGTCCGAGTAGCTGCGTGCCATCGGGTATTTTCTTAATGTTAACCGGTATTACGTGCGCATGTTATGTGATTTATGTGCTTCTTAGTAGATTTAGATACTGATGAAGTCAGGATAGGAAATGCTTGGGGTATGAAGAGTAAAGTGGCTAATCACAACTGGCCACTGTAATTAGGGACTTACTATACTTGACATAAACTGAGTTGTTACCTTGAATGACCGTGTTGGTGTTTGAATCTTATAGCGTGTTAGAGGATGGCCGGTGGTAGATCTTCCAAGGCTTCTCGTGGTGGAGATCGTGGTGGATGTGGTGCTGGACCACGGGTCACGAGAGGAAGACCTAGAGCTGAAGAGGTGGCTCACGAAGAGCCCGAGACCCCTCATCCGAAGGGTGGTGATGAAAGTGCTAACTTAAGGGCCTCAGTGAAGGAGGCGGTGGTGGAAGAGGTTCACCAGGTCATGCAGACAATCTTACCATATGTGGTGACTGAAGTGATCAAAGCTGTGCGAGAAGGAGAAAGGAAAGAGAGGAATAGGTCCTCGGGAGTAAGGGAGCAACCAGAGACTGAGATGGTTGTCTCCAGTGAAGAAGAAGGGGAAGAGCCTGTGTAGGAGATAGCACGAGGCTGTAACTATGGGGCATTTCAAAGATGCAAGCCCCTGACGTTTGACGGAAATGGCACTGCGGCTGCTGCTCACCGGTGGGTGAGAGAGATGGAAGCTGTTCTAGATATCAGCGAGTGCCGGGAAGATCAGAAGGTGAAGTTTGCTACTCATTCATTTGTGGACTCGGCCCTATGTTGGTGGGACAATATTGTCCAGGCCGAGGGTAGTAGAGCGATTGGCAGGATGAGGTAGAATGAGTTGAAGAAGCTGGTGATCGAGGAGTTTTGTCCTCACCGAGAGCTCGACAAGGTTGAAAGGGAGTTCCTACAGTTGGAGGCTGGAACCATGACACATCAGCAATATACCACCAAATTCAATGAGATGGCACGGCTAGTGCCGGATCTGGTGACACCCTTGTCACGAAAGATTAAGAGATACATTCAGGGCTTGCCGGCCGACATCCGCAGGCACATGATCGCCGCCCGACCGAGCACGTTTAGGTCAGTGGTTGATCTGGCAGGGAGGCAGTATGATGAACAGGAAGTGGTGGTGGCTGAGGTGAGTAAGAAGGGTGGTGGTGACCGGAACTGGAACTGGAAGAGGTTTGGTAGGGGTGGTGCCCCGACAAACATCAAGCGTGCACGGGTGGATGACCGCCGTGTGGTCACATCTGGTGCGGGGTCGAAGAGGTGTGACAAATGTGGAAAGGAGCATTTCGGAGAATGTAGGCGGGGATTGAATGTATACTTCCTGTGTGGGAGGACAGGGCATATAGCAAAGGATTGTCGTATGGCCAGATGTTTTAACTGTGGTGGAGAGGGTCACATGAGCAGGGAATGCAAGAATCCAAGGGCTGAGAGTTCCGGAGCGAAGAAGACGACCGGAACCGAAGGGCAGAAAGAAAGCGCTAGAGCATTCACGATGACCCAGGAGGAGGCTAGGACGGACCCCGATGTTGTGTCAGGTACATTCCTAGTAAACCAAACTCTTGCCTCCGTGTTATTTGATTCCGGTGCTAGTAAGAGCTTCATTTCTGCTGCCTTTTGTGTTAAGTTGCCTTTAAGGAGTAGGAGTATTGACGAGCCATTTGATGTAGAAACTGCCATAGGTAAGTCTACCAGGATTTCTGAGATGATGGAAGGCTGTGTCATAGAAGTAGAAGGTGATAAATTTCCTTTTTGACCATTCGTGATGACCTTAGGCGGTTTCGATGTAGTCCTGGGAATGGACTGGTTAGCGGCCTACGAGGCGTATATCGTATGTCGCAAGAAGAAGATTGGACTGACAGCGCCTGACCCGAGTTCGGTGATGATTTACGGTGATCGAGTTACAACCATCCTGAAGGTGATTTCGATGGCAGTGGCGGGAAAGTGCATGAGGCGTGGATGTAGTGCCTACTTGGCCTACGTAAAAGATGTTGATACGCCAACACCATAATTGTCTGATGTACCGGTTGTGTGTGACTTCCCAGACGTGTTCCCAGAAGATTTACCAGGTGTACCGCCGGACCGTGAGACTGAGTTTCAGATCGACCTGATACCCGGTGCCCAACCTGTTGCTAAGGCACCGTATCGGTTAGCCCCCTCTGAGCTGAAGGAATTGATAGAACAACTGCAAGAGTTGCTTGATAAGGGGTTCATTAGACCGAGTATCTCTCCATGGGGTGCCCCGGTTTTGTTTCTAAAGAAGAAGGACGGTAGTATGAGGATGTGTATTGACTACCGCTAGCTGACAAGTTGACGGTGAAGAATCGGTATCCATTGCCAAGGATTGATGACCTGTTTGATCAGCTCCAAGGTGCCAGTTGGTTTTCGAGAATAGATCTCCGATCTGGTTACCATCAGTTGAAGGTGAAGGAGCAGGATATTCCTAAAACAGCTTTTCGTACGTGTTATGGACACTACGAGTTTCTCGTTATGTCTTTCGATTTAACCAACGCTCCAGCTGCTTTTATGGATTTGATGAAACTAGTGTGTCGGCCGATGTTGGATAAATCAGTGATTGTCTTCATCGATGATATCTTGATTTATTCAAAGAGCAAGGAGGAGCATGCTGGTCACATTCGAGAGGTGTTAGAGACGCTGAGAAGGGAGAAGTTGTATGCTAAGTTCTCCAAGTGTGCGTTTTGGTTGCGCGAAGTTTAGTTCTTGGGTCACGTGGTAAATCCCGAGGGAATTATGTTGGACCCGGCAAAAGTGGAAGCTGTGATTCAATGGAAGTCTCCATGGACGCCATCCGAGATCCGTAGTTTCTTGGGGTTGGTGGGCTATTATAGGAGATTCATCCAAGACTTCTCTAAGATAGCTTCTCCACTGACCAAGTTGACCTGTAAGGATGTGAAGTTTGTTTGGAGTCAAGAGCAAGAGAAGGCTTTCGAAGAGTTGAAGACAAGGTTGACCCAAGCTCCTATCTTATCATTACCCGAAGGGAGCGAGGATCTGGTGGTTTATTCAGATGCTTCTTACTCTAGATTGGGTTGCGTACTGATGCAGCGAGGAAAGTTATAGCTTACGCATCCCGACAATTGAAGGTTCATGAGGTTAATTACCCTACTCATGATTTAGAGCTAGCAGCTGTGGTCTTTGCATTAAAAATTTGGAGGCACTACCTGTACGGGACGAGGTGCACCATCTTCACTGACCACAAGAGCTTGAAGTACTTCTTCGAGCAGAAGGATTTGAACATGAGGCAAAGGAGATGGTTGGAACTGATAAAGGATTATGATTGTGAAATCCATTACCATCCGGGCAAACCCAACATAGTGGCGGATGCCCTTAGCCAAAAGGAGAGGCCTGAACCAATCCGGGTGAAGGCTTACCAATTGATTTTGACCTCCGATGTGATGAAGAAGGTCATGGAGTTTCAAGATGAGGCGTTGAAGGAAGATCATCTTAACTCTGAAAGGATGAGAGGTCTAGTCGCAGAATTGGGTGAAAACACTCTCGGTGTTAGAACCCGATTCAAACGAATGTGGATTCCTCATTATGGGGATCTACGTGGGAAGATCATGGATGAAGCTCATAAGACTCGATACTCCATTCATCCCGGTGCCACAAAGATGTATCAGGATATGAAGAAAGATTATTGGTGGCCGGGTATGAAGCGTGACGTAGTGGAGTACGTGAGTAAGTGCCTTACTTGCTTGCAAGTGAAGGCGAAGCATCAGAAGCCATACGGTAAGATCCAACCTTTGGATATACCCGAGTGGAAGTGGGAACATATCACCATGGACTTTGTCACGAAGCTACCACATACCGCTAAAGGATACGATGCCATATGGGTGGTAGTCGACCGTTTGACGAAGAGTGCTCACTTCCTACCGATCCGAGAGACGTATTCTTCTGAGAAGTTAGCGGATCTATTCATCAAAGAGATTGTAACTCGTCATGGTGTACCGGTGTCTATTGTTTCTGATCGTGACACTCGGTTTACATCTAAGTTCTGGAAGAGATTTCATGATGCAATGGGGACGAGGTTACACATCAGCACGGCTTATCATCCACAGACGGATGGTCAGTCGGAGAGAACCATTCAGACGCTTGAGGATATGCTTCGTGCATGCGTCATTGATTTTGGAGGAAGTTGGGATGACCACTTACCGTTAGTGGAGTTCTCATACAATAACAGCTATCATGCCAGCATTGGTATGCCCCCTTATGAGATGCTATATGGTAGGAGATGTAGAACACCCATTTGTTGGGGTGATATTGGTCAGAGAGAGTTGGGAAGTATTGAGGTGATCGAGGCTACGACTGAGAAGCTTGAAAGGATCAAAGCCTTTATGAAGGTAGCCAAAGATAGACAGAAGTCGTATGCTGATAAGAGATGTAGACCAATTGAGTTCAAGGTGGGAGATAGAGTTATGTTGAAAGTCTCGCCATGGAAAGGGATCATTCGGTTTAGAAAGCGGGGCAAGTTGAGCCCGAGATACATAGGGCCTTTCCGAATCATTGCTCAAGTAGGAGAGGTGGCCTACAGGTTAGAGTTACCCGATGAGTTAAGTGGAATTCACCCTATATTCCATGTATCTCATCTGCAGCAGTGTTTAGCTGACGAAGATATGGTTGTACCACTGGAAGACATTGAAGTTGATGAAAGGCTCAATTATGTGGAGCAACCAGTGGCAATCATTAATCTCAAGGAGAAGTGGTTAAGGAATAAACACTTTTTTAAGGAGACAGGATTTTCTGAGATTTTGGGATGTAGAGCTTAAGTGTTAAGAAAGGAGGTTTTATGAGGGTCTGTGCTTGTTTTTGTTTTTGCATGCTTTGTATGCTGTTGTGATGATGTTGTTCCATGTTATGTTTATGTCATGACCTTACGTGGTGTGACGTATGTGTATGCTTATGTTAAGTATTACTTAACGAAAGTGGAAGATAACTAATGTGAAGTAAGAATGAATGCATGCATTAATGAACGATCGAAAGTAAGAAAGTCCTGCAAGCACTGTAAGGAGGTTCACACCCAATGAAGGGTGTTAGCTCAATGGTGTGCGGGTTAGCTACCCCAGAAGGATGCACACTGGGGTCTAGTCTTTGTGAATGACCATATGTATGGGACCATTGTCGCTTACCCCGGTGCTGGGCCCGCCTCGGGCATGATGTTTGAAGTCTATTTATAGTCTTCGGTCCTGTACCCGCCTTGTGCATGATGTTTGGGGTGTAGCACATGGCATGGTCCAAATGATGATACCCCGATGCTGTGCCTGCCTCGGGCATGATGTTTGAAGTCTATTTATAGTCTTCGGTCCAGTACTCGCCTTGTGCATGATGTTTGGGGTATAGCTCGAGGCATTAGCCTGGAGCATAGGGAAGTGAAAGTAATAATGATTGAATGAAATGTACGATAAGAAAGAGAGTGAATGAATGTAAGTTGTCGATGATGAAAGATAATAATGAGATTATCTATTTGTACGTATGATGTATGATCGCTTACGAAATTAAAGTGTGGTTTTAAACGAAAGAAAAGTATTTTATTTATAAAACTAGAACTCACTCAGCAACGCTGACTTTTATGAAATTTCCAGTTGGCGGGTAATGTTGCTGAGGATGGCACGGGGCAGCTACTTGGCATTTTTTGATGGCATCCATTGTTTGAATTATGACGTTTTTTCATTGCAATGCGAACAAACAATATTTTGTGACGATCATGAATGTTGTATTATTTTGCAAAAGCAATGAATGAAAGGATTTTAAATTATTCCGCTATGTTGTTTTAGTACAATTAAATATATGTGTTATATTTTATGTGCAATGATCGGCCAGCTGTAAGCATCCCGGGAACGGGGCCTTACACTTTAGAAGCTCTAGGATAAGGTTCATGAGATCCATAAAGACTGCAGGCGCATTTGTCAATCCAAATGGCATGACTGCGAACTCAAAGTGCCCGTATCGGGTTCTGAATGCTGTCTTGGATATGTTTTTTCTTGAACCCGTAAGCTGATGATATCCAGATCTCCAATCAATCTTTAAGTAGTAACTCGATCCCTGGAGTTGATCAAATAAGTCGTCGATATGTAGAATAGGGTAACGATTCTTTGTGCTAACCTTGTTCAGTTCAAGGTAGTCAATGCACATACTGAATGTTCCGTCCTTCTTCTTCACAAATAACACCAGCGCACCCCGGGGTGAAGAACTGGGACGTATGAAAACTTTGTCTAACATTTTCAGCAACTGTTTCAAAAATCCCTGTAGTTTGTTTGGTGCCAATCGATATGGCGCTCGAGCGATAAGGGTAGCTCCAGGTGCTAACTCAATCTGAAACTCTAACTGCCTGTGGAGGAAGGCCAGGTTAGTCTTCTATAAATAATTCTGGGAAGTCTCTGACAACTGGAATGTCTTCAATTCTCTTCTCATCCACTATCTTTTCTGTAACTAGTGCCAAGAGGGCGAAATATCCCTTCCGAAGACATTTCTATGCTTTCAAGTATAAGAAGATGCCGATCATAACATCCCTCTTATCACCTTCTACAACGAGTGTCTTGCCACTAGGAAGAGGTAACTTAATGAGTTTGTCTCCACAAACGATCTCTGCTTGATTCTTGGATATAAACCATAACATCAAAGCTACCGAGTGTAACAGGAATCAGATTCATATCGAATGAATGTCCACCTAAGCCTTGTTTACATTTTCTATATACATGGGTAGCCGCTATAGTTCTACCATTAGCTATCTGTATAGTAAATTTAGAACCTAAGTCAGTAGGCACTACCCCTAATAGATTACTAAACTTATTGGATACGTAGCTTCTATCAGCACCCGTATAAAAAAATATACTAAGGCGAAACAACCATTTCTATTGGTTTTCCTTCTTCTTGAGCCTTGGATAGTTTCTATTGAAATACACAGATTGTCCACACTCATAACATCTCTTTGTGCTTCTTGTGACTGAGGTGACTTGGCCGGTATGTTCGCCCGATGGTTCTTAATGGGATGACTGAATTTCCTACAGCGCTCTCAGATGTTCTTATTACATGGCCCATTGCGATGCTAGATGCACTTGTTGCAAAAGGAAACACAGAGAGGTAACGGATGGGGTCGTCACAACACGTTGCCTATTGATCATACGCCAAATGTAGTCAACCAAGAAAATCCAATTTGAATCCCACCACTAGGAAACGTAACATATGCTGAAACATAATAAATACCAGATAAAATGAATGTTAGATGTTCAATCTATCAAGACTCTAAGTCTTAAGATCTATCCAATGAACAAGGACTACATGCGCATAGAGTATCATCACTCTGTTAGAACTTTACAAAGATCAGGCACATTACAGATGGATAGTATTGCACGATCACTGAAATGCTAGAAAGAAAAACGACATCTCATAGAGACTAGGATTAATACCATAATATGAATCTTATTAAGGCTTGAGGTAGATAAGAACTTTTATACGAATAGAAATGAAGGATTGTTTCCATATCAATAGTGAAGCTTTATGAGAATCAACACTCTCATGTCCCAAAGTATAGAAATGAAAATTTGCACTAACTATGACCATTATCACCCGATAGAGTTTGCCAGATTTCTCATGCATGACAAATTACAATTACATGTGCACCCGTAATGGTAATTTGCTTTGTATGATCACCCCTGGTTCCTCCTATCTGAGCTAACATAACTTGCCAAGTACAGAGTGTTATCAATGATAGAAGTATCAAAGATATTTTCATTAAACAGAATGTCAAATAACCAAGGTTGTACGAAGGAATCAGTAAGGAAAACATTCACTTGGACAGGAAACCGTCGATGTACTCAAGTTAGATGGCTAAGATAGTATTATCATAAATAAACCATAATAAGTTGTCTCCTAATGTCTATGATAACCGCCAGTGCAGCTATTTTCTGCTCCATAGGGCAAGGAAGAGAAGTGGCAAGGTAGGTAAAGGAAGTATGACAGAAATAGCTCTCGTTCGAGAGAGCATTCAACAGGAGGCAGAACATGCACCCCATGAACCATCCAAGTCAGGTACCAATGGTATTGTATCCAATTGCGAAAGGTATGATGTAAAAGGTATGGTAAATCATTAATCGTAATTAACCTTCTTGTGACTCACAGTAGGTCGGAGTCACCCGCGCTAAGGAACAGGCGGTAACAACAGGGAATCAGGACGAGCTGGGCTTTTCCCTTAGACTTAGAATAAGAAGATAAAGACGCCACACCTATAGTCAAACGTTCACAGGAATATGCCAAAGCAAACATTTCTCAAGCAAGCAAAACAAGCAAGTATAACTTAATAATCTACGTGTGTGTAACTAATGCAAATCTAGGTATAGTCTAAAATGCAATGCAAATGAATGCACATTTTAGTTCGCTATAACTAGGACTCTGATTCCAATCTGTCACACCCTCAATTTCCACAAATGGGGTATTACCGTTAGACGTGTGACATACCAGGATCTCAGCCACTAGTTACACCAAACGACACATCAATTACAAAACATGTTTGCTCATATCAGTAGAGTTTCCCAAAAACTGAGTTAAATATGTAAACATATAAGTAATTGCGGAAGCGTAATAATTTATAAATCAAATGGCGCAGACACGCGCAAATCAAATAAACTATAGTTTGTAGAAAATGCAAATGTTTCATTTGACCCAACATTGATGAATGATGATCCTAAATCTTGTGCACCTTAAGAACCTAAAAGAAACATGCTAAAGTGTCAACATATGGTTGGTGAGTTCACAGCTTTAACAGAAAATAGTAAGTTATAGTAGTGAAATCTAGATTCAGTAATCAAAGCATATAAGTAGGTAGCTAGCCCATAACAAGTCACTATGTGTATGAATTTTGAGACTGAAATGATAGTAATAATGTAATGAATGCCCCGCCTGTGGATACCAGACCACAACATAGTAAAACAGGCTAACCATTCACCCGTTTGACCTCCAGTCAAGCTAGCGCGACTAGCCCGGGCGGGGTTTGTCAAACCCAGTAGATCTACTAACAATCACCTCGCTAATACCATATAACGGTCTGAATGGGGCGTAGTGGTATCATAATAGTAAACCAGTATATGCAGTATTACCAATCAAAAATACCGTACAGTTTATGAAAATCAGCATGTTTCTCTCCCCAAAAGAGAGTGTAGTATGAAAGTGGGGTTATAAACTCACCTCGTATGCACAACAAATAAGATAATGTAGAGAGCGGGAAGTTAGGTTTCCGAATAACCTGAATTTCAGTTAATATATAATTAATATTAATTATTGAGCATGAACATAAAAATTATACGGTTTCGCGCTTCACGACTCGGTTACGGTGTCGGTTATCAATATTTCCCCATTGCCCAAACGAGCTCAAGCATACACAAATTCAGACGAGTATAAAACCCAATCATTCACGCATACTCCAGCACATACATAAAGGCACTCTTTATACATTTGAATTATAAGACCTTTTATTATAAAACTCATACGCCTAATAACACACAACCCACTCGAATACAATACCCGAAACAAATGCCAATGATACATACATAAACCACACACAAGTAAACTACCTTCATACTACATGGTAAACATGCATACATGCATTGCTGCATCCCACACAATTATACCCCCTAGCAAAACCCACTTGGAACATCCAACCCAAAGTCCACGGGTGAAACCCCATGCTTAACATCCATGTTCCAACGCAAAACACATACATACACAACACCAACATATTCATATATATCCACGAGAACACCATTGACAAACAAACACAACCACAAGCCATCAGTACTCACATGAATTGCATGGAAACCAACTGGAACACCCACAATCGCACGCATAATATCATGCACTCACACAACAGAAACACACTCACACACACCACAACATCACACACACTCGCTCATCACAGAAAACACACACACTGCAACACCCAAAACACACACATACGACAGCAGCATACACACGCATCCAGACCGAAAACAACCACACATGAACACAATTGCATAACATGATACCGAGACCAACAGACCATGATTTAACGGATTTAAATCCATCAACCCAACTACTCTCGGTTTAACCGAGAACACCCACCACCGAACCGAACATGAACCAAACAGCCACACACATCGGAGTCACACACAACGCAGTAGATCGGACCCGCACACGGAGGTAAATCAAGAACATGAAACCGTAACGTAACGAACACGAATAAACAGCGAGGAATTCGTACCGTAACGTGCAGCTTGGTTATCTTTCAGGGCTACCGGGCGACATCGGTGGTCAACGGCTTGCGGTGATAGCGGAAATAGATGTCAAAGGTGCACGATTACTTGAGACGCCATCGTTCGAATGAGAGGGGGAGGGGCTGCCGTAGGATGCTTAGTGAATTAGGGTTGTGGAGTAGAAGATGGGTTACGGTTACCACGTGGGTGCCTATATACTAATTTTAGGGAAATTGCAGTTTAGTCCTTTATGTCTTACACAACTTTGTTTTTGTTAGTTTAGATTAAATTTAAGTTGTTACTAAAAATAGGAATAATAATAATAATAATAATAATAATAATAATAATAATAATAATAATAATAATAATAATAATATTATTATTATTATTATTATTATTATTATTATTATTATCCATTTTCATTTAATATTGAAATTTAAGTTAACTATAAAATAAAGGAGAAAGGTTAGATTTGAGAAGCGGTGTTAACCTGAAAAACATGGGTTGTCACACTACCTACTTATATGCTTTGATTACTGAATTTGGATTTCATTACTATAACTTACTATTTTCTGTTAAACCTGTGAACTCACCAACCATATGTTGACACTTTAGCATGTTTCTTTTAGGTTCTTAAGGTGCACAAGATTTAGGATCATCACACGCTGCATTCATCAATGTTGGGTCAAATGAAACATTTACATTTTCTACGAACTATATTTTATTTGATTTGCGCGTGTCTGTGCCATTTGATTTACAAATTATTATGCTTCCGCAATTACTTATATGCTTACATATTTAATTCTGTTTTTGGGAAACTCTACTGATAATGAGCAAACATGTTTAGTAATTGATGTATCATCTGGTGTAACTAGTGGCTGAGATCTTGGTATGTCACACGCCTAACGGTAATACCCGTTTACGGAAATTGAGGGTGTGACAATTGTATATAGTACTATCATGCATTTGAAATTATTTCATGCTTGTCGTTTATTCTCTTTTGTTTAATCCATAATAGAAGTTAATTTATAACACCCAACACATGAAATACCACTGGTGCTAGAGGTATTGGTTTACCTACCACAACCAAAGAGTTGGCATTATCGATATCTCAACATGTCAACTCTGCTCTCGAGCAACATGATGCAAATTTTGGGCATGGTAGAGGATGTGCCACCATGGGTAGTTCTAGCGGTGGTACATCGACTAATAATCTCTCTGGGAGTCAAGCTGCGGGTTGTACTTATAAGACATTTCAAGCTTGTAATCCATGAGTTTTTACGGGAGCTAAAGATCCTATTGACATCATTAGATGGATAGAGAATATAGAATCTATGATGGCAATCAGCAACTGTTCTGCTGATCAAAGAGTGAAGTATGCAGCATGTTCATTCCAAGTTAAAGCCTTAAGCTGGTGCAATTCCCATATCCAGAATCGAGGATAAGATGTTGCGTTTGGTCTTTCCTGGAACCAATTGAATGAGATGCTACTTAAAGATTATTGACCACACAATAAGCTTCAGAATATTGAAACTAAGTTTTGGAATTTGGCTATAGAAGGTGTTGAAGTTAGAGCCTATACTTCCAGGTTTAATGATCTTGCTAGACTTCTACTCCTAATGGTTACTCCGGATTATGTTAGGATTGAAAGATACATTAGGGAATTGGCACCTTAGATTCAAAGCATGGTTACAACATCAAACCTTACTACTATACAGAGTGTGGTGACATTAGCACATTCTTTGACTGCTGATGCTATCCAGAGAGTTATGTTGGTCAAGAAAGGGGATACTAGGAAGAAGCCCATGGATAATGAGAAGAAGGTTGTCAAGTATGATAAAAGGTCCGTTGAGAACAAATGGAAATGATCTTGAAATTTCAAGAACCAAGTTGGAAGCTAGAAGAATCATGTGTTTGGATCAGGGAAGATTATGCTACTAACCTGCCAGAAGCAAGGAGGCATGTTGGCACACACCCAAAGTGTAACAAGTGCACTCATCACCATGGCGGTAACTGCAATGACAACGTGTGATCAAGATGTATTAAGTATGGACATCAAGCTCAAACATATCGGTTGAAATTGTTTGAGAATGGAGAATAGGGTGATTTCACCTGACAAGTTTGAGCTTGATGTCCATACTTGATACATCTCGAACATAAGTTCTTATTACAGTTACCACCATGGTGATGATTTCACTTGTTACACGTCGCCTGCATGCCAACATGCCTCTTGGCTTCTAGCAGGTTAGTATCATACATCTTCCTCAATCCAAACCTCTAATTCTTCTAGCTTTGAACTCAGTTCTTGAAGTTTCCAGACCATTTCCTCTTGTTCTCAACAGACTTCTTATCAGACTCGACAACCTTCTTTTTTTTATTCTCTATAAGCCTCTTGCCAGTATCCCCTTTCTTGACCAACACACCTCTCTGAATAGCATCATAAGTCATAGAATGTGCTAATGTCATCGGGCCCTGCATCTTAGCAGGGTTGGATGCTGTAACCATACCTCAAATCTGGGTTCCCAATCCCTAAATGTATCTCTCAATCCTAACATAATAAGGGGTAACCATCGAGGGTAAAAGTCTCATAAGATCATTAAACCTAGAATTATAGGTTCTAACATAAGCACCTTCCATTGACAAATTCTACGACTTAGTTTCAATTTTCCAAAGCTCATTGTGTGGCAAATACTCTTTAAGTAGCATCTCCTTCAACTCGTACAAGGAGAGACCAAACATAATAACTTCTCCCAAATTCTAGACTTTGGAATTCCACCAACTTAAGGCTTCATTTTAGAATGAACATGTGGCATACTTCACTCTTTGATCAATAGAATAGTTGTTGATTGCCATCACAGATTCTATATTCTCTATCCATCTAACGATGTCAAGTGGACCTTCAGCTCCTGTAAGAGCTTGTGGATTACAAGTTGGGAATGTCTTAGAAGTACAACCCTGAGCTTGACTAAAAGAGGGATTATTAGTGGATGTACCACTGCTGGAACCACCCATGGTTGCACATCCTCTACCACGCCCAACATTTTGATTGGCATTATCTTTCTCGAGAGAAGAGTTGACATGTTGGGATATCAATTGTGCTAACTCTTCGGTCATGGTAGGTAAACCATTACCTCTAGCACCATTGGTATTTCACGTGTTAGGTCCATAAATTAACTTCTATTAGGGATTAAACAAAAGAGAATAAACGACAAGCTGGGAATAATATCAAAATGCATGATGGTAACATATATAATCACAACATTGCAACAACTAAGCAATCAATATAATCATTTAGCATAATGATTTTAAATGAGAGAAATAATTAGTAACGTATACATAGGTTAAGAAACAACCCAAAATAGGTGTGATTGTAACATCAACAAAAATACGAAATTGTTGTTCTTAAAATACAAATACCAAAGTACCAAACAACCTTACAAATCTAATGCGAGATTCATTCCATCACATCAGCACGTATCATAGTTGAAGCTATCATCATAAAAATAGGTGCCAACCCTAATGCAGCCTCTACACTCTCATCTAAAGAAGTCATCTGCTTCCATGCTGCAACCACTCTAGCCTCTGCTAGTTCCACCTCTACACTGCCACTTCCAACTTCTTCTTTGACTCTACAAGACCCAACTCCAGATCGGAAATCCTAAAGTGCAACTGACTTAGAATGTCATTCTCAATCACCTTATTCTCATCGAATGATATCATCCTCTCAACCATAGCCTACAACATCTCACTCATCATGCCCACCTTACCCTACAAGGATGAAATTTAGTGCTTGTACTGAATGTAACGAGTAGCTGGAGTGACAATGGTATGATCTACAGGCTCATCCATCAAAGGTGGGTCTTGACAAACTGAGGATGACTTAACAACCTCATAGTTAGAAGGGGCACCTCCCTCATCAGCCCATTTCTACAACCACTTAGTTAACTTGTCCCACTGTCCATCTCGAATCCTTGCCTTCTTGGGCTCAGTATGCACATGCATCTCTTGAACAGACCCATCAGTAGCTCCCATAACATCTCAATAGCATCCATCCCCAGCTTCCTCTTCTTCTTTCTTGAGTAGACGAAATGAATCTCAAGGACATGTTTATCAACCACATGAACATTAGGAATAGGTTCATTAGTAACCGGGGCTACCAAGCCAGGCTCATCAATAGTAGGAGGAGTAGGGTGTGGACTCTCATCATTAGACGCCCATATCCAACCATTTCCGTACATGGAAGTAGGCTCTAATCTAGGTGCAAATGGATAGTGCAAAATCTAAAGGGATGCAATAGGTAGAACAGAGAACATAGCATCCTTGTACCGCTATTAGAATCGTGGATCAGAATGAATGGGGTCAGAGAAGACATCTGTAACAAGAGACTATCCGTACTATATTCTTTAACTACATGCACCTACGTTAAACTTATAGATATAAATACATAAAGTTATCATAGAAAAACAAATCAATTTATTCATGCATGAAGACAAATACTTAGGAATGAAAACATTTTAACTCAAAACATTTTAGGTTATAGTCTAGATTTTTGAAAAGCATTTTTCAAGTTTGCAATAATCGTTGGCTCTTATACCAGCTTCTGTCACACCTCGAGATACGCAGTAGAAGAACACATATGTGATGGTGGTAACGGAAGTTGGATTATCCCAACAGTTATCAAGCAAACATACATATTTAATATCATGGATATGATAGTTTAAGTTTTAAAAATAAAATGTTATTACAACGTCATAAATAGAAGTCTTAAATTTGAAAACATAAAACTAATAACATAATCATAGTTTTAATATTAGG
The DNA here is from genome assembly GCA_025506505.1 of Flaveria sonorensis. Classification (NCBI taxonomy): domain Eukaryota; kingdom Viridiplantae; phylum Streptophyta; class Magnoliopsida; order Asterales; family Asteraceae; genus Flaveria; species Flaveria sonorensis. The sequence goes on along the minus strand of CM046429.1, from coordinate 37,953,297 downwards.
TAGTAGAAATTTGGTCCCAAAAGAGGTATCCAAGACATTATACGTTGTCATAAAACCTTTTCAATCTCATGCATGCGTCAGTACCTAATAAATATGCCCAAAAATGTATCAGCGAAAAGCCGGTGAGTTCACAGGTTAAATAAAAAGGTAAATAAAGTTTCCTTTATAAAAAGATATGATTATCCTTGAATAAACAAATGGATCATCAGGAACTAGCTAGGTCCAATGACTATGATCGTGAACAATAGCCCCATAATCAAACCACGACACAAGTGTCCTTCCATTCAATATATATTCTCCCGTCAAAAACTGACGGCGCGACTGATCACGAGGGGCGGTTGTCAAACCCGATAGATCTACTAATATAATCAGTGGCCCATCAAGGGTTGATGATAATGGTCGAGGCCCGTCGTGCACAACAAACAAAACAACTAAATGCCATCAAACCAAAAAATGTTTAGCATGTTTCTCCCCCAAAACAGTAAATAAAACATTATTTAAAAAGGGGCTGTGAAAACACATCTTGAATGCGTCAACATAATTGAGCAAATGTAAGGCCCCGTTCCCGGAGACCTCACAGTTGGTCAATCATAGCCTAATATATAAAAACATTACATAGTTCATGAATCAATGCAGCAGAATGAATATCAAAAGCCATTCATTAATAAATATTGTTGCTAAGCAATACATCGTTGATTGTTATCAGTTACCAAAGCCCACATTATTTGCATTACAAAACAACAATGTTATTAAGTGCGGACGGATGCCAGTCTAGCCCTGACGAGTAGCCTTCCCAAGTGCCATCCTCAGCAAAATTACCTGCCAACTGAAAATGCATAAAAGTCAGCGTTGCTGAGTGAGCTCTAGTTTTAGAAACATTAAAATACCTTGTAAGATTATATATAAAAATACCCATTAAAATAATGTTAAAATAAAAATACCTGGGTGCACGAAGCTGACTCCAGTACCGGGGCAGTAACAAAGGTCCCCTCAATCTCAATGATTGACCCCGTGTGCATCCCTCGGGTTAGCTAAACGGCACACAGTTGAGCTAACAACCTAACGGTTGTGAACCTCCAGTGAATTTGCTTGCAAGACTTTCTTTCATTCTTTATGTTCCACTTTTCATTTTCATTAATCTTTCCACTTTCTTTAATGATAATACTTTACGTATACGGATAAATTCACACCACGTAAAGTCATATAATAATATAATAATAAGGAGCACAAGAACATCCTAAAATATAAATAAAATAATAAAATAGCAGCATCAAGTCAAACCAGGGTCAAACCCTAAAATTCTGATTTCCCAAAATTCCCGAAAATTTCTAAGTGTTTAGGCGCATGGACACTATGCTGGCGCATGAGCCCTGCTTAGGCGCATTAACACTATACGGGCGCATGAATCTTACACTTAGGCATTTCAGCTTACACTTCTGGGCGCATGAACTGTTCAGGCGCATGTCCAACACTTGGGTGCCTGATCAAAAGGGCTGGGGGCATGAGGTACTGTTTGGGCGCATGAGTCTATACTTGGTATTTTTAGGCAAAATCTTGGGCGCATGGGTACTATTGGGGCACATAACCTCTTCTTAAAAGTTTTCTAAGGCAAATTCCAGGCGCATGCGCCCTGTTTGGGCGCATGACCACCTGTTGTGCATTTTTCAGAATCAAAACCATCCCAGACATGTATTGCACCTGTTCTAAGCATAAACTTAACATTCTAAGCAGCCACAACACATAAACAAGCATAGAATATAAGCATATACATACATAAACATACGGGTAGCATAAAATAGTTGTAAAATCCTTTTTAACATGCATTTTCAGCCCCAAACTTGTTTAAAACACAAATAAAACGGGGTCTAGAACTCACCTATTGCAGCAAACAAGTAAAACTCCTCCAAACTTGCTTGCACAAGAGTTCAAGCACCTAAAACAAGCCAAAACGAACACCCAAACACAAAGAGCACTTAAATATCGGTTTTAAGGATGAAACCCCATAAACACCGAACCAATTAACACGAAAACACTTACCTATGAAGATTTTCAGCCCTTTCTTCTTTTTCAAACCGAGAGAACAAAGTTTCAGTCTTCTTTTCTTCTTCTCGTTCGAACAACAGCAGGTAATGGTTAAACATTGGAGGCCATACCTTCTTTATATTAAAATATTGACTTTTGTGTACTTTTACACAAAAGCCCCCTCCACTTTTGCTCTTTTATGTTTTCTTCAAGATACTTTTCTTTTCATTTACGTGACATGGAAATTTCGGGTGTTACAAGTCTACCCCCCTTAAAGAGGTTTCATCCCGAAACCTATCACTCTCGAACAACTATGGATAATGCTGTCTCATTTCTTCTTCCGTCTCCCACGTAGACTCAGAACCCTTCCGATGTTCCACTGCACCCGCACAAGTGGAACCACTTTATTCCTCAAACACTTCTCCTTCCGATCGATGATTCCACTGGTTCTCCACATAATTGAGTCGTTCATCCACTTCAATATCATCTATGGGTACAATCATGTCCTAGTTGGCTAAGCACTTTCTCAGATGAGATACATGGAAGGTCGGATGAATTACTTAACTCATTAGGCAATTCTAATTGATAGGCCACCTCTCCTACTCGTGCGATTCGGAAAGGCCCTATGTATCTCGGGCTCAGCTTACCCCTTCCTGAACCAGATGACTCCCTTCTCCACATAATTGAGTCGTTCATCCACTTCAATATCATCTATGGGTACAATCATGTCTAGTGGCTAAGCACTTTCTCAGATGAGATACATGGAAGGTCGGATGAATTACTTAACTCATTAGGCAATTCTAATTGATAGGCCTCTCCTACTCGTGCGATGATTCGGAAAGGCCCTATGTATCTCGGGCTCAGCTTACCTCTTCCTGAACCAGATGATCCTTTCCAAGGTAAGACCTTCAACATGACTCTATCACCCACGTTGAATTAATCGGTCTATGCTTCTTATCGGCATACGGCTTCTGTCTATCCCTTGTCGCTTTCATAAAGGCTTTGATCTTTTCTAACTTTTAGTCGTAGCCCGATCACATCAATACTTCCCAACTCCTTCTGCCTGATATCACCCTAACACACGGGTGTCCTACACCTTCTACCGTATAGCATCTCATATGGTGGCATGCCAATGCTGGCATGATAACGTTGTTGTATGAGAACTCCGCTAACGGTAGGTGATCATCCCAACTCCTCAAAGTCGGGACATGCTGGAGCATATCCTCGAGTGTCTGAATCGTCCTTTCAGAGTGACCATCTGTGGGGATGATAAACCATGCTGATTGTAGCCTCGTCCCATCGCATCATGGAATCTTTTCCAAAACTTCGATGTGAACCGGGTGTCAGGTCCGACACGATAGACACCGGCACACCATGACGAGCTACAATATCTTTGATGACGATCCGCCAGTCTGTCAGATGAGTATGTCTCGTGGATCGGTAGGAAGTGTGCACTCTTTGTCAGACTATCAACTATCACCCATATGGCATCATACCCCTTGCCGTGCGGGGTAACTTCGTTATGAAGTCCATGGTGATGTGCTCCCACTTCCACTTGGGTATATCCAAAGGTTGGATCTTCCCGTATGGCTTATGGTGCTCTGCCTTCACTTGCAAGCAAGTAAGGCACTTACTCACATACTCACTACATCGCGCTTCATTCCCGGCCACCAGTAATCCTTCTTCATATCATGATACATCTTGGTATCACCAGGATGAATAGAGTATCGGGTCTTATGAGCTTCATCCATAATCCGCCCCCGTAAGTCTCCATAACGAGGGATCCACATCCGCCCGAAGCGGGTTCTAACTCCATGGGTATTCTCTCCCAACTCCGAGACCAAACCTCTCATCCTTTCAGAGTTAAGGCATTCTTACTTCAATGCCTCATTTTGAAATTCTTTGACCTGTGTCATCACGTCAGAGGTCATCACCAACTGATAAGCTTTCACCCGGATTGGCTCGGGTCTCTCCTTTCGGCTCAGAGCATCGGCCACTACGTTGGCTTTGCCCGGGTTGTAATGGATTTCATAATTATAATCCTTGATCAACTCTAACCACCTCCTCTGCCTCATATTGAGGTCCTTCTGTTAGAAGAAATACTTTAAGCTTTTGTAGTCCGTGAAGATTGTGCACTTTGCCCCGTACAGGTAGTTCCTTCAAATCTTTAGTGCAAAAACCACAGCCGCTAACTCCAAATCATGGGTTGGATAATTGGCCTCATGGATTTTCAGCTGTCGGGATGCATAGGCTATTACCCTTCCACGTTGCATCGACATGCAGCCCAGTCTCGAATAAGAGCCATTCGAATATACCACTAAATCTTCACTCCCCTCGGGTAATGTCAAGACAGGAGCTTGAGTTATTCTTGCCTTTAACTACTCAAAAGCATCCTCCTGTTCTCGACCCCACACAAACTTCACCTCCTTGCACGTCAATTTGGTCAAAGGTGAGGCCATCTTGGAAAAGTCCTGGATAAACCTTCTGTAGTAGCCTGCCAAACCCAAGAAACTGCGAATCACAGATGGTGTCTTTGGAGACTTCCATTGCATCACCGCCTCAATCTTTGCCGGGTCCACCATAATTCCTTCAGAATTCACCATATGACCCAAAAATTGAACTTCGCGCAACCAAAAAGCACACTTAGAGAATTTAGCATATAGCTTCTCCCTCCTAAGTGTCTCCAACACTTCGCGAATATAGCCGGCATGTTCTTTTTCGCTCTTTGAATAAATCAAGATATCATCAATAAACACAATCACTGATTTATCTAACATTAGCCGACACACTCGGTTCATCAAATCCATAAAGGCAGCTGGCGCGTTAGTTGGTCCAAAAGACATAACGAGAAACTCGTAATGTCCATAATGCGTGTGAAAAGCTGTCTTAGGAATATCTTGCTCCTTCACCTTCAATTGATGGTAGCCAGACCGGAGATCTATCCTTAAGAACCAACTGGCACCTTGGAGTTGGTCGAACAAGTCATCTATTCTGGGCAGGGGATATCAGTTCTTCACTGTTAACTTGTTTAGCTCCCGATAGTCTATGTACATCCTCATACTACCATCTTTCATCTAACAAACAAGAACGGAGCACCCCACGGAGAGAGGCTCGGTCGGGTGACTTTGTTGACGCTTCCACATCCTTCACATAAGCCAGATAGGCACTACATCCCCGTCTCATGCCTTCTTTGCACCACTATCGAAATCACATTCGAAACGTAGTGACGTGATCTCCATAGACCGTCACCGAACTTCCATCGGGCGCAATTAATCGAATCATCTTCTTACGACACACAATATTTGCCTCATAGGCTGCTAACCAATCCATCCCTAAGTACTCATCAAATCCTCCTAGGGGCATCACACATAGTTTAGCAGAGAACCTATGGCCTTCTAGTTCTATTTCACAGTTTTCAATCATGTCAGAGATTCTGGTAGACTTACCAATAGCAGTTTCTACGTCAAATGGATCATCAATACTTCTACTACTAACAGGCAACTTAGCACAAAAAGTAGCAGAAATGAAACTCCTACTAGCACCAGAATCAAATAATACAGAGGCACAAGTTTGGTTTACTAGGAACATACCTGACACGACGTCGGGGTCTACCCGGGCCTCTTCTCGGGTCATTGTGAAGGCTCTAGCACTTGCCCTCTGTCCTCCTTCTTCAGTCCCCTTCTTGGCCCGAGAGCTCTCAGCTCTCGGCTTCCTGCACTCATGACTCCTGTGGCCAGTCCCGCCACAGTTGTAGCACTTTATCATTCCACAATCTTTCGCTATATGACCGGACTTCCCACACTTGAAGCACACAGTCACACCCCTCATGCATTCACCAGTGTGCTCCCTACCACATCTGTCGCACTTGCTCATCCCCGATCTTGAAGACACCACCCTACGGTCATCCACTCTCATCCTTTTATTATTCGGGGTGAAACCACCATGCCCAAATCGTTTCCCTCTCCAGTTCTTGTCACCACCACCAGTCTTCTTCACCTCACCACTGCCACCTTTCTCTCATTGTAAAGCCTCCCAGCCAGGTCCACTGCTGACCTAAAAGTGCTTGGTCGGGCAACAATCAAGCCTACGGATATCAGCTGCAATCCCTACATATGCCTCAATCTTCCTCGACATCGGAGTCACCTGATCCCGCACCAGCCTCGCCATCTCATTAAACTTGGTAGTGTATTGCTGGTGGGTCATGGTTCTCACCTCAAGCTATAGGAACTCTCTCTCTATCTTGTCCAATTCCCTGTGAGGATAGAATTCCTCAATCACCATCTTCTTCAACTCTTCCCATCTCATCCTCCCAATGGCCCTGCTGCCCGCGGCTTGGACAATATTGTCCCACCAGCACAGAGCCGAGTCAACAAACGAGTGAGTGGCGAATTTCACTTTCTGATCCTCTCTGTACTCGCTAATCTCTAACACCGCCTCCATCTCACTTACCCAGCGGTGAGCAGCGGCAGCATTACCATTGCCATCGAAAGTAGGGGTTTGCATCGTTGGAATGCCCCGTAACTATATCCCTTTGCGGTTTCCCGCACTTCCACCTCCTCTTCATCACTGGAAGCTCCCCTTTCAGCATTCAACTCCTCCTCATCATCATGATCCCTCACATTCTCCCACTTCTAGATGTAGTTCTCCTCTCCTCCTCATTCTCTTTCCTCTCGTCTTCCCTTACGGCCCGGATCACTTCAGTCACGACAGACGGTAGGATCGTGTGCATAACTTGGTGAACCTCCTCAACCACTGCCTCTTTCACTGAGGCCCTCAGAATGACACTCTTATCACTGCCCTCCAGGTGATGAAGCCCAGGCCCAGCAGGAGCCGCCTCTGCAGTCTTAGTCTTGTTCCTTGCGGCCCGTGGCCTACCACCACGACCACCCCTTGCTCCACCTCTAGAAGCCTTAGACGATCTTCCTCCGGCCATCCTCTAACACTATAAGATTCAAACACCAACACGGTCATTCAAGGTAATGGCTCAGTTTATATCAAGTATAGTAAGTCCCTAATTACAGTGGCCAGTTGTGATTAGCCACTTACTTTACTCATCATCCCAGAGCATTTCCTGTCATGACTACATTAGTATTCAAATCTACTAAAGGTACATAAATCAAATAGCACACGCACATAATACTGGTTAACATTAAGAAAAGAAATACCTGATGGCACGTAGCTACTCGGGCTGGCATCCCTCCATTCGGTCCCATTCTCAGTTTAAGTTTAGGTTTTTTAAAAATATTTACACTAGGCCTCATTCCTGGAGACCTCACAGTTGGTCAATCATAGCATAATATATAAAAATATTACATAGTTCATAAATCAATGCAGCGGAATTAATATCAAAAGCCATCCATTCATTAATAAATATTGTTGCTAAGCAATACATCATTGATTGTTAGTAGTTACCAAAGCCCACATTATTTGCATTACAAAACAACAATGTTATTAAGTGCTGATGGATGCCAGTCTAGCCCTGACGAGTAGCCTTCCCCAAGTGCCATCCTCAGCAAAATCACCTGCCAACTGAAAATGCATAAAAGTCAGTGTTGCTGAGTGAGCTCTAGTTTTAGAAACATTAAAATACCTTGTAAGATTTATATATAAAAATACCCATTAAAATAATGTACATTTCTTTCGTACGCGATCACACATCATACGTACAGTTAGAGAACATTCATTATCTTCTTTTACCATTTCCATCATCATTCATTTCGAACTTTCATTTTTATCTTTCACTTTATTCCAGACCAATGTACTATGCCCCTAAATAATGCGCATGAAACTGGTACTGGGCCGAGGTCTATAAATAGGCCCCTACCTGGGTGGACGAAGCTGACTCCAGTACCAGGGCAACAACAAAGGTCCCCTCAATCTCAATGATTGACCCCGTGTGCATCCCTTGGGTTAGCTAAACCGCACACAGTTGAGCTAACAACCTAATGGTTGTGAACATCCAGTGAATTTGCTTGCAATACTTTCTTTCGTTCTTTATGTTCCACTTTTCATTATCATTAATCTTTACACTTTCTTTAATGATAATACTTTACGTATACGGATAAATTCACACCACGTAAAGTAATATAATAATATAATAATAAGGAGCACAAGAACAGCCCAAAATATAAATAAAATAATCAAATAGCAGCATCAAGTCAAACCAGGGTCAAACCCTAAAATTCTGATTTCCCAAAATTCCCAAAAATTTCTAAGTGTTTAGGCGCATGGACACTATGCTGGCGCATGAGCCCTGCTTAGGCGCATTAACACTATACATGCGCATGAATCTTACACTTAGGCATTTCTGCTTACACTTCTAGGCGCATGAACTGTTCAGGCGCATGTCCAACACTTAGGCGCCTGAGCAAAAGGGCTGGGCGCATGAGGTACTGTTTGGGCGCATGAGTCTATACTTGGTATTTTCAGGCAAAATCTTGGGCGCATGGGTACTATTGTGGAACATAACCTCTTCTTAAAAGTTTTATAAGGCAAATTCCAGGCGCATGGGCCCTGTTTGGGCGCATGACCACCTGTTGTGCATTTTTCAAAATCAAAACCATCCCAGACCTGCATTAGCACCTGTTCTAAGTATAAACTTAACATTCTAAGCAGCCATAACACATAAACAAGCATAGAACATAAGCATATACATACATAAACATACGGGTAGCATAAAACAGTTGTAAAATCCTTTTTAACATGCATTTTCAGCCCCAAACTTGTTTAAAACACATACAAAAACGGGTCTAGAACTCACCTATTGCAGCAAATAAGCAAAACTCCTCCAAACTTGCTTGCACAAGAGTTCAAGCACCTAAAACAAGCCAAAACGAACACCCAAACACAAAGAGCACTTAAATATCGGTTTTAAGGATGAAAACCCCATAAAAACTGAACCAATTAACACAAAAACACTTACCTATGAAGATTTTCAGCCCTTTCTTCTTCTTCTAACCGAGAGAACAAAGTTTAAGTCTTATTTTCTTCTTCTCGGTCAAACAGCAGCAGGTAATGGTTAAACATGGGCGGCCATACCTTCTTTATATTAAAATATTAACTTTTGTGTACTTTTACACAAAAGCCCCCTCCACTTTTGCTTTTTTTTGTTTTCTTCAAGATACTTTTCTTTTCTTATATGTGACATGGAAATTTCGGGTGTTACAGCAAAGAAAATCCCAAATGATATAATCGACCAATTAATGCCCTAAACACGAAGGACATATAATCGTTAAATGACAAGTCTACCATGCAAGTAGATCACCCAACTTACTAGACTTGTAAAGAAATCCATTTTTCAAGCGACCTATTGATGACTTTCGATTCGGTTAAGTTTTTATATTTATAAGTGAAAAATTATTCTCTTAAATAAATCATTTAATGCTTTTCATATCAATGCATAAAAGCACATATAATTATTATTGATATAAATATATAAAATATGATCACATGAAAAACCTTAAGTCATGCATTTACTAAAACATGATTTATTCATACTTAAGTATATTTCATCCAAAAAATTAAATATATTCAAAAATTTATAATAATATATATAGACTTGTTCTTTATGGGAAAATTTCATTTTTCATAAGCATTACATTTTTCTATAAAATATCACTTTTTATTTATTATTATCAACCACTAATAGAAATCATTTATTTAACAAATAAATATATTTTTATCAAAAATACTTATCTTTAATCATGTTATGACATGTTTTTTTATAAAGTATCATCATCTAATTTGAACCAAATATTAACCATATATGTCAAGCTTTAGCCAAAACGTATAATTTTACATAACAAAAACCATACATAAACACATGTACACCATGTGATCAACATACATGATTAAAATACGTATTTTATACTTAAAAATTATAAAATTTTCTGTTTAACATCATTTTAGTATTAACTCCAAATTTCAACCGGAAAATTATCGTTTTTTTGGCTTTTTAAGCATACAATGCCAACACCGATGCCCATACAAATCATAGATTAAATACATACTTAAAACATAAATTTTTCATTTTAAAATATGGGGTTTACTTCTGTCCAAAACCGGAGTGATGCAAAACTTCCATTTTGAAGTTGAAAAACACCGTTTTAGATGTCACCTTAAGCATAAAACACATATGTAATTAAATCCAACCATCAAGATTATTATTTTATGTAAGAATAAGTATTTTTAATACATACTCAACCCATTTTAGTCTCATTTTTTCAGATTTAATATAATCTTATTCTTATAAATTTTCAACACACTATAATCACCAATTTTAACATACTCATTTATTACTTGATCATCATTATGTAAGAACTTTATATTTACTTTAACATTAATCAAAACCAATTTTATACTCATGATTCAGATTATGATCATCATTTATATGGATCATTTCATGCTTGTAAAGATCCATCATCCAAGATCATATTTTGCTAACTTGCACCACTCACATATACATACATACATACGACACATACATATATATGACAAACACATTCATCTTTATAGATGTATATTTTTTATATTTTTGATTTCTTATGATGTTATTAACTATAAATCAGGTGTTGATCATCTTACATGTTAAGATCAAACATTAAGATTCAAAACCCTTCTGATCTCAAAACACACACACACAAAACATACTATATCATTTAAAACTTCATTTTAAAAAATCATTGTTGGAACCTTAGATTTCAAAACTTCTAGTTTTGGTGAACAACTTTTACAACAATCATGTATATAAGTGAATGAGGGGATGAATGTTCATACCCTAGATGAACAAAGATGAAAGAAAGAGAGATGAGGGGTTTGTTGGTTAATTTTCTTCCTCCTTAAGCTTGAATCTTTTATGAACTTCCATCATAATCATATAGGATCTTTAAAACTTGAGTAATTGAAGCACGCATCAACTTGGATGATCAAAATTAGAAGGCATGGGATGTTTTTAGGTGTTCTTGTCCGAGAGAGAGGAAATAGAAAGAGAAGAGAGAGAAGGTGCGTGTATAGGTTTGAATGATGAAGTGATTAGCATGATGAGTGCAAGTATGTATATACAGTTATAATTATGGGCTTACTTAATTTTTGTAATGATTAAAATGTTAGAAATTTTGGATAGTGGTTCCCCATGTGTGATGCCAATGGTAGGAAGGGGGTTGGTCTTGTTATTTTTTTTCCTTTAAACTTTAAACGTTTGGTTCGTTAATTTTCACAAAATTTTTATAAAATTAAAATATTTTTGAGGGTTTTCCATAGGTTAAAAAATTTAATAATAATGATTACTAGATAAAATGTTATTTAACAGATAAACATGGTATGCAGCAGACTGTATATTGAACCAAAGCAAGATTCGAAAGTCTTAAACATGCGCAGTAAATTTATTAATTATTATTTTGAATGAATAACAATATTTTCACTTATAATGCATTCATTTATGATAAATCAAAACACATTGACCAACGCACACCCCAAGATACGCAGCGGACGAAAACGCGTGTGACGGTGGTAACGGAAGTTGGATTATTCCACCAATTACATATTTAATATCACGGATACCATAGTTTAAGTTTAAAAATAAAATGTTATTACAGCATCATAAATAGAAGTCTTAAATTGGAAAACTTAAAAGTAATAACATAAACATAGTTTTAATATCAACGGAAGATTTATTTTGGCACCCGAAATTTGATCCCAAAAGAGGTATCCAAGACTTTATATGTTTGCCATAAAACCTTTTCATTCCCATGCATGCTTAAGTACATGATAAACATGCCCAAAATTGTATCAGTGAAAAGCCGTTGAGTGCGCAGGTTTTAAAAAAAATGGTAAATAAAGTTATCTTTCATAGAAAGATATGATTATCTCGGAATCAACAAATGGATCATCAAAGACTAGCTACGTCAAATGACTATGATTGCAACCAAGAGCCCCATTGTAGGGGTTGAACCTAAGAGGCTCGGGAAATCAAATCAAGATGAAGATAAAGATCAAGTCACGCGAGAACCTAGAGTTATCGCGTGAAAACTGCTTCTTGCGCGACAACTACTAGTCGCGCGAGAACTGATGTTTTCGCACGAGAACTTCTTTTTGTTTATAGATAGAAGTTTTGCTTTGTAAAAGTTAGCACTTTGATAGAGATATTTTCATTTTCCTGATTTGTACTACTGCACTGTAATCGAATCAAAGATCTATTGATTTTGAAGTTTATTTACTCGTGTGTTCTTCATTTCTACAATATCATTCTTATTACCGTAATGATTACATTCTGCATTCTCATCACGAGATCGATCTAATTGTATTGTGCTGATCCTTACAATTGGTATCGGAGCCTTTTTGCTCTAGATCGATTTGTTGAAGTTTGAAGAAGTGTTTTGAAGAGCTTGTGAGCATTAAACTCAAGGTTATTCTATGTTTTTCTGCTTATTCTTGCTAAGATTGATCATTTGAAGATGTTGAAGCTAATAAACTTCATGTTCGTTGATTTGATGACCTTTTGAGCATAAAACAAGATTAATTGAATCAATTAAACAATTAGGATCTAATTTGAACCTAAATCACTAATTGAACGCTTAATTAATCAAAGTTTAATCAATTGGGAGAAAAATTTGAGGCTGAAACACTCAGAATCACAGAGAATAGTTCAGACGAAAACTTGGTTTCCAGGCGAAAAGTTACCGTTCGCGCGAGAAGTTGAGGATTTCGCAAAAAGTTGGTTCCAAGTTTGTTACAACAGAATCTACTCACGTGACAACTTTCTGTTTTCGTAAGATTTAGTTACAAAAGTTTCAGCGAGAGAAGTTTGCTTTGTTCGCTCGAGAACTTTGAAGATTTCACGTGATAAGTTGATCATTCACGCGAGAACTTTGGGTTAGAAGAATTTGTGAAGAATTTGATTTTCAAGTAAGAACAATGGATAATCTGAAGCACATCACTACCACTTTGAATATCGATAATGAGATTGGGACTAGCACAAAGCCACCTCGTTTGCTCAGTGAAGAAGATTACCCGGATTGGGCGTTTAGGTTTGAGAACCATGTCATGTATACCGAACCCCGGATGATGCAATCTATCAAGCAAGGTTCATATATTCCGGTGTATAAAAATGATAAGGGTGATTTGGTCCCAAAACCTTAACATTAATGGGACGAGGAAGACATGAAGATGAAGGAACTTGATGACAAAGCCTATGCTGCCATCACCATGGCACTCACAACTGAGATTGCACAGAAGTTTAAAGAATTTACCAAGGCTAAGGATTTACGGGATGCAATGGAGGAACAAATCATGGGTAATAAAGACATGAGAGAGAGTAGAAAAGACATGTTGAACCAAGAGTTCAATATGTTTAATCATATACTGGGTGAAACTTTGGAGGCTCAGATGTCTAGGTTCGTGAAACTAGTCACTAAAATGAAGAGTGCGGGAATTACTTTGGAGAATATAGCAGTTAACAAAAAGCTGTTAAATTCTCTACCATATAGCTGGAACAACAACTGCACTACCATTAAGAGAACCAAGGATCTGTTCACCTTGACACTCAGTGATCTCATCTCAACTATTAAATCCTATGATATGGATGATAAGCAGAGGGCTGCAAACAACATCAACTCAATGGGAGCTAAAGCATCAGCATTGTATGCCAAGATGGCCAGTAACCCAAACTATTATGTCAGCTACTCACAACTATGCCGACAACAACAATCAGCATCTTCAGCTCATCCTACTATCAAAGACTAAATCTTGCCCCAATATCAAGCTACTCCTCAAAATTCTTATGTCCAAGCTCAATTTCAATCCCAACCTCAAACCTACCCACAGATTCAAGCTTCCTAATCAACCCAACAAGCTTTTGTTATTAACTCCCAGACAACCAAACAAACCATCCAAATCACTAAAGAACACCTGGCATTATTCACTACCTTCATGAACAATTATGAAGCATTTTTAGCTGGAAGACTCAGTGTACCCAACATTTTGGTGGATGACTTGCAACAAGTCAACCCTGATGATGTCGAAGAAAATGTTATTAAATATCAAATGGCCATAGTGGTGTACAGAGCCAAGAATTTTCCTAGGTGAATAGAAGGAAAGTGTTTGGGATGAACAACTCCTGCAAAATAGGGTTTGATAAGTCCAGTTTGAGGTGCTACAATTGTGATAAACCTTGTCATTTTGTCAGAGAATGCTCTGAATCAAGATCTAACCAGAGCGATCATGGAAAGAAGTTGGTTACAGTGGAGGTTGAAACTAAGAAAGACCAAGCCAGCACATCCAATAATAAATCTTTGGTGTCTTAGACCAATGAGGATTATGATTGGTCAGACCAAATGGAAATTCTAGACATCAAGTTGTCTACTGCACTATTAGCTAAAATTGAACCAGTTGAACAGCCTCTTGAAGACAATTTGTTTACCGAATTTGTGTCTGAAAATGTGTTAGATGGGGTGTTTGCTGAGGAAGAGAAGATTGAAGTAGAAATAGTGGAGAAGTCTGTAAAGGATCAAAAGGAAGAGGTGAATATTAAAGCAGTGGTTGAAAGTAATGAAAAAGCTGTTGAGTTTACTCCAGCTAAAGTTGAATTGGTCAAAGAGAAGACTGTTGAGTTTACTCCAGTCCAAACTAAAGAATCATTTAAAGCTGATGAGCTTGCTCCAGCGTCTGCATGTGCAAAAGAGCAAAGTACTGTTGAGATTATTCCAGCAACTGAAGCAGATGAACCAATAGTATTGAAGGCCTTCATGGTGAATGTGGTCCATGAAGAGACAAAGAAGAATGAAAAAACCAATGAGGTATATATTTCTCTTTTTTCAGATATGTGTAAAGAAAAGGTACATAGATACAGAGTTCACAACGAACGTTTGATTTTAGAAGTTGAAAAACTTCAATATCAAGCTTGTAAGTATAAAATAGATGAGAAAATTTTTAAAGATAAAATTGAGGGCTTGAATAAATCTATTTACCAATCAAAACTAAGTCTTCATCATAAAGAATGTAACATAAAATATTTGATAAAACATAATGATGAATTATCTTTAGAAATTAACAAACTTACCAGTGAACTCTTATCTGCAAAATTAGTTGTTGAAAAATTCGAACTTTCATCAAACATGGTTGAAGGTATAATCAAATCACAGATGACACAAAAGGTTAATGGTGGTAAAAGTGGAGTGGGTTTTGCTAACATTGCAACACCAATTAATCATGATTATACATCTTTGCCTTCATCAATTACAACTCATGATGAAGAGACCTATGGTTTAGGTTTTCAACCAACAACTGACTTCACACCTCCAGTCAATGTTTCATTGAGTATTGACCCTGTCATAAAAACTGAACTTAATATTAATAATGACAATTTTCTTGCAGAAAGTGTGAAGATTGATGGTTTGGTTGAAGAATGGGAGAGCGATGATGAATTAGATTTTATAGAAAATAAGATTTGTAATGAAAAACTATCTTGTAATTCATCATCGAAAATAAATGAAAGTTTGAAAGTTTTACTTGATTCAAATATTTGTCCAAAAATGTCAAATAAAGATAAGAAACGGGCATCAAAAATAAACTTTAAAAACAAATAAAATAAACATGTTACAACATCTATATCTGACTTGAAAAATGATTTCAAGAACAGATTTGTTTCTATAGGCAACGTTGATAATGAGGATCATATTTTTAAAGAAACAAATGCTAGTTTCTTTAAAAATAAATCATCTATTATTGCTAACAATGTGAAACAAGATGTGTGTAGAACAGGTTCAAAAGACACTGGTCCTAATCCAGTTCAGAAGAATCATAAAGCTAAAGCCACAAATCATGCTACATCAGCATCTGTAATATGTCCAAAAGCTAGGACCAATACCTCAATTCCTTCAAAATCAATTCAAGCTAATCAACACGAGAGTAAAGGAAGAGAGACTGTTAAAGAATCAAAAGGCCAAGGACATACTAAGGCCAGATTCTATGATAACTATGGAAGTTATCCAAAATAGTTCGAGCAAAACATGCGAGTGTCAACTGCATATAGTTAAAGATGTTGTTATGTGTGTGGAAAGCCAAATCACATGGCTAGAAATTGTCATCATCAACATTAATTGACAAGCAAACAAAATTTTCATAATTAAATTGTGAACAATAGAAAACGTTTCTTTGTTAATGCAAATTTTAAAAGGAACTATTATCAATTGAATGTTTTTGCTAAAAATAAAACTGATTTAAACAAGGAAAAGACACAAGTAAAATCAGTACAAGTTGATGAAAACAATTTCACCACACCACCAATCAAACAAGTGCAAAGATGGAAAATTAAAAGAAAAACTTCTAAGCCTTTTGTTATTGAAAAATGCATTTTCGATGACAAAAGAGATATGATATTGCAAAATGTATCATATTTAGATGAAAACAAAGAGCTCAAGTCAACCATGGCTTGGGTTCCTAAAAAGGATTAAATTTTTCCTATTATGTAGGAACAACCAAGGCAAGCTATCAACAGTATTTGGCATGTAGATTGTGGTTGTTCGAGACACATGACTGGTAATATATCTCTGTTGAACAACATACAACTATACAACGAAGGATATGTTATCTTTACCGGGGACAAGGGAGGTAAGATTACAAAGAAAGGTACATTGACTAATGGTGTATTAAGCTTTGAAGATGTCAATTGTAGAGGAACTAAAGCATAATTTGCTTAGTGTCTCTCAAATTTGTGACAAAAAGTATTCAACACATTTCATTGATAAAGAATGTCTTATATTAAAACTTGGCTTTGTAATACCTGAAGAATGGATTTTATTGAGAACTCCGAGAGACAAAGACACGTATTTACTAGACATGAATGACACACACATTCATTTGTAACTACGTCGTGTTTGTTATCTAAAGCCTCGGAAAGTGACACATTGTTATGGCATCGTCGTCTTGGTCATATCAATGTTAAAACAATAAACAAACTGGTTAGAGGAAATCATGTAGTTGGCTTACCACTGAAAGAATTTAAACTAATAGAGCATTGTCTGTCATGCTCTAAAGGCAAACAACATAAACTTTCTCATAAACTAGTTGCTCCTACACAAATTGACTTTATTCTTTAATTGCTACATATGGATTTATTCGGTCCTGTAAATTTTTTGAGTTTAGGACATCGTGCATATTGTTTGGTTATTACTGATGATTTTTCTAGATTTACATGGGTTTGCTTTTTAGCAACCAAAGATGAGACGCCTCATTTGCTAATGAAATTCATGACACTTGTGGAAAATCAGACGGACAAGACTATCAAATGCATACGGAGTGATAATGGCACCGAATTCTTTAATCGTATCATGAATGAGTTCTAAGATTCAAAGGGGATAGCCCGACAATTCAGTTCTGCAGGAACTCCACAAAAAAATGGAGTTACTGAAAGAAGTAACAAAACCTTAATTGAAGCAGCTAGAACAATGTTATCAGTAGCCAAATTACCTTCATTCTTTTGGGCTGAAGCTGTTAACACTGCTTGTTATGTTCAGAATCATGTTTTAATTAACCAACAACAAAATAAGACTCCTTATGAAATCTTTTTCAAACATAAACCCAAAGTCAAATATTTCAAAACTTTTGGATGTTGTTGTACTCTGTTAAACACATTTGATAATAAATCAAAATTTGATGAAAAAGCTGATGATTGTTATTTTATTGGTTGTTCAGCCAACAAAGTAGCATATCCGGTTTATAATAAAAGAACTAAACAAATTGTTGAGTCGTTTGATATTGATTGGCATAAGTCTAACAAAACAAATGCAGGTTCTGCTCCTTTATGGGTTTATGATTATGCTTCATTATTTGAAATATTTAATCAAAAATCTATTGTTTCTACAACTGATCCACCTTTGAAATCCTCAATTCAAGACATATTTGCTGATGATGTAGGATCTACATCTTCTCAAGCTAAAGGAATATCTTCAAATATACCTTCATCTTCTAATGCTGCAGTTGTTCCATATTCTATTTCTGAAATAGATTCATCTTATTTGGATATAGTTGTGGAACAAGAGCCACAGGTTTCTAATCAGAGTTCATCTTCTACTTTAAATAATCCCATTGATACTATTCAAGTACCATTTGAAGATCTTTCTATTGGTAATGATAATCAAGACGAAGAAATTGTTTATCAACCAGAAGAAAGGAACACTGTTGAAGAGCCTGTTGGTTATATGTCTAACTTAGATGAAGTTATCTCTGAAAATGCTATTCCACAACTGAGAGTTCATAGAAACCATCCAACGGAAGAAATTATCGGTCCACTATCCTAAGGCGTCAGAACTCAAAGTCAATCGGGAGCAATAAATACATGTCTATATTCATGTTATCTATCTCAAATAGTACCGAAGAATGTTGAAATGGCATTGAAAGAAAATAGTTGGGTAGAGGCAATGCAAGACGAGCTGATGCAATTCAAAAAGCTAAATGTTTGGCATCTGTGTGAATTACCAAAGGGTAAGTTACCTATCGGCACGAAATGGATTTTCAGAAACAAAACGGATGAAAAGGATGTGATAGTTCGCAACAAGGCCAGACTTGTTGTTCAAGGATTCTATCAAATTGAAGGACTTGATTATAAAGAAGTATATGCTCCAGTTGCAAGACTAGAAGCTATACGAATTTTTCTTGCATATGCTTCATACAAGAACTTCAAAGTTTATCAAATGGATGTGAAAACTGTGATTTTGTATGGTGAAATGAAGGAAGAAACCTATGACTGTCAACCACTAGGATTTGAAGATCCTGATCATCCTGACTATATATACAAGTTAGATAAAGCACTTTATGGTTTACACCAAGCACCTCGAGCTTGGTATGCCACTCTCACTGAACATTTGCTTGCAAATGGTTATACAAGAGGTGCTATTGATCAAACTTTATTCATAAGGAAGACTGGTGATGATCCGATTTTAGTTCAAGTTTATGTTGATAATATTATCTTTGGGTCTACCAATGATGACTTGTGCAAGGAATTTGAGGCGGTTATGAAGAAAAAATTTGAGATGAGTGCTCTTGGAGAAATGACGTTTTTCTTGAGTATTCAAGTTAAACAAGATGAGAAGGGAATACTGATATATCAAGAAAAGTATATTCACAGTATCCTGGATAAGTACAAATTCCAAAACTCCAAGACAGCTCCTACTCCTATGTCTTCTCGTCCTACTTTGACTCCATATCTCATAGGAGAAGATGTTGATCAACACATGTATCGATCAATGATTGGATCCTTGATGTATCTCATTGCAAGCAGACCGGACATCATGTTTCCTGTTTGTCAGTGTGCACGTTATCAAAGTAATCCAAAGGAATCTCACATTAAAGTTGTCAAGAGGATTTTTAAGTATCTCAAGGGTCAACCCACACTTGGTCTTTGGTATCCTAAAAATTTTGATTTCAATTTATTTGCTTATACGGACAGTGATTATGCAGGATGTAACTTGGATAGGAAGTCTACTACTGGCGGTTGTTAATTTATTGGCAATAGGTTAATTTTTTGGCAATGCAAGAAGCAACAGACAGTATCCACTTCGACTGCAGAGGCTGAATATATGGTTGTATCAAGTTGTTGTTTATAAATCGTTTGGATTCAACAACAACTTCTTGATTATGGCCTTAATATTTATGATACGATCATCTTTTGTGATAATACTGCAGTTTTGAACATTGTGAAGAATCCAATTCAACACTCTAAGACTAAACACAACGACATCCGAATGCATTTCATCCGTGACTGTTTTGAAAGCAAACTTATCCATTTGGAGTTAATTTCTATAGATAACAATATTGCTGATTTGTTCACTAAGGCGTTTGATCATTCTAGATTTGTCTGTTTAGTTAAATCTTTGGGCATGATTAACTTTGGTTAACACTTATTCTTACACCCATTTCAAAAATATTTTTCTTTGTTTGTTAAAATTGTTATTTTTCTGTCTAGATAATCACAATTTTAGGGGAAGAAAATTTGAAAATACAAAAATATTTTGTTCTTAGGGGGAGTAAAAAGATAGAAGAAAATTACAAAAAGATTTTGGTTATAAAATTTGAGAAAATTACGTTTTCAAGTGTACATAGGAAATGATATTACATTTCTTGATTTTGAATCGTTGCATCCTAAGTCTTACAAGAAACTGACTTGGATTATGTTTGATATGTTGGTATGCTGGATTTTCAAGTATGAAAAGCACTATGTTTTGTGATGCACTAAAAGTAACTTTCTATGACTGAAATGAGTAACTCATCAATGTTTTATGGTAACTCTGATTCCATGTTAAAATAGACTGAGAGTTATAGTCTAGTCATACTCAAGCCAGTTACTTTCTGATTCAGCTTCTTTCAGATATTGTAGGTATATGTATAAAATCAAAATAAAAAAAATATAAATATACAAATGAAAACAAAATACAAAAGAGAAAAACAAACAAAATGAGCAAAAAGAATCCTAAAAGGCCATATAGGAATAAAAGATGCCAATGAGCATATTAATAAAGGATATGTCAAAGACATACATACTATATGATAATTATTTTTCTTTTTGAGAATATGTTCTGACACAGGAGGCAAAATCAAAAGATGGGGCATGTAAGTCCGACTTGGCATGTAAGTCCTAAACGCCTTGCAAGGGCAAAAACATAAGTCCGACTGGCTGTTAAATAAGTCCTAAAACTTGTTAATATTATGTGTTCAATATAACCAGATCTATTTATAATAAAGCTGGATGATGGTAATGATCAATTTCTAAGACATATGATTCTATACTTGAGAATTTGTCAAAAATATTTAAGTTAATTAGAATAGTTTTTGTGTCAAATTGATTTTTGTTAAAAGTATATTTTGTTTACTTGTTTTAGTTTTCGTTTTACAAAACGTTCAAAATTAAGGGTGTTCGAATGATTGTAAACAGTTAATTAAACATAATCATTTTTTTCATAACAAATCATAAGGCTTAATAAAATCTTTAAAATTCAAAACTTAAAAAAAATTAAAGGTTAAAATTTTCAAAGAAAATTGAACTTATCACGCAAAAGGTTCATATCACGCTAAAAGTTCACTTCATGTGAAAAGTTTCAAAACAAATGCGGATGAATTAACTGATGCGAAAGGTTCAACTTTATGCGAAAAGTTCATCATGTGAGAACTCTGACTTCTCGCGCGAGAAGTTAGAGTGCTATATAAAGTACAGTGTGCGAAAAGTCAAGTATTCGCATACTATATTCTAAAATTTTTACTCTCAAAATTCTAAGTGTAGAAACTCTGTCAAAATAGAAAATATTGTTTGTTGTGGTCGCCTATTAATTTCTAACCATACATTAAGGTATATTGATGTTTATAACGTTGATTTGAATGTATTTGAACTAGACCGAAACTTTAGGACTTAAAATACGTTAAAATTGGACAAATTAATCATTATAAACCTTAATAATAACTTAGTCGACACCTATGAAACATGTTTTAATAAATGAAACACTTAGAAATTTACGGATTGAAAAACTTTCAAAACTATTCGAATAAGGTTAAACTTGTCGCGTGAGAAGTTGACTTCTATTCATGTTTAAATTCATGCGATAACTTGGACTTGTTGCATTAGTTGAGACTTGTCGCATGAATCTGAAATGTGTAGTTTTCACGTGAGAACTTGGAGTTTTCGCGCGAGAAGTTCAAAATTCAAAATTTTTCTAAGTGTTGATTTTTCTTTTCTGAAATTTTTATGATTTTTTCCTTATGTACTGATATTCATGCTTAATGTTTTAGATGGCTCGTCCATTGGTTTTTAACAAAAACCATAATGCCATAGCTTATCTCGGTGATGTTTTTGAAGACAAAGCATTATTCCGATCACTTATCGAGGGGCTAAAGACGTCTCGTATTCACTATGCCATATCTACTAGTCCCACCATTTATACTGATGTCATTGATTGGCAAACAGCTGCCAATGAGATAGACGAGGACGCAGAACCTTGTATTTGTAAGGCCCCGTTCCCGGAAACCCACAGTTGGTCATTCATATCATCATTCGTTATGGAAAACAACTTAAGTCACTTTATTATAGGAAAACCATCACGGCGGAAATAACTTAACCAATAACCATTTCTTGCATTAATGATTACTTTTGTCAAATAAAACATTGTTGTTAAGTGTTACAAAAGAATATTTAGTTGCATTACAAGACAAAAAATATCATAATTGCATAAATGGATGCCAGTCTCAATCCACTAAGTAGCTTCAGTCTCGTGCCATCCTCAGCAATGTCCTTACCTGCCAACTGATATGCATATAAAAAGTCAGCGTTGCTGAGTGAGTCCTAGTTTAATAAAATAGAAAGTACACTTTTGTAAACTTCATTTGGTGATTATTCATCAATATAGATAATCAATCATTAAGTGATTCATTATCTTTCTTTCTTTAA
The DNA here is from genome assembly GCA_025506505.1 of Flaveria sonorensis. Classification (NCBI taxonomy): domain Eukaryota; kingdom Viridiplantae; phylum Streptophyta; class Magnoliopsida; order Asterales; family Asteraceae; genus Flaveria; species Flaveria sonorensis. The sequence continues at coordinate 37,930,850 of CM046429.1, read as the reverse complement.
CTTTCCTTTTCATTAACTAGGATTGCACAAAGCAAGAGCCTACATTGTTGGTTGGCAACAGATGCCGAACCCCCGTCGGCAAACGTTTATCATGGTAGCTAACCCATCGACAGTTGATCCACACTGCTAGGCACGAAGCCTGCTCATGAACTAGGTTCCTATTCATTCATTGGTCAATCCCCTTAGACCCCTGATGTACATCCTCATGGGCTGATACAGCCATACATCAGTTGAGCAAACGACCTCCTGGTCGTGAACCTCCAATCATTTGCTTGCAAGGCTTTTCATTCATCATAAGGGCCCGGGGGTAATATTCATTAAGTTTCACTGTTCTTCTTTTATTCCTTTGTGTCCACTTATTATGGATAATACTTATTAAGATGCTCATTACTTAATCACATAACATGAAAATACGATTGACATAGTAAAAGCAGCACCTAAGAAAGAACCAAGCATAACCTTCCCTCATACAAAAGTTCTCCATACTTAAATTCTATTCCCCAAAATTTCAAAAAATCCCAAGTCTTAGACAAATGCGGATGAACACAACCAATGTGGATGAACAAATGCGGATGAACATTCTCAGGAATTATTCCAAGTTTCAGGAAGTGCGCATGAACCTAATGCGGATGACTAAAGCAAATACGCATGGACACTGTAGCAAATGCACATGGGCAAAACAAATGCGGATGAACACTTTGGCTATACTAAGGGCAAATGGGGATGAACACTTTGGCTGTACTAAGGGAAAATGCGGATGAACATAGCAAATGCGCATGAACAACACTTATGCGAATATTCAAGTCTAAATGCTGATGAACTAAACCAACCTGCAGTTTTCACTTATGCTATATTCAGTTCCAAATCCTTATTCTTATACATTCTCAGCACCGATCTAGCATGCTAAACTCTTAGAACAAGCATACAACCACATAAATCGATCAAGCATTCGAAACACACACTCACACGCACATCAGGTGCAAAGCACACAGATCAGTTTATATTTTGGTTGTAAAGCAGTAGGTAACATGCATTTCAGCCCCAAATAAATTAAAAACAAGTAAAACCGGGGATCTAGAACTCACCTCTAACAGCTTTCGAGTAAAACTCCACCAACCCGAGAGCGCCTGGAGTTCTAGCACCTAAACACCCAAGAACAAGCAACCAGACACAAAAAAACACATAAAAATCGATCCAGCAGCATAAGTACAACTGAAAACCAAACATATATACAAGAAAACCTCACCTTCTTGAAGAATGTCAGCTTTCTCACTCTAAGAATCCGGTTGAAGCTTCTTCCTCTGTTTCCAGCCGAAAGCAGGTGTGAGAAATGTGGGTGTGGGCGGCCATACGTGCTTTTGATTCCATAATAGACAAGTTTGCCAATTGCGTAACTTTAACCCCTTGACTTGGAGAATTTCATCTTTCTTTCTTTTTTTCTTTTGCTAAAATTTTCCCGGCGTTACAAGTCCACCCCCCTTAAATGGGTTTTGTCCCCGAAACCTGTCACTCTTCGAACAGATTCGGGTAATGTTGTCTCATCTCTTCCTCAGTCTCCCACGTAGACTCGGATCCCTTCCTGTGGCTCCACTGTATACGTACCAGTGGAACAGCCTTATTCCGTAATCTCTTCTCTTTTCTGTCGATGATAGCCACTGGCTACTCCACATAATTGAGTCATTCATCCACCTTAATGTCCTCTAGTGGCACTATCATATCTTCATCGGCTAAGCACTTTCTTAGGTGAGATACATGGAAGGTTGGATGAATTCCACTTAACTTATTGGGTGGCACGAACCTATAGGCCACCTCTCCAACACGGGCTACTATCTTGAATGGCCCAATAAATCGAGGGCTCAACTTTCCTCTCTTTCTGATTCGAATCATCCTTTTCTAAGGGGAAACCTTCAACATCACTCTGTCACCGACGTTAAACTCGACCGGTCTTCGACATTTGTTGGCATAGGATTTTCGCCTATCTTTGGCGGCTTTCATATAGGCTTTAATTCTGCCTAGCTTCTCGTTGGTCGTTTCGATAACCTCGATACTCCTTCTGTCCGATTTCCCCCCAACAAACAGGGGTTCTACATTTTTGGCCATAGAGCATCTCATACGGGGGCATACCAATACTGGCATGGTATCTGTTATTGTATGAGAACTCTGCCAATGGTAGGTGACTATCCCAACTTCCACCAAAGTCTATGATACATGCCCGAAGCATGTCCTCTAAGGTCTAGATACTTCTTTCGGATTGGTCGTCCGTCTGTGGGTGGTATGCTGTACTGATGTGCAGTTTGGTTCCCATCGCATCATTGAACTTCTTCCAAAATTTGGATGTAAATCCTGTATCTCTGTCCGAGACAATTGACACCAGCATACCATGACGGGTAACTATCTCATTGATGAACAATTCGGCTAGCCGTTCCGAGTTATACGTCTCTTGGATGGGTATAAAGTGAGCACTCTTCATCAGTCTATCCACTATGACCCGTATGACGTCAAACCTTTAGTGTACAAGGTAGCTTCATTATGAAATCCATAGTAATATGCTCCCACTATCATTTGGGAATTTCCAGGGTTGGATTTTCCCGTATGGCTTCTGATGCTCGGCCTTAACCTGGAGACAGGTCAAGCATCTTTCTGCATACCTCACTACGTCGGCTTTCATTCCTGGCCACCAATAATTCGCTTTAGGTCCTGGTACATCTGGTGGTTCCCGGGTGAATGGAGTAGCGAGTCGTGAGCTTCATCCAACATTCTCTAGCATACCTCCATGTTTAGGAATCCACATACGCCCAAACCGTTTTGACACAATTGGCGATTTCTTCTAGGCTCGCGATCGCCCTTTCATCCTATCTTCATTAGCGTTCTCGGGCTTTAGAGCCTCTTCTTGAGCTTCACCCACTTGCTTTTAACATCAGGAGTCACGATCAAACTGGTAAGATCTCACATGAATCGGTTCCCGGTTTTCCTTCCGGCTTAGAGCATCAGCTACCACGTTAGCTTAATCAGGTGATAATGAATCTCATAGTCGTAGTCTTTTATGAGTTCCAACAATCATCGTTGTCTCATACTAAGACTTGCTTGAAGAAATACTTTAAGCTTTTATGATCAGTGAAGATGGTGCACTTCATCCCATACATGTAGTGCCTCGAAATCCTTAATGCAAAGACCACAGCCTCCAACTCCAAGTCATGAGTAGGGTAGTTAGCCTCATGGATCTTCAAACTGTCGGGATGCATAGGCATAACCCTTCTCCGTTGCATCAGCATGCAACCCAATCCTAAATAAGAAGCATCTAAATAGACCACCAAGTCTTCATTACCTTTGGGTAACGTCATGACAGGAGCTTGAGTCAATCTTGTCTTTAACTCTTCGAATGCATTCTCCTGCACTTGACCCCATACAAGCATCACATTCTTACGGGTCAATTTGGTCAATGGTCAAGCTATCTTGGAGAAGTCTTGGATGAACCTTCTGTAGTAGCCAGCCAAACCCAAGAAACTGCGGATCTCGGATGGCATCTTCGGAGTCTTCCATTGCATAACTGCCTCCACCTTTGTCGGGTCCACCACAATCCCTTTAGAATTAACCACATGACCCAAGAACTGAACCTCCCGCAACCAGAACATGCATTTGGAGAACTTAGCATACAGCTTCTCTCTTCTAAGCATCTCCAATACCTCGCGTATGTGACCGGCGTGCTCTTCTTCACTCTTCGAGTAAATCAGGATATCATCGATAAACACAATCACTGATTTATCCAACATCGGCTGACACACGTGATTCATCAAATCCATAAAAGCAGCTTGCGCGTTGGTTAATCCGAAAGACATAAGGAGGAATTCATAATGCACGTATCGTGTTCGAAACGCGGTCTTTCGGGATATCCTGCTCTTTAACTTTTAGCTGATGATAACTAGATCGGAGGTCTATTCTTGAGAACCAACTGGCGCCTTGGAGCTGATCAAACATGTCCTCAATCCTCGGGGGTCCTGTTCTTCATCGTCAACTTGTTCAACTCACGGTAGTCGATGCACATCCTCATGCTATCATCCTTCTTCTTTACAAACAAAACCGAAGCGCCCCAGGGAGAGATACTTGGTCAGACAAACCCCTTATCTAACAACTCTTACAACTGGGTCATCAATTCCTTCATCTTGGAGGGAGCGAGATGATACGGCACCTTTGCAACAGGTTGGGCACCAGGTATCAGATCAATCTGGAACTCGATCTCATGGTCAGGTGGTACCCCTGATAGGTCTTCGGGAAAAACATCGGGGAAATCGCATACCACCGGCACACCTGATAGCTGAGGCACGATAGCAACCACATCCTTCACAAAGGCCATGTAAGCATCACACCTGCATCTCATAAACTTCTCTGCCGTGATCATCGAGATTACTCGTGGTGTAATGCACTCCTTGTCTCCATGTATCGTAACCAAACTGCCATCGGGCGCAGTCAGACAAATCGTTATAATTCAGCACATTATATTCGCTTCGTAGGCCGCCAACCAATCCATCCCTAACACCATATCAAAACCTCCTAGGGCCATCACATACAATCTAGTAGGAAACTTACGACCGTCCAACTCTACGAGGCAATCGTCTATCACATCAGTCACTTTGGTAGACTTTCCTATTGCTGTCTCAACATAGAAGGGCATGTCTATCTTCTTATTCTTACCATGCATTTCACAACAAAAAGTGGCAGATACAAACTTCTACTAGCACCCGAATCGAAGAGCACAGAAGCATACAATTGGTTTACCAAAAACATGCCTGAAACTACTTCAGGGTCCATTCTGGCTTCTTCCCGGGTCATGTTGAATGCCCTTGCCTTGGCTTTGGTGTTCTCACTTCTCCCTTTCTCACCCATAGTTTGGGTCCCAGAGCTCCCTGCTCCACCCTCTTGCAATCTCGGCCCGAGTGGCCTACCTCCCCACATTGATAACATCACGGTACCCTGCACTCTTTAGCATAGTGGCCTTTGCCTCCACACTTAAAACACCGGTTCGACCCCACTCTACATTCACCCATGTGAGCTTTTCCACACTTCTTACATTCCCTCATGTGATTCCCCTTACTCAATCCTGAGCGGCGATCGTCATCCTCATCTTCTTTTCCCCGATCCCATAGTGGTCACCCTTGAATCTGTTCCCATTACTGTTCTTGTTCCAACTCTTCTTAACCTTCTCTTGAATTGGTATCCACGGGCAGATCCCCTCTCTCATTCTTATTACAGACTCCGGAACCAATCTTGCAAGCTCATTGAAAGGTATACTCTTGATGAGTCATGTTTCCAGCCTCTGAATACAAGAACTCCTTCTTAATTTTATCCAGCTCCTAATGTGAACAATACTCCTCCAGTACTAGTTCCTTCAAATCCGACCACCTCATCCTTGCAACAGATCATTTCCCCTCGGCTTGGACAATGTTGTTCCACCAGCATAATGCCGAGTCAACGAAAGAATAGGAGGCAAACTTCACCTTTTGATCATCCCGGCACTCACTGATGTCTAAAACCGTCTCCATCTCTCGAACCCAACGATGAGCAGCAGTAGCATTGTCGTTACTATCAAAGGTCGGGGGTTTACACCTCTAAAACGCCCCATAGGTGCACCCCTTAGCGGTCTTCTTCTCCCCCTCGCTATAATCACCATGAATTACCACCTTGGCAACTAGATGACTCTTCATCAGCTTTCTCCTTCTCCCCTGCATCTTTGGTCTTTTCACCATCCTTTACAGCCCTCAACACCTCGATCACCACTGAAGGTAACACGTTTTGCATGATGTTGTAGACTTCGTCAGCAATAGCTTCCTTTACCTTCACCCTCTTGGTGGCTATGAAGATCCATGTCCTCATGAGTCATCTTAGGAGCCTTATCCTTTGTTCGGGTGACACGTGGCCCAGCAGTACACCCGCCACGAGCACCACTTCGGGTTGCCTTACCAGGTTTCCTACCCGCCATAAGATCTACCCCCTATAAGAATCAAACACTAACAAGGTCATTCAAGGTAATAGCTCGGATTTTGTCTAGTATAGTAAGTCCTTAATTACAGTGGCCAATTGTGATTAGCCACTTACTTTACTCCTCATCCCCCAAGCATTCCCTATCCAGACTACATCAGTATCCAAATCTACTAAGCACATAAGTTAAATAGCACACGCACGTAATACCGGTTAACTTTATGAAAAATTACCTGATGGCACGTAGCTACTTGGGCTGGCATCCCTTCATTAGGTCCCATTTTTAGTTTAAGTTTAGGTTTATTAAAAGAATTTACCCAATTCTCTTAAACTTTGGCTCTGATACCAACTTGTAAGGCCCCGTTCCGGGAACCCCACAGTTGGTCATTCATATCATCATTCGTTATTGAAAACACCTTAAGTCACATTATTATAGGAAAATCATCGTAGCGGTATAACTTAACCAAAAACCATTTCATGCATTAATGATAACTTTTGCCAAATAATACGTTGTTGTTAAGTGTTACAAATGAATATTTAGTTGCATTACAAGACAAAAATATCATAATTGCATAAATGGATGCCAGTCTCAATCCATCAAGTAGCTTTAGTCCCGTGCCATCCTCAGCAACGTCCTTACCTACCAACTGATATGCATATAAAAAGTCAGCGTTGCTGAGTGAGTCCTATTTTAATAAAATAGAAAATACAATTTTGTAAACTTCACTTGGTGGTCATTCATCAATATACCTAATCAATCATTAAGTGATTCATTATCTTTCTTTCTTTAACTTTCTCTTTCATTAACTAGGATTGCACAAAGCAAGAGCCTACATTGTTGGTTGGAAACAAATGCCGAACCCCTATCGGCAAACGTTTATCATGGTAGCTAATCCATCGACAGTTGATCCACACTGCTAGGCACGAAGCCTGCTCATGAACTAGGATCCCATTCATTCATTGGTAAATCCCCAGGATAAGACCCCTGATGTACATCGTCATGGACTGATACAGCCATACATCAGTTTAGCAAACGACCTCCTGGTCGTGAACCTCAATCATTTGCTTGCAAGGCTTTTCATTCATCATAAGGGCCCGGGGGTAATATTCATTAAGTTTCACTGTTCTTCTTTTATTCCTTTGTGTCCACTTGTTATGGATAATACTTATTAAGATGCTCATTACTTAATCACATAACATGAAAATACGATTGACATAGTAAAAGCAGCACCTAAGAAAGAACCAAGCATAACCTTCCCTTATACAAAAGTTCTCCACACTTAAATTCTATTCCCCAAAATTTCAGAAAATTCCAACTCTTAGACAAATGCGGATGAACACAACCAATGTGGGTGAACAAATGCGGATGAACATTCTCAGGAATTATTCCAAGTGTCAGGAAGTGCGCATGAACCTAATGCGGATGACTAAAGCAAATACGCATGGACAATGTAGCAAATGCACATGGGCAATACAAATGCGGATGAACACTTTGGCTGTACTAAGGGAAAATGCGGATGAACACTTTGGTTGTACTAAGGGAAAATGCGGATGAACACAGCAAATGCGCATGAACAACACTTATGCGAATATTCAAGTCTAAATGTTGATGAACTAAACCAACCTGTAGCTGTCACTTATGCAATATTCAGTTCCAAATCCTTATTCTTATACATTCTCAGCACCGATCTAGCATGCTAAACTCTTAGAACAAGCATACAACCACACAAATCGATCAAGCATTCTAAACACACAATCACACGCACATCAGGTGCAAATCACACAGATCAGTTTATATTTTTGGTTGTAAAGCAGTAGGTAACATGTATTTCAGCCCCAAACAAGTTAAAAACAAGTAAAACCGGGGATCTAGAACTCACCTTTAATAGCTTTCGAGTAAAACTCCACCAACCCGAGAGCGCCTGGAGTTCTAGCACCTAAACACGCAATAACAAGCAACCAGACACAAAGAAACACATAAAAATCGGTCCAGCAGCATGAGCACAACTGAAACCGAACAGATATACAAGAAAACCTCACCTTCTTGAATAATTTCAGCTTTCTCACTCTAACAATCCGGTTGAAGCTTCTTCCTCTGTTTCCAGCCGAAAGCAGGTATGAGAAATGAGGGTGTGGGCAGCCATACGTGCTTTCGAACCCATAATAGATAAGTTTGCCACTTGCACAACTTTAACCCCTTGACTTGGAGCATTTCACCTTTCTTTCTATTTTTCTTTTGCTGAAATTTTCCAGGCGTTATAGTATTAGTGTTGTGGTTAAGGGAAAAAGGGTAGTGATTACAGCTAAAGTAATCAACAGTGTCCTATTGCTTGAGGATGTACCTAATGCACCGATAAAGATTGATGATGATGCTGTCAAGGATTGTTTGACACGTATGGGTTATAGTCATAGATACCCATCTCTAGAGAAGAAGTATCTTCCATCCTTTTGGAAGTACTTGTTTCACGTTGTCATCCATTGCCTGAGCAATCTTAAGGCGGGCACAGATAGTCTTAGTATGGTGTTTGGTTCCCAACTGATATCACTCATTGATGATTTACCTAATAGCATATCCAAGGTAATATATTCTGAGATGCAGAAGAACATCATAGCTGCAGTGGGGAAGAAGTTTATCATGTACCCTCATTTTATACAGATGATAGTGAATGCTGCTCAGCCCGAGCTAGCTATGTTTTATTCACCTACATATGTGGTCATGACAATGAAGAAGGATATATTCACATATTTGATGGGTGCACGTGGGAATGCGTGGGATGATTCACATTTCGCTGAGTTGGGTTGATTTGTAGATGATTTTCAAGCTGAAGATAGACCGAAGAGACTGATACTCCTCATGTCCAAAGAGATGTCACATCTGGTGCATCTATATCTATTGATCAGGCTGCTGAAGCTGATACAGTCGATCCATCAGCTAGTACTGCACCAGAAGCACCTGAGAGTTCTCAGGGTGCTCCCAGATCTGAAGTGGATGCTGAGATAGATACATGGTTCTCTAATAGTGGGAGTGAGACCGACAGCTATCAGATTGGGAACGTACCGTATGTGTTACAGGAACGTCCCAGAGTGCGTGAAACTCCAGCCAAATGCACTGCTGAGGAGCGTGATTCTGATTTTATTCCTGAAGAGACTCCTGTGACTAGGGGAGAAGAAAGTAGATGGCGAGGAGAGCAGGTGAAAGTCCTCGTGGTAGGGGTAGAGGACGTGGTGTGTTAAGGAAACGTCAGACCCCGGTGACCACTGAGCTGATTATAGAGGAGGCTACTGCTACAGAGACTCCTGTCACAGTAAGTGAGGCAACACCAACTGAAACTCCATCTGAGTTGCCTAATTTTACTGATGATATTTTGAGGACCCCACCTAGAGAACAGATGGTAGTTGAGACGATTAGCATGGAAGACTTTATACGTACACCTCCTGAGTTTAGACAAGGTGCTAGTATGTCAACTAGTTAACCTACACATATTACATTGGAAGATTGTGTATGTAATCTTGAGGGAGAGATGTTGGAGAAGACAAAAGTTATAGATGATCTGCAGAGGCAATTGTTGGATAAAGATGAATGGATCAGGAATCTCAAACATCAACAAACATTCATATTCAGCTATGTTCAGATCCTTGAGCATAACTTGAGGGATTTCACTTCCAGTATGTCTTCTCAGTTTACTCATCAAAGCACTACTGAAGTGGGAGAGTGTAGCGGACAACAAACTGCTGGTCCAGAACATGTTTATGATCCCATAGTGTCTACAAAGCTTCCTGTTGATCTTGTTGTTTAGGAGAGGACAACAAAGACTGCTAAAGTTAGTCAAGAGTCACCGTCTACTAATGTTCATATGACTACTGAGGACCAGCCTGTAGTTTTTACTGGAGAGGCGTTTGTTGAGACTGAACACATGATGCCTATCCAAAACCCAGTTGATGATAAAGATGAAGGATTAGATTTGATTGACTATGATTCGTTCGAGGATATGATGATGATGAGGATGATTATGATGATGATAATGGTGATGATGGTAACGAGGGAAATGATGATGATGATGATGATAGGGGAAATGATGATTATAATCAGGGTGGTGATATTGGTTCTACAGCTACAGGTAATGCTGGAACATCAGGGCTTACAATATCTTAAGAATAAGTCCCGATAATTCAGTTGATTACACTCCACTAGACCCAGAAATAGAAGCTGCATATGAGAGAGAATTTTACACATTCTAGCAAAGTCTTACTGCTGAGGAGACGGAAGAAGAGTTTGATACATTTGGTGATTTGGAAGAAGGATTTGAGTATACAGATATATTTGGTAATAGTCTAAAAGATTTGTTTTCCGATACTTTGATTGAAGAAGGTGAGATAGTGGGGGAGTCGAGCAACACACAGATGACTGACGAGACAGTAGATGTTACAGGCCAAAGTGTTGTGCGTGGTAACCTGACAGTTAGTGCTCTTCCTCCCCCAACTTATATTCATACGTTAAGGCATTCCAAACCTTTCAAAAGGTACGGAAACTTAGAACCTATCATTAGTTGGGCTTACGATCAAGAGAAGAAAATGCATATTGTGAAGAGAAGGGCGGAGCCATAGAATATTTCAAAGACTAACACGCCCAGAGCATTAGATTTATATGCTATGAGTCGTGTTCCTTTCTTTAACCCTAGTAATTATAGTAAGGCGAACTGGATACGTAATATGATTTATAGACAAAGCCGAACCAACTTCAAAGACTTTAAGATAGCAAAATCCAAAGTTATTGAAGATGAGACCAGGATGGACCCAAACACAAACAAGCCAATGAAGATAAGGGTTTATAGACATCCAAGATATGCTAAGAAGATTTCTATTCATGCTCTTGTGCCAATTAACAGCTTGTCTAAGCTAAAGGGATGGAGTTGTGAAAAGGATAGTGGTCATGCAGTGATTAAGTGTGAACATAAAGTGTTTCGTATCATCGACCCTGTGGATCTGCTACAGTTTGGTAAAGAAGATTTGATGAAGCTGCAGACATGTCCAATTGCAGCTGATGAATCTGTACACTTCATAGCAGCACAGTTCGGTTGGATGATTACGAAGGCCCCTAGACAACAAGATGTATGCATATGGGGGCAGTTATCAGCTTGCAGACGTGGACTTCTAACAGCACTGATTTACTGAGCCTAGGGGAAGATTGTAAGGGTTGAACCTAAGAGGCTCGGGAAATCAAATCAAGATGAAGATCAAGATCAAGTCACGTGAGAACCTAGAGTTATCGCTCGAAAACTGCTTCTCGCGACAACTACTAGTCGCGCGAGAACTGATGTTTTCGCGCGAGAACTTTTTTTTGTTTATAAATAGAAGTTTTGCTTTGTAATAGTTAGCACTTTGATAGAGATATTTTTATTTTCCTGATTTGTACTACTGCACTGTAATCAAATCAGAGATCTATTGATTTTGATGTTTATTTACTCGTGTGTTCTTCATTTCTACAATCTCATTCTTATTACCGTGATGATTACATTCCGCATTCTCATCAAGAAATCGATCTAATTGTATTGTACTGATCCTTACACCCATAATCAAACCAAGTCACAATTGTCCCTCAAATTCCTTTCAAAATATATTTCCCCATCTAAAACCGAATTACGTGACCGATCATGAGTGGCGATTGTCAAACCCAATAGATGTACCAATATAATATGTGGCCCCTCAAGGATTAATGATTATGACCGAGGGCGATCATGCATAATAAACAAAACAACTCAAGGCTATCATAAAGATCATGTAGTTATTCAACCATTATATCATATCAAACCAAATATGTTTAGCTTGTTACTCCCCTAAAATAGTAAATAAAACATTACTTGAAAAGTGACTATGAAAACTCAGCTTGAATGCAATAACATAAATCTAGCAAGAACCCCTTTAATTGTTAAATGACAAGACTGCCATGTAAGTTGCTCACTTAACTTACTAGACTTGTAAGGAAATCAACTTTCAAACAACCTATTGGTGACTTTTGATTTAGTTAAGTTTTTATATTTATGAGTGAAAAATTATTTTTTTAAATAAATCATTTAACGCTTTTCATATCAATGCACACATCTCACACACATAATTATTATTAATATAAATATATGAAAATATAAACACATGAAAAAACATGAGTCATGCATTTACTAAAAGCATGACTTATTCATACTTAACAATCTTTCATCCAAAATTAATAAATTTTACAAAATTTATAATATATATATTGACTTGTTCTTTATGAGAAAATTTCATTTTAACATAAGCATTGCATTTTTCTATGATTTATCACTTTTTATTTATTATTATCAACCACTAATAGTAATAATTTATTAAACAAATAAATATATTTATCATTAAAAATACATATATTTAATCATGTTAAGACATGTTCTTTTATAAAAATATCATCATTTAAGTAGAACTACCTATTACGCATATATGTCAATTTTTAGCCAAAAGCGTACAGTTTTATATAACCAAAAACATACATAAACACATGTACTGTTAGGTTTTCACAATCAGAGTCATTTTATCCTTATAAAATAAAAAACACAGCAGAAATAAAATGAAAAACTTGTTACAGTTAATGTATATAAACCAGTTTATATATCCGTTAAAACCCGTAATGGATCGTTATATGAATAATCATGCTTACAAACTACCATAGGGTGTTTAGAAATCTACCTCTCGAATGGGACAGAGGAAGAAGATCTTTGATCGGCAGCTTCCAAAGAAGAAAATCTCAAGCTTGTCTACCCCAAGCTTCCAACAATACACCAGGTTGCTAGGATTTTCTTTACTTGAATCGGGTTCTGTTCTTGGTTTTCCTCGACCGATCGAGAGAAAAAGGTACAGGAACACCGATTTGCACCTTTGTGTGTGTTGTAAGTTATCAGAGAGAGTGGTTGAATGCAATCATATATTGCATGTCCTATGTAACTGAATTTTAGAGTGAGAGAAAAGTGGGTGGGACTCATCCCTTTAACCCATCAGTATTTCTCTAATATTCATCAGCATTAGTAAATGCAAATGAACAAACTCTAACCGCATTTGTAAATGCGGAAGAAGAAACATCATCCGCATTTCCCAAATGTACATCCACATTTGTAAATGCGGATAAGTAACTCCATCAGCATTTCCAAAATGCACATCCGTATTTGTAAATACGGATGATCAGTTTCATCAGCATTTCCTTAAATGCTCATCCGCATTTACTATCCACATTAGTAAATGCGGATGAAGTAATTCCTTCAGCATTTCCCCAAATGCACATCCTCATTTGTAAATGCGGATGAGGAACATTCATCCGCATTTCCTCAATAACACATCCGCATTAGTAAATGCGGATGAGTAAAAGAAATGCGGATAAAACACTTGTATTGTTTGTTCAACCATTTGAATAACAATACAAAGTACTCTCTCTTTTGAATAAATTATCCATATAATTTATTTATAACACTAGTGCAAATATTTAGAAACCCAATTTCTAAATAGTACAAGTGTCAATATTTATTTACATGATCATATCATAAAATAAATATTATAGGTATTTGTCTAGCTTGTTATTAGGTATGACCCGACTTGGATCATAACGTACTAGCCACATCAATTCAATATGTGTCTTGGGCAGACCGTTCCCAACATGTACACCTCTTGATCATTATACATGATTAACAATATTTATTTTATACTTAAAATATTATATAATTTTCTGTTTAACATCAGTTTTATATTAACTCCATATTTCAACCTGAAAATCGTCGATTTTTCGCTTTTTGTAAGCATACAACGCCAACACCGATGCCTACACTTATCATATCTTAAATACATACATAAAACATAATTTTCATTTTAAAATTTGGGGTTTACTTCTGTCCAAGGGCCCTAATCCTTCAGTAGACTTTAGAAACAGTCCACTTCCTACTTATGATGAACAATGGAAAGCTAAACTCTCGGCCCTATTGTAACAAATATATACAATTGGTATAGCCATAACTATGCCCGCCATCATCACTGGAGTCACCAAGGCAGTTTCAAGGAGAAAGACTGCTATTGATGCCCTGAGATGGACCGAGGAGATTGAAACCACATTTGACGTCAATGGTTGCAAAAAGGGGGATAGGATCAAGTTTGCTACTCAATCTTTCAAGTACAAATATCACACCAGATAAAAGACCATATTATCCAGTATGGGAAGGTCCAAGGTGTATGGCATGGGTTAGGTAGGGTTTTGAAAGTTCTTACAGGAGAAAAATGTGCCTCAACATTAGGTGGAACAACTAAAGAATGAGTACCTTCATTTGCAGATGGATGGTACTGCTTATTGAAAGAATACATCCTGATTTTTAGAGTTTGTGGGATTGATATATGAGTTTGTCGAGTATGAAGCCAAGAAGATAGGGTGATTTTTTTCCTAAGATTCATGTTGATATCAGGAATAGCAGCCCCATGACACTATAGTCTGTCATTGAATTGGTGGCAGAATTGACTGAGGAGTTGATCAGACTGAGAGGAAGTATGATGTTTGAGGATAAACTTAAGAGCAAGTTCAATGGTGGAAGTTTAGGAGGATACTTTGGAAGTTTCAATTGTGATGGGAAAAAGTTGAAGTAGATTTGGAATAAGTTTAGGAAGATTGATAACAAGGATCGGGGAACACATCCAAGCGTAATGCGTATGGTCGAAATCATTCTGATCGGTGCTACATGAATGGATGTGGCAAGTGTGGAAAGAAATGGCATGCTGCATGTGATTGTCCACTCCTCAAGCTTGTTATGGATGTGGACAGGAGCATCACATCAGGGTGTACTAGCCCAATGCTTCAAAAAGAAGCACGGGCTGCCCAAGCCAAAAAGGGAAAATGACCTGCCATTCCTACATGCAATGCTGTATGTTTGTGATGAAACATCAGGAAGCTAGAATGCTGATGACGTGGTCACAGGTATGTTTCCCATAAAACACACTTATGCAAATATATAGTTTGATTCTATTGGAATAAAAGTTGCGTATTAATAAATGTAAGGCATTTTTTTGGAGGAATAATCTCTAAGTTAGCAATGCTATATATTATTGAAATTACTAATAGACAAGATATTAGGGTCGAGTTTGTGCTTAAAAACTATTGCTTAAGATTAGACAATCATGAACTTACCTTAAAACTATTGCTAATGAATTTGGGAGGTTTTGATATAACCCTAGGGATGGACTGGTTAGCTAAGCACAAAGCCTATACAAATTGTGAATGAAAGTCAGTTGTGATCGAACTACCGAACGACCAGACGATGGAGATCACATGGAGACCTATCATGTAAATCAACAAAGGTTTTATATATGACGAAGGCAGAAAAATATCTTTAACAATGATGTGAGGACTATTGCTGTACATGATGACAATTGGGTAAGAAAGAAGAACAGAGGACGTGCTGGTGGTGTCGAAATACACCGACCATTTTCGGAAGACTTGCCTGGTCTACCTCCGGACGACAAGTTGAATTCCACATCGACTTGGTACCATGTATGATATTGATTGCAAATGCACCATATCGATTAACACCCTAAGAAATGAAAGAGTTGATGTTGCAACTTCAAGAGCTGGTGGAAAAGGGATTAATAAGACTAAGCTTGTCCCCTTGGGGAGCTCTAATCTTGTTTGTAAAGAAGAAGGATAGTTAGAGTTAAATGTGCATCGATTACCGATACTTGTACAAGGTAACGATTAACAACTGATATCCTATATCGCATATTGACTATTTATTCGATTAATTACTTAGGTCAAGTTATAGGTTGAAGATTGACTTGCGATTGGGCTATCACTAAGTTATGTACGTGAAGAAGATGTGCCAAAGACTGCCTTTTGGACAAGATATGGTCATTATGAGTTCTTAGTGATACCCTTTGGATTAACTAACATACCTATGGTCTTCATGAATTCAATGAATCGAGTGTGCAAACCATACTAGGACAAATTTGTGATTGTATTTATTGATGACATCCTGGTGTATTCATGAACTTTGGATGAACATGGCCAACACCTTCAGATGTTGTTGGAGTTGTTCAGGAAAGAATTATTATACATGAAATTCTCTAAGTGTAAATTTTGGCTAAAAAAAGTTCTAGTGATGGAATTTTCATACAATAATAGCTACCATGCAAGTTTAAAAGCCGCACATTTAAGGCATTGTATGGGCAAAAATTTTGGACGCCAATTTGTTGGTTCAAAGGGGGCGAAGGACAACTGATAGGTTCTGAGTTGACTTTGGATGCCACCAATAAGGTGATGAATATAAGGGAGAGATTGAAAGCCACTCAGGATTGTCAGAAGAGTTATGTTGATAGGTGGTAGAATTCACTGAAATTTATGGTTGGGGACAAAGTAATGTTGAAGATGTCACCATGATGAGACACCATTCGTTTTGGAAAATAATGTAAGCTAGACATGGTGGCTAATAATTTCTAACTCCTTGTGGAGTTAAGTGGAGTACACCCAATATTCCACATGTCGAATTTTTAGAAATGCTTGTCTGATGAGACATTGCAAGTGCCACTAGACGAGATCCAAGTGGATGAGCGATTGAACTTTGTGGAATAGCTGGTCAAAATTGGAGAGACGCAAGAGAGATAACTGAGACAGAAATGTATTCCAACCATTATAGTGAAAAAGAATGCTAAGCGCAGTTTGGAGTTTACATGGGAACCAGAAGAAACAATGAGAATGAAATACACCTATTTGTTTGCAAGTTAATATGATTCCAGGAAGGAATCCTTTTAAAGGAGATATATGACCCCTCAGCCTAATGGACAGGTTGATATACAAGTATAGGGATTGGAAACATAAAGGGAACAATTAAAAAACAGAAATTTCCTAAGGAATTGGAATTTAAGGACCCTAACGAACTGTTATGGTAGGCATAACGGACTGTTATAGTAGGCATAACGGTCTGCCCTGGGATGGGGATTGGATCAGAGAATTGAATTTCATAGCAGACTGCCAAGTTTAAGGGGTAACACACTACCATGATGGTTGTAAACCGCCATGGTCTGGCTTCATAATCCACGAGTAATATTCCACTTCAAGATGTGAATATTCTATTTGAAATATACGAATATGCTTTATTATGGTGGTAACGGACCACCAAGGGGTACTTACCGGTACCAAGTCATGCAAAATATGGCATGAAAACCTCCACAACTCGATTTTCCTAATTTACATAGTCTCGTTTTTGCTCTACTCTCTCTTTAAACTTGACACCCTCTCTTTCTATAGTTTTAGTTCATTGAAAGGCTTGGTGTGATGATGAAAGCTCTTAGATATGCGCGTAGGTGTTGATTTTGCTTGAAACTGACATTTGGAAGCTCAGCTCTCTTTGGAAAGCCTCAAACCCATGTAAATACAAGTTATGGCCATCAATAAGCATGTATGTGACATCTAAAAGTGCCATTGTAGTGTTGGATCACTCGGTGGGGAGCTATGGATGTAAAAAACTGTTGGAAAGCTCAAATTTGTGTGGTAAGGTTCTAAAACCTTCACATTATGCATCACTGTGGATCATTCGAGTAAACTAGGGTTTTTGGAAAGAACCAAGCTAGTAGATCATGATTAGGATACATATGGAAGTTACATCTGGGAATGACCATATTTTGATAAGGATATTTGTAATGAAACAAGATCTAACATAAGTCCATATGGTCACTATGTCGGGAGTGTGCATAAACCCTAACTCTTCAACACATGTTTCTCAGGGGTGGTAATGGAAACATCGACCAAAGTTGGAGAGCTCTAGCTTGAGGTCACGGATGTGACTAGGGCTTATCGGGTGATTATATTGGGAAGGATGGCCCGAGGTATTCCACGGTCAATGGGGTCATGTCCTGACATGAAACTTTGTATGTTTAAGGTTGTAAGACGCTCGCCAAACTGTGTGCCCGGAAGGTCATCGCTATGAGTATAATTTTCCCCTTTTCTTAATTGCTTTTGGGGTTGTATCAAAGCTGGTTAAACATTTTAAACTAAAAATTATATGTATGTGTGGTGGTAAGTTAAATTGTTCCTGATGGGTTGGCATACCTATTGCTCACTATGGTCAAGGGCAAATCATTAAGGTGAGAGGACGGCTCTAGAATGAGTCACTGATCATATCAGGGCATATGTGTGCTTAGTTGGATCCATTTAGGTAGGAGGGGCCTCATTTGTAGATTTTGATATGAGGATGGGCTCTTGATAAAGTCACCAATCACCGTTAGTGTTATCTCTTACCAGAGATTGTAGGATCACTATGGCTTGTAGGATCCTTCTGGTTTTGTGCTACTCGTATGTTGTTATGCTTTGGGATTCAATAGGCTGGGGCGCCTTTAACCTACTTACCATCACGTTGTGAAACCTAGTTTGGCATATATGTTGACGGACACTTCCCTAAGTGTGAAGGTGCTAGTGAAATTTGATTTTATAAACAATTTACTTACACACATGGTTATATTGTCTAAATGTTTTAGAGTCTTGGTTATGACTCACCAACAATAATGTTGTTGACGTGTTTTAGTCCGTGATGCTCGAGCTGGAGGTGCCGGGAGGCACTAGCTAGATAGAGGAGACTTAGCGGATGTGAATAAATAAGATCTTCAATCAGAAGATAGTGACTGGGTTAAGACTACCCTGGGAAGTCCTTTAGATTGTAATTGTATTTTGAATATGTCGGATGCATGGAATATGTAGATACTGTAAAGTTTTGATTTAGTCTAGTTTTTTGTGACCTTAAATGATAAGTTTTTCCCTGTGTATAGTTGTGATGCGATATAGCTGGTCACACCCATGGATTAGGGTGTGACACTTTGACACCTTCAGACCAAAAATTCCTTTCAAGTATAAAAGAAGACAATATCCATTAGCATTGTGTTTTACTATGATAATTAACAAAGACCAAAGACAATCAGTATCTAGGTTTGGTTTATATTTAAAAAATCCAGTGTTCAATCATGGTCAATTATACGTTGCTTTGTTTCAAATTAAAAACATACTAGGATTAAAAGTTTTACTTCTAGACAAATAAGAAAACCTTACAAGTACAACAAAAAACGTGGTACTCAAAGAAGTTTTTATCAATTTGTAAATTGGTTTGGAGCATATTTGTCTATATAAGCATTATATAAAACAACAAGTTATTTGTATTTGCTACGATTATTTCCTTTTATTGGTTCAATTAAAAACAAAAGTTACAATATGATTTCCTCTCTTATTTTTCAAATTTCCCTATATTCTTTATGTATAGATAGGAGTTAATATTAATCTCATCAAGGATCTATGGTAGCTTCATTACCCAATGATTGAAGACTTTACCTTTCGTCAATCTCCAAATACACCATATTGAAGAAACGATAATGGCATGGATCATGTTTCTGTGTCCTTTAGATGGCCAATTTTTGTGACGATTTAGGGCATCTTCAACCATGTTTAACACATCCTTTGGAGTCTTGCACCATTTAAAAACCAATTCCCAAGCCATACGTGGGATACGATCAACATTTAGACGTTATGTTTTTAACCAAGTTTGTTATGTTTCGGTTCCAATGCGAAGCGTGGGATTAAACCCACTAGTTCTAATTATCGGGTTTCCATAGAATAATTTTTTTAGAAGCACGTACTTGTAAAATTTAAGGCTATCTCATAGCTCTTTAGTAATTAGCAATGAAGTAATTCTTGATATATATTATTAGGCAAGGGGATCACAAGCATATGTGAAGGCCTTCCCATCAATATCTATCTTCTTCTGAGTCTCTTTAGAATTGGCTTTTATAATGAGCACTTCTTCCTTATTGCAATTATTTATGACAGTTCATGTTGTGGAATAATCACGAATCACTTCATTAATCGATTTGAATTACAAAATTAAGACAAACACAAACAACAAATGTATATATTTAATCTCAAAAGTTCATTTCATGCACTTGTTCGCTCTATAGAAATTTAGCATGAAGGGGTTACAATTATAAGTGTATACACACGCAAACATTTTAAACTTGAAAAGTCAACTCATTTAAAACCTGAAAGTCAACAATTTGAGAAACCATCCGTAGACTTCATAAACTTTTTGTAGCCACACTTACTAATTCACCTGTATTGGTGAAATGAAAATCACTCGTTATAAACTTCTGTAGTTTTGTTCAAATACCCGTAAAGCATACTTCCAAAGCATTTGCGACACACGTAGTTATATTCAACGATACATGAGTTCAACCAAGCCTAACTTCTATACTTTTACTTTCACCTATGCTTTGAGCCCATAGAGATTAGCATTACATCAGCCCATCACAAACATAATTTTGTATCGGGCCATGTACAACGTGAAATTCATTTCTCATACTCACATGCCAATGTTACCCATACCCATCATCAGCCCACTTGAAAATTTATTATCCCAATACACTTTGTTTAGCAGTCAAGGAGAATTCCATCCATCATCAATAATTCATTATCATTAACAAGATTGCAAGCTCACATGAACAAAGTGTGTTTCTTCCATCATCATTCTTTATCATGACTATCATGAATGATATATTTGAGAAGCAATGATCAAATGGCTCAATAAGCAATTGATTATCGAATGTCTTAAAAGAAACCAAAATGTTTAAGAATGAAGTTCTCTTAAAACTTAAACACTATAAAAAGCGACTAATAAACGTTCACTAAACACTAATATTTATACTTGTTTGTAACAAGATAAGGATGATGAAAAACAATAAAAGAAACAAAAGATAAACTAAATAAACTAGAATGATAATTAAAGAAATAAGTATTCAAATCCGAATAATCTTTAATCTAGTTCTCATTAGCTCTTTGGTCATCATCACATCATTCCCCCAGTCTTGGAATAAGAGTTTGTAGGAACTATTCATCCAAAATAAAATAGCACTTGTATAAACTCCAATGCAATATGATAATCAAAGAAAACAATAAATTAGACTACGGAATAGACAAATTAAGAATACAAAATATGAAAACTAATTTCATGACCAAGGCTTTGTGTTTAATATGAGTCCTTTAAAATAAATTTCTAGCCTCCTAATAGAACTTGAATGCTTCCCAAGTTACAACAACTGAAGTTGTATGTACAACTAGGGAGGACTCAAAACTTGAAAGAATAACTTGTATTAGAGAGAAAGATTGCTAGACTTTTAAAGAAAAAAGAGAGGGCATAAGTTTGAGAATGTTGGTGTGTCTAGCAACTAAGGATCCTTTTGTATTTATAGTGAACCTAAAGTTAAAATACTTTTGAAGTCATTACTCAAAAGTTAAATATAAGTTGAAATATAAAAATAATTAATTCAAGGAGTAGACAACCAAAGTTGTAACAGCTGGATTAAATTTAAATTAAAGGATTTTATTTAAAATAAATAAAACTTAACGCCAAAATCATACCATCTTTTATTTATTAATTTTCGCATATTATAACAATCCCAGACATGTGAAATAATACTTAGTCTCTTACTGGTTGGGTAGACGCGATTTCCTTGAGCCAACCACCATTTATGTAGATGATCATATACTTCACACAATAGTCTGCCTGGTTTGCTAAACCCTTCGTAGTTATGTCGATTTTGGTCATGGATTACTAGCCTGGTTCAGTGAGTTGATCTGGTTGTCGAGACTCGATCAAAAACAATTTATTATATCGGTCTTAGCTACCTTTATTATGTAAGGGTAAATAAGGTCGTCTCCATAGGGAATATGTGGAAACTGTTTAACAATTTTAAGACGATTAACTAAAAGACACAAACTTTAAACTAAAGATTGAAACTTTGAATGAATTAATGAACACAATTGCAAAAAGCAAAAATCTTTGAAATAGATTTAACTATATAATGACAAACAATCACTTCCGGTTTCCAATTCCGCAAGATCCACAATTGATACTTTTAAATTAGGATTTGTAAGAAACAATAATTCAAGATTTTAGCTATTGATTAAAGTAGTAACAAATGAACAATCTTTTAAGACGCGTTCTTTCATAAAGTTACCAATTCACTTATATCATGTTGTCTACTTTTCTTAATGAGTTCACGATGAAAGGAAACCGAAAACTGATAATCAAGCACACAACTTTATTTATAAGTAAACCTTTTAACTAAATCAAAACATAAAATTTCATTCACTAATCCATTGTTTAATACAAAAAGCCCTAATCAAACATACCAATTGCTTCACTTAACATGAATTGTACTCCCGAAAGCAATCAACAAGTACTTAGCCACGCATGGTCTTCATTGAATCTTTAATCTTGATTATATGATGATCAATGATGATTTGGTGTGTGTTAGGAAGCTTGAAAACACCCAAAATCACCTTGAATTTACTAGATTTCGGCTGGGAGGAGTTGTAGTTCAAGTTGGGGCTGGATAGGTTTAAGTAGACATCAAGATTCATAAAATTCGGGTTTTAGTTGAAGACCGGCGTATCATACCCCCCCCCCCAGTGTTCCTACACCCAACTTTCTATAATTTTTGTCAAATACGCCAATTGATACGTCGCCCATACGCCGACCGACGTATTATACGCCCATACCGGGAGTATGATACGCCGGTATGCCTAATTTTGTGCATTTTTTGTAACTTTTGATGTTTACATCTTTAGTCCTTGTAGTTTCGTGTTTTGCTCCTTTTTCTCCCAAATAAGCCTCCTTTAGCTCCTAACACCTATAAATCAAAATACAAACAACTTGAAACTATTCCTCCATAATCATGATATAAAATCAAGTATTTAGATCAATTAAACCTTGAATTATTACCACTCTATCACATCCCCACACTTAACCTTTTGTTTGTCCTCAAACAAACTTACTTGCGCAATTCACCTTATTTAATCAAACTTGCTAAGTTATCACAACTTTGTATAAGTTAAGGTCATAAGGCATACTTACTTTTAAACTTTCATCATATAAGATTCACAACCCAACATGTAATATCATTCATGTTTTAAACTTAGAATCACCTTAGTTGGCATAACTTTACCTTTTGCTTCAAACATGCATGCATTCACATTCCTCACAATGAAAACTCTTCTCGGTTTGTTTTGTGGACTAGTGATTATATACTAGTATATCTGGAACTCTCAAACCAAGACTGTACATCTTCATCATAAGCTCGTATATTAATCATATCGCCATCAATTAACACAATATAATACATAAATCAAGAGGTCCTTCATGGGTTGTAATGTTAGGCTAAGGTTTAAGGTGAGATAGAAAGGGATTTAAGGATGCACAATGGTGAATGAAATCCAATTTAAACATGCTAGACGTTTTGTTTATCAATCTCTATCATTTAGTTGCAATAATATTCTTCATTTCCCACACTATTTTTGTTTTTTCATATCTTGGTTATTTTGACCTCATATTTAGCTTTTTTCTTCTTCTTTTTTTCTTTTCTTTTGTTTTTTTTCTCATATTCACAACCAATCATACTATTATCGAACTATTACTGAAACAACACTTTAAACATATCATGAATTAGACTTCATCACCCTATGTTTCATAAAAATGCTAAGGCTTTATAGGCTTATTGTGTTGGGTTATTCAAACGACAAGTTGGGGCTTAACATGGTGTCTAAAGGAAAATTATAAAGGTATGGAATTCAAAGAAAAAGGTTCAAGCAAATGGTTCATTCCTAATGCCTCTATTATATTTATGCACATATTGGTTCTTGATCTTGACACACATCAATTACACGAGTTCTAACTTAAATGCACATTATGGTCTCCCTCATTTTGAAAAAATATAAAGCAAATCAACATATGCTATGAATTGCTCAATTAGGATCAAATTCTCATGGAAACGGTAGGAAAGGGTTAAAAATATGAAGCACATATGTCATCTACAATTCGGTTCGTTATGCCTTCTAAGAATTCTACCTAATTTTATAAAAGCTCATGATGGGAGTGGCTTACTATAATTTCACAACAAGCATGCCAAGGGATTTATACATGCACAAACAAGTGATAATTAACCATGTATGAAAAATGAAAAAAAAATTTGGTCTCATGCACAATTAAGCTTATTAGTAGATTTATTTTTCAAAAAGGTTCAATTTTTAAAATTTTTCTCTCATCCCCACACTTGAGATACATTGTCCTTAATGTATGGTAGTCACAATTGGTATTTTCATAACATAGAAAAGTAGATTCTTAATTTTATTCCTATTATTGCTAAAAAAGACAATTCATTGTGAAGGGAGACTAGTATGCCACATCCTAACATATGATCAATCAATTTCAACGAAAGTACGAAAAGAATATTGTTCAAAATCAAAGTAGTGGAAAGAGCACATGAACCTGATAACAATTATTATTAGAAGCCTTCATCAACCGACTTGTGCCTCCCCACACTTGAGTGTTTGCAGCTCGTGATTGACTATCAACACAAAACAAAGAAAACCAAAGAAGAAAAAATAACTAATAGAAGAGTTGAACTTACTTTCGTAGGAATCACGATTGCATTTAGCGTATGCAACAAGCCTTTAACGCCTCGGTAGACCTGAGTGGATGAGTTATAGTCTCATGAGGGTTTCTAGTGAACACACCCACAAAGTTATCGGGTTGCCTCCCGCAAGCGCTAAGATTTACGTCTTCAGCCGGACCTTACCTGAGACCACTTATGGTGTTCGAATTGGGTGCTTCTCTCCAAATTTATCTTGAAAGAATTGCTTATCCCATCTTGGTAGATTTTCTTGTTCACTCAAGCTTTGGCCAAACATTGTTTCTTAAATCCTTGAATTCTTATGATCCGGTGGTTTACCCATCTTAACCTTTCATCTCGGATTTTCCTTCCTTGGTGGCTCCACCTTCACATTCTCCTCCTTTCCCACATTATCAAGCTCAAACCTATAAGGATCAAAACTATTCTTCTTGGTGATATCCTCGCTTACATGTGAAATGTAAGGAGGAGCACGCCCGTTGGTAGCATCTGATATAGAACAATCATTGTTAACTACATATGAAATTGATTTTGAAAACACGTTAAAGAACAACTTACGATTTTTGAATGTCATGTCGATGATTCCATCTCGGCAAATGATTTGAGTATTGGCTGTTGCCAAGAATGGTCGTCCTAAAATTACCTTTGGTTGCTCAATCATCCTTACTGGTACATAATCAAACACCATAAAGTATATAGGGTAGTAGAACTATCCTAACTTGATTATCACATCCTTAACCATCCCCCGGGGTTGTTTCCATGTCGAATCAGCAAGCACCACTGTTTTGTCAGTTTCTTGTAATGGACCAAAGTCATATTGGTCATACAAACTCCCCGGAAGGATGCTCACACCGGCTCCATAATCCAAAAGTGCCCGCTTGATTTTAAATTTGTAGACTTGAATGGGAATGATTGGTGCTCCCGGGTCACTTCCTTCTTCTTCATCTACTTTCTTATCGTTACCTACAACTACTTGAGGAGTAGCGGTTAAATCATAATCAATATATTTAGATTTTGGAAGGATACTAACCAAAGTGATGTGCACATTCTTTGAACTTGAGGCTTGATGTTGAGGGCTCTTTGTTGTATCACTTGGAAGCTTCCTCAATTCTCGTTCGGACAATTGTTTGGCTAATTGCCCCAATTGCTTGGCAATGGCCTCATTGGTCTTTTCTTGCACATCTTTGAATTGCTTAAACTCTTTCATCTCCTTTGCGAGGTCTTGAATTGCTGACAAAATTGCATTGTCATTGCCATTGTTAGTAGAAGCACCTTGTTGAAGTTGTTGATTCCTTTGATTATATTGACTGCCTTGTTGGTAGTTTCTTTGATTGTAGTTGTTCCTTTGATAACCGCTTGATTGTATTCTTTTTGTTGGCCTTGATATTGGTTGCTTCCTTGATTTGGTACCTGAAAAGGAGGATTCAATTGATTAGTATTGTTACCATATCTAAGATTTGGGTGATTTCTAAGACCAGGATGATATGTGTTAGAATTCATATCATATGTCTTCCTTTCTCCTTGGCCTTGTAGTTAATGTACACTTTCACTCTTTTCTAAATTCAAGTAGCATGTGACCGATGTATGGCCGATGTCATTGCTCATGTCACACACACTAGATATGTTTGCCAAGCCACTCTTTCCAACTTTAAGGCTTGCAATTTCTCGTTCTAGAACCACAATTCTATCCATGGCCACATGACCATTCACCATTTTCATGTTTGCACCCCTTGACCTCCGACTTGATTGTGCACGCTTCTTGGAGATTACACTCATCCTTTCAAGAATATCCCAATCATCATCCCCATGGTTTAAGGTGAACGTTCTGGCACTTGTGGAATTTACATCTCTAGCATCCTCTGGTGTCACACCCCCGCTTGTAGCGGAAACACGAGGATTTAACGGAAGGGATCGTCATAACACCTGGTTAGTTGATAGAGACATAATAAATGCATAGACCCATGTGTCATGACATCACCCGACACAATGGTGACTTGTGTCGTGGTTAATCAGTTC
Source organism: Flaveria sonorensis (assembly GCA_025506505.1). NCBI lineage: Eukaryota > Viridiplantae > Streptophyta > Magnoliopsida > Asterales > Asteraceae > Flaveria > Flaveria sonorensis. The sequence continues at coordinate 37,904,375 of CM046429.1, read as the reverse complement.
CACGAGTATCATAGTCATCAAATCCAACATAGAATCAATACAAGGGCTCGAAACAAGGCCATTATTAGTACCAACTATCTATAGGCTCGAGCAGGGCCAAATGGCAATACACGGGCTCGAAACAGGGCCACTTTTAGAACAAACTATCCATGGGATCGAACAGGGCCAAATAGCAATAAAAACTAACAAAGAATACACATACATGAATCAGATATTGTTTGCAAACAGTAACACAACAGTCCAGCAGAATAAGTTGAAATCACAGCTGGAAAACGATGAGCATACTTTTTTCCCAAAATTTATAAAACTATAAGTACAATGGGGCCGCGAAACTCACCTTGAACAGAGATGAATAAAGGCGAACAAAAGGCTTCTAAAAACGCGAACAACGAATGGTCAAACACCAATAATTAGTTGTAATTAAATCTTTAAACACGTGTAAAGTGGATAGATATATCGGACGGTTTTGGGTCGGTTCGGGTTCGACGTGTGACCCACACTTAATTTATATACTTATTTTATATAATTATAGGACTCGATTGTTCTTGTTATTAATCACCCAAAAATATACATATACATATATGTTTATAACTGATAATTATGTATACGTTATTATTTTCGTCGATATATATATATATATATATATATATATATATATTATATTATATATATATATATATATATATATATATATATATATATAATTATAATGATTGATTACTCGTTTAATTAGACCAAGAGTATTATATATGCGTACCTAGATATTTTAACATGCATACATACCAACATCACACCAAATCTTACATGTACTTTTGTATATTTGATTGAGTTATACACTCTAGTTTTTATCTTTATATTGATTTATACATATATAAATACCTATTGAATTACTAATCAACACGCACACTTATATGTATACCTGTATATACTATATATGTAAACACATATATATATATACGTATACTATCACACTATACTATATCTATAATAATAATAAAAAATGAATTTTTAATACAAATTATATGATTCACACAACAGCCTTCGGCTGTTGTGTTGGGATCTTCTCAACATACACACAAGCACATTATGCATACACATGCATAGCATACACACACACATATATGCATCTACACACACTACACGCACAACACACACATCACACATATATACACCTATCTTAATCCAAACACCCATATCTATATATATATACATGGCTGCGCACAAATGCATTCGTTACCAACATATACATACCAAAACACGCACGTTCGTCACGCACACAGCAGCCGAAGGCTGCTGTGTTTTGTTCTCCTTACACAACACACACACACTCCATAGATACATACATACAAACAGATTGCACACTTTCACAGCAGCCTTCGGCTGCTGTGTTCCCTCCCAACACACACAATACACACCGTCGCGCACAACCGAACCCGACCGGACAAAACGATAACAAAACTTGACGAAACAAAGAAACCAACGAGCGTTTACCTGCCGAACGATGCAACGGAGAGACGAGGGTGGTTGAAAGGGGAAAGGGGCTGCTCGGTTTTGTGGTCGACGGCAGGGAGAGTGGCGACGGTTCTAGGGTTCGGAGGGGGGGGGGGGTCTAACGTTATATATGAATGAAAATTGTGGATTTATATAATGGGCCCTCAACTATCAATTAATTACTCCCGTGAGTTTAGTTAAATTACAATTTAAACCCTAAACAACATAATAATAATAATACGTGATAATAATCAATAATAAGAATATTAGTAATAATAACAATAATTATAATATTCCTTGTGTCATTTCATAGCAAGGTAGATAAGATGTAAAATTCAGGTTAGGAAACGAATTAATTACGCAAAATAAATAATACACAAAGAGAGTTAACGAGTTTCACGTCAATTAACGGACCGGATGGTGACGAATGTACAATATCCCCTAGTTGAGAGAATTTCGTCCCGAAATTCAGCTGGAGTTAGATCCTGAAGCTCTATCTGCGAACAGATGTGGATATTTAAGTTTCCTCGTAAATTCTGGCCCTCGCTTAGAGTTCCACCTCACTCGGACAATTGGGATCTTGCTGCGTTTTAATCGCTTGACTTCCCGATCCATGATTTCTATGAATTCTTCCACAAAATGGAGTTTCTCATTAATCTTGATTTCCTCAATCGGTACGTGAAGGGATCCGTCAGCTAAGCATTTCTTAAGGTTCGATACGTGGAATGTATCATGTACACCATTAAGTTCTTGGGGTAGCTTAACAGATACGCCACAGGACCAATTCTTTCAGTGATCTCGAATGGTCCCACATACCTTGGAGCTAATTTCCCTTGCTTTCCAAACCGTACAATTCCCTTTCAGTGAAAAACTTTCAATAAGACCCGATCACCCACGCTAAACTCTAAAGGTTTCCGACGGTCGTCGGTTTAACTTTTCTGACGGTCTCTAGCTGCCTTAAGTCTATCCTTGATTTGAAATATCTTGTCTGTCGTCTCCTGAATAATCTCCGAACCTGTCAATTGACTTTCACCTACCACCGTCCAACATACGGGGGATCTACACTTCCTCCCATACAACGCCTTAAATGGTGCACATCCAATGCTCGTATGGTAACTATTATTATAAGATAATTCAACCAACATTAAATGAGTATCCGAACTCCCACCAAAGTCGACCACACACGCCCTAAGCATGTCTTCTAGAGTCTGTATTGTACGTTCACTTTGACCGTCTGTTTGTGGATGATAAGCGGTACTTAGGTGTAATCGAGTGCCCATTGCCTTCTGTAGAGTCTGCCAAAACCATGATGTAAATCGACTATTGCGATCTGATATAATTGACACAAGCACTCCATGTCTAGCCATGATCTCATTCACATATAATCTCGCCATTTTTTCCATCTTATAGTCCTCTCGAATCGGTAAGAAATGAGCAGATTTTGTCATTCGATCCATAATAACCCAAATTGAATCATGTCCACTACTTGTTCTAGGCAAATTAGTGATGAAGTCCATCATTATATTTTCCCATTTCCATTTGAGAATTTCCAGTTATTGCAATAGACCTGGTGGTTTTTGGTGTTCGGCTTTGACTTTCGAACAAGGTAGACATTCACCTACGTATGCCATAATGTCTTTCTTCATACCTGGCCACCAATAAAATTCTTTAAGATCTTAGTACATCTTGTCTGCACCGGGATGAATAGAATACTTGGACTTGTGCGATTCGTTCATAACTAGGGTTCGAATATCTCCCCACTTAGGTACCCATATACGATCCACAAAGTACCATACACCATTCTTCTTACAATTTATCCGTTTATCCAACCCACGAATATCTTCACCAGCCACATTTTCTTCCTTTAATGCCTCACCCTGTGCTGTTAGAATCTGAGCCTTCAAGTTTGATTGAATAATCATTCCCATGGCTCGTGCACGTATTGGTTTGACACGTTCTTTTCTACTCAAGGCATTGGCCACCACATTGGCCTTTTCCAGATGATATCGAATCTCACAGTCATAATCACCGTATGTTCAATTCCTTCTGAAGAAATATGTACCGAGGGATCTTGTGATCCATGTAAATGACACATTTTGTCCTGTACAGGTAGTGTCTCCAGATCTTAAGTGCAAACATTACCGCACCCAATTCTAAGTCATGAGTCGTGTGATTCTTCTTGTGAACCTTGAGCTGTCGAGATGCGTATGCTGTCACCTTGCCTTTCTACATTAGAACACAACCCAAACCTTGGTGTGATGCGTCACAGTACACCACGAAGTCATCAAATCCATCAAGGAGTGCTAGGATCGGTGCGTTACACAATTTGTCTTTTAACGTCTGAAAGACTTCTTCTTGTTTTCATCCCCATTCAAATTTCCTGTCCTTCTGAGTTAACATGGTCAATGGTTGTGCGATCTTTGAGAAATTCACGATAAACCATTGATAATACCCGGCCAGTCCCAAGAATTGCTGGATTTCTGATGGCGTCTTAGGTGTGTCCCATTTCTTTACTGCTTCGATCTTTCCAAGGTCGACATGAATTCCTTTATCATTAACCACGTGCCCTAGAAATTTCACCTCATGCAACCAAAACTCACACTTGGAGAATTTGGCGTAAGGCTTTTCTTCTCCCAATAACTTCAGTATTGCCCGCAGATGCTATTCATGCTCCTCTTTTGACCGCGAGTATATAAGGATGTCATCGATAAATACAATCACAAATTTGTCTAGATATGGTCTACATACCTGGTTCATCAAATCCATAAACACAGCCAGAGCATTCGAAAATCCAAAAGGCATCACCAAGAACTCATAATGCCCGTAACGAGTCCGAAACACCGTTTTGGTATATCTTCTTCATGAAATATCAGCTGATGATATCCTGAACAAAGATCAATCTTGGAGAAATACGTTGCTCCCTACAACTGGTCGAATAGATCGTCGATTCTTGGAAGAGGGTATCGATTTTTGATAGTTAGCTTATTCAACTCCTGGTAATCTATGCACATCCGAAGCGACCCATCTTTCTTCGTGACAAACAATATCGGCGCTCCCCACGATGAGTGACTTGGTCGGATAAAACCTTTATCCAACAACTCTTACAGTTTGCTCGATAGTTCCTGCATCTCTGACGGCGCCAACTGGTAGGGTGTTTTTGCTATGGGAGTCGCTCCAGGAATCAAGTCGATGTGGAATTCCACTTGTCAAGGGGGAGGTAAGCCAGAGAGATTATCGAGAAATATCTCTGGAAACTCTCGTACAATGGGAATATCTTCCGGCTTTCTCTCATCCTCCTTCTTCTCTACTACGTGTGCTAAGAATGCATAACATTTCTTCTTTAAACATTACTGGGCTTTCATGCAAGAGATGAACCTCAGATTTCTTCCTATTCGTTTCCCATGAATCTTGAGCACCTCACCATTATGCATAGGTATTCGTACCACCTTTTCTTTACAGACTATCTCAGCACCACGTTTTGATAACCAATCCATTCCCATTACCACATCCAAACTTCCCAACCAGAAAGGTATTAGATCTATATCAAAAGTATGATCCTCCGGCATTAATGTGCAACCTCTAATAATCTCATTAGTCTCTACAATTTCACCATTAGCCATTTCTATTGAGTAGCTAATTTCTAAACAACTAGGGTTTATACCAAGCAGGCAAGCAAATTCAAAGGAAACGAAGCTATTGTCTGCCCCGGTATCAAATAATACAGATGCAAAGTGGTTGTTGAGAAGATACGTACCCGTGACAACATTCGGGTCCTTACGAGAAACATTTGCTCCAATCCTAAAAGCATGACAACGTGAAATATTTCATTGGTTTACCTGACCTTGATTTCTAGTAATCACCACCACTTGATTCTGATTATTACCATTTAGACCAGGTGCCCGGTTCAGCCTAGGGCATGCATTCTGATAGTACTCAGGGCTTCTGCATTCATAACATGCCCTCAAATTTCCTACTGGGTTAACCATGTTCGCCGGTACTACCATATTTGGCACCACCTTACAACTCCTCACATAATGACCTGGACACCCACAGTTTAGGCACACCCAGCACTGTGCAGCCTGAGGATGGTGATAATTACACTTATTACACTTAGGGTGTGGCCCAGTGTATTCTTTCCTTCCTTGATTCACCGCCACAAAGTTTCTCGTCACCGTCACCTTTTTGTCGAACTTCCTACTTGATTGTCTGCTTGTTTCCCTAATATCTTTCATTAGTTAATGTGCCCGCTTTCAGAATTGCACTTTGAATGGTTAGGGGAGTAGCTGCAGTTACCATAGCTTGGATTTGGGGTACCAGACCCCAAATGTACCTCTCGATTCTTTTAGACTTAGGGGCTACCAAATGTGGAACGAGCCTGGCCAACTCATGAAAGCGATCAGTGTAAGCTACGTGCCCAGCTCCCACCATGGCATGATTCTAGAACTCATGTTCCAACTTCTGCATCTCGTTGAGTGGGCAGTACTCTTCAGTGATCAATGCCTTGAATTCATCCCAGGTCATCTGCATCGCTGCCTCTCTTCCCCTTGCCTGGATTTGAGTATTCCACCAAGTTAAAGCCTTACCTTGCAGTGAACAGGTGGCAAACTTGATCTTCTGACTATCCAAGCACTCACTGATATCAATCACCACCTCCATCTTCTCCTACCACCTTGTTAATACTATTGCTCCACCCTTACCATCAAACTCCTATGGCTTACATGCCAAAAATTCTTTATAGGTGCATCCCCCTCTTCTCCCACCAGCTCAAGTTCATTACCATTTCCTCCACCATTGACATTTCCATTACCCAAACCATTGTCATTTCCATTACCCAAACCATTGTCATTCCCATTCTTATTTCCCTCTCCATCATGGTTGTCATTTCCACCTTCATAACTAGTTTCACCATCTTCCTCTCCTCCATTATCCTCTCCATTATTCCTATCATTGTTGTTGTCATCACCACCGTTGTTGTGATTCAGAAGATTGTCGCGTTCTTGAGACTATGGTTGGGATCAGGGCAGCCAGTTGCTAAGCAATCATGGCAGCTAATTCAGGATTTCCGGCACCAAGGTTGTTACCAGCTGGTTCTCCTTCACCTCCTCCTCCTGATGCCTCACCACGACCACCAGCACCTCTGCCTCTTCCTCAGCCTCTGCCTCTTATTGCATCAATTCAAGTGGCTCTTCGAGGTGCCATTTTCTAATCATTCAAAGATAATACGTAACCTTCAACACATATCCAGACTATCATAAATTGGTTATCAACGCGTACATGACACAGCTTGCAACCTAGATAACTCACAATTCACTTACATTGCTAGACCCGTAATAATAATATAAGGTTTCAAAATCAGACGATTGTATCTTTAAACATATATCACAAGCGTGCATATACAATAGTCTCAAAGATTCAAAATACAAAATAATGAATTAAACGGATTGCAACTCTAGTGTCAGGAGGTATAGATTTGGGATGATTATGCTAGCTGTGGATGTTAATTCTGGTAGGTTTGCTAGACTTCGCATGCACTGCAAATTACAATTACGTGTGCACCCGTGATTGAAATTTGCTTTGCATAATCAACCCCAGCTCATCCTAACCGAGTTAACCAGTCTTATCAAGTTTAGGGTACTGTCCATGGCTAGAAGACCAAGGATGTCCACGACTTTCCCATATAAGCATATCACAGATAGCATTCACATGTATTCCAATGCACACAAAACCCTATTATGCATACTATATGGGGGTTCTTAGGTTATAGTCTAGGTAAAGTGCTCCACCTAATTCTCTATAACCAAGGCTCTGATATCAGTCTGTCACACCCCCGCTTGTAGTGGAAACATGAGGATGTAACTGACGGGATCGCTATAACAACTGGTTAGTTGATAGAGACATAATAAATGCATAGACCCACGTGTCATGACGTCACCCGACATAATGGTGACTTGTATCGTGGTTAATCAGTTCCACGACTAGCATAGTCTATAGATTAAACAACATCAAATCCAACACAGAATCAAACACAAGAATTGTTCAACATGGCAATCATGAAAAAGACTAAATAATGACCAAAACCCTAATGCAGATCTCAACAGAAATTCTTATGGTCTTTGCTAAGGCATCGGCTCTAGCTATCCCCTTTGATTGTTAGTACCTGAAAAGATATGCTCAAAACATCAACACATGGTTGCTGAGCTCGTAGGTTTAATTGATAAAGAAAACTTGATGGTGCATTAATTATTTGGTAGGACATAAGTGCATACAGTTATAAGCAAGCAATATCACATGTAAACATGAGCCTCACAACTACACCTTTGACGTACACATAAAATCTCGTCGGCACCAATAGTCCATAGGCTCGAACAGGGCCACATTAGTACCAACTATCCATAGGCTTGAGCAGGGCCAAATGGCAATACACGGGCTCAAAACAGGGCCACTTTTAGAACAAACTATCCATAGGCTAGAACAGGGGCAAATGACAATAACAACTAACAAAGAATACATATACATGAATCAGATATTGTTTACAAACAGTAACACAACAGTCCAGCAGAATAATTTGAAATCACAGCAGGAAAACGATGAGCATACTTTTCCCCAAAAATTATAAAACTGTAACTAAAATTGGGCCGTGAAACTCACCTTGAACAGAGACGAATAAAGGCGAACAAAAGGCTTCTAAAGACACGAACAACGAATGGTCAAACATCTATAATTAGTTGTAATTAAATCTTTAAACACGTGTAAAGAGGATAGATATATTCGGCCGGTTTTAGGTCGGTTCGGGTTCCACTTAATTTATATACTTATTTTATATAATTATAGGACTTGATTGTTCTTGTTATTAATCACCCAAAAATATATATACATATATGTTTATAACTGGTAATTATGTATACGTTATTATTTTCGTCGATATATATATATATATATATATATATATATATATATATATATATATATATATATATATATATATATATATATATATATATATATTACAATTATAATGATTGATTACTCGTTTAATTAGACCCAAAAGTATTATATATGCGTACCTAGATATTTTAACATGCATACATACCAACATCACACCAAATCTTACATGTACCTTGGTATATTTGATTGAGTTATACACTCTAATTTTTATCTTTATATTGATTTATACATATATATATAAATACCTATTGAACTACTAATCAACACACACACTTATATGTATACCTGTATATACTATATATGTAAACACACACTTGTATATATATACATATACTATCACACTATACTATATCTGTAATAATAATAAAAAAATTAATTTTGAACACACATTATATGATCCACAAAACAGCCTTCGGCTATTGTGTTGAGATCTTCTCAACATACACACAAGCACATTATGCATACACATGCATAGAATACACACACACATATATGCATCTACAAACACACTACACACACAACACACACACACACTATTACACACACATCAGACATATATATACCTATCTTCATCCAAACACCCATATCTATATATATATATACATAGCTGCGCACAAACGCATTCGTTACCAACATATACATACCAAAACGCACACGTTCGTCACGCACACATCAGCCGAAGGCTGCTGTGTTTTGTTCTCCTTAAACAACACACACACTCCATAGATACATACATACAATCAGATTGCACACTTTCACAGGTAATGGAATATCTCCCAAAGGTTGGTTAGGTTGTGGTACTTCTTGGTTGGATCATCAGGTTGGTTGGGAACACTAGTTACTTTCGGGTGTTCTTGAAAGTCTGCTTAGTATCCGATGAGTGGTTGCTGATGATGTACCTTCTTCTGATCTTGTTTGACCACGAATTTGAGAAGTCCTTAAAGTTGATGCTTTTTGAAACACACGATTCGCTCTTGTAGTCTTCTCGATTTTTGGATCAAATTGTAATGGTGAGGTCCTTTCTGAAAATCTTGTATGCATTAATGTAATGATTACCTGCAAACAAGAAAACACAAAATACCTCGCGTAATACTGAACAAGAAAACGAATAAAAAAAACAGAAAAGTGAAATCTTTTTAGGTTTTTTATAAATTTTTAAGAAAGCAAATAAAAACTACAAAACACTAAGCGCACTAATTCCCCGGCAATGGCGCCATTTTGATCTGGTTGTCGAGACTCAATCAAAAACAATTTATTATATTGGTCTTAGCTACCTTTATTGTGTAACGGTAAGTAAGGTCGTCTCCACAGGGAATATGTGAAAAGTGTTTAACAATTCTAACTCGATTAACTAAAAGACACAAACTTTAAACTAAAGATTTGAAACTTTGAATGAATTAATGAACATAATTGCAAAAAGCAAGAATCTTTGAAACTGGTTTAACTATATAATGACAAACAATCACTACCGGGTTTCCAATTCCGCAAGATCCACAATTGATACTTTTAAATTAGGGTTGGTAAGAAACAATACTTCAAGATTTTAGCTTTTGATTAAAGTAGTAACAAAGAAACAATCTTTAAAGACTCGTTCATTCATAAAGTTACCAATTCACCTATATCATATTGTCTACTTTTCTTAATGAGCTCACTATGCAAGGAAACCAAAAACTGATAATCAAGCACACAACTTTATTTATAAGTAAACCTTTTAACTAAATCAAAACATAAAATTTCATTCACTAATCCATTGTTCAATACAAAAGGCCCTAATAAAACATACCAATTGCTTCACTTAACATGAATTGTACTCCCAAAAGCAATCAACAAGAACTTAGCCATGCATGGTCTTCATTGAATCTTTAATCTTGATTATATGATGATCAATGTTGATTTGGTATGTGTTAGGAAGCCTGAAAGCACCCAAAATCACCTTGAAGTTACTGGATTTTGGCTGGGAGGAGTTGTACTTCGAGGTGGGGTTGGATAGGTTTAAGTAGACATCAAGATCCATAAAATTCGGGTGTTAGTTAAAGACCGGCGTATGATACGCCCAGGGAAGGTGTATCATACGCCTCCCTCAGTGTTCCTAAGCCTAACTTTCTGTAATTTTTGTCAAATACACCCACTGATACGCCGCCCATACGCCGACCGACGTATTAAACGCCCATACCCGGCATATAATACGCCGGTATGCCTAATTTTGTGCATTTTTTTTAACTTATGTTGTTTGCATCTTTAGTCCTTGTAGTTTCATGTTTTGCTCCTTTTTCTCCCAAATAAGCCTCCTTTAGCTCCTAACAACTATAAATCAAAACACAAACAATTTGAAACTATTCCTCTATAATCACGATGTAAAATCAAGTATTTAGATAAATTAAACCTTGGATTATTACCACTCTATCATGAGTCTTCTATGACTTGTGCGCCAATAATTCCATTTGAAGATATAACTCTTTTCACATAGGTGATCTTTAATATTCATTAATTGCATTAGGTCCTTTGTGATTACCACAAATCACTAACACACATCATATTATCCTCTAACCATGTCACTTGTTGGTATAGGAATGGACTAGGAAATACTTATCTTCCTTTTATTTGTTTTTGGGTACCCCCACAGTGACTGTAGTTCATGTAGTCAGGCTATCCTATTGAACCTAGATCTTGGGATCTCCAGTCACATAGGTTAGGCTTTCTATTACACTCCGTATTTCATGGAATTTAGTCCCATTCCAATTAATGATTTCTAAACTAACTCTTTGCTTAAGGCTTTTGTTAGTGGGTCCATAATGTTATCTTTTGACTTCACATAGTCAATCGTGATAACCCATTAAGAGTAGTTGTCATGCCATCTTATATCTATATCTAATGTGCCTTGATTTTCTATTATACATTATGTTTTGAGCTCAACTAATTGATGCTTAACTGTCACAATGTATGTAAATAACCAACAAAGGCTTTGACCATCTTGGAATGTCTTCCACAAATGTAAGGTTTCCTTTTTGCCTCCTCAGAAGTTTTATCTAATGCTATGAAATCATATTCCGTCTTGGATCTAGCTATAACTGTTTTACTTAGATGACTTCCAAGCTATAGCCACACCACCAAGGGACACATACCCACTTGTTAATCTTAAGTCCTTTATATCCAATATCTAGTGAGCATCATTATATGATTCGATCACAGCTGGACCATAGTTATAATGTACTCCATAATCTCTTATGTATGTCAAGTACCTTAGAACCCTTGTTATACTTTTCCAATGTATAGAACTTGGATTACTAGTATATTTGGTTAGTTAACACATGGCATAAGCCAAGTCAAGTCTAGTATACATGGTAAAATACATTAAACTACCTATGATCCTTGAGTACTCCAACTGAGCAACCCCTTCACGTCTACTCTTACTTAGATATGTGGTGGTATCAACCAGAGTCTTACCTATCATACTGTCCTCCGACTTGAACTTTTTTATTAGATAATAAGATTGACTTAACCCAAGACCTTTTTCTAGGACCGGTGAAGGTTGGTCAATGCAACAGTTTCACATGGTAGAGAGATTTAGAACACTTAAGTTAGCGATGGAACAATGAACACAAGTAAAAGAACAAGAACAAGAACACTCAAATATAGTTTTCAAGAATATGTATATTGCTATCAATTTCTTACAAGTGTTAGAAAGCTTATCTGAAGATACAAGTACTTGAGATACTTTATACTGATTCCTATAGCCGACCATACTTAGAAGGCCAGTAGGAAACACTAATCTAGACAACAAGATCAATCACTAATCTAGACAAAAAGATCAATGTTGAGTCGAAAGGTAGATTGCCTTTTGACTAGTGAATATGACATGCCATAGCTCACATCCTAATATATTACAAAATGGATAAAAGTACATAGTTGGAAAGTTACAGACAAAAGACCTTAATCTACAGTTGATAAAAACATTGACTTTTCACCAACTCATATATGTTAGAGAGTCTTCAGAAGTGGTAGCGTAAAGTGGTCCAGCTTTTGTCAATAGGTGATTCAGAGAAAGCATGTCTTCTCTATCTTCAGATGAAATCAGTCTTTGGCTTCGAAAGACTTTGTCCTTGAACCTTCAGAAGACTTCGTGCTTGAAGCTTTGGAAGACTTTATCTTTGGCTTAGGAAGATATGGTCTTTTGGTTTCAGAAGATTTGATACATAGCATAATTCTTTGAGTTATATCAAAATTTCCAAAGTAACTTCCTTGTACTTCACATGTGCATGCTGAGAGCTCTTTGGTTGTTCTTTGGTTGCATCAACCTCTAGGTGTATTCCTTACAAAGTCCCCCTAGGCTAATGCTACCAAAACTGAAGAGACCTTTGATTCTTGATCTTCATCTATTGACAGTCCTCATTAGAATCTAAACCATTCCTTTTATCATTAGTTCGTCAGGATTCCATAGACTCTCAAAGTATCTACTCATATCATAGAGATCATGTAGAGGGAGGTCAAGTATGTTTTGCCAGAAGTATAGGTCTTGACCCCCTTGATCTCTAGTAACATACAATCTATCTGGATTGGTGGCAAACATCCAAGACATGATAGGTCTCTCAGCAGCAAGAGGCTCTACTTGAATAGGAGTTGGATGAGCAGCTTGTTCTTGATCAACTTTAGGATGTTTTGACCTATCCTGAGTTGTAGAGGTGGATGCCTTGGACTTCTTCTTGTCCCTTCTTATGGCTATCCTTTTCCTCTTTCTGTACTTTAACTGAGGAGACAAGCGTGCGATACTAGATTTTTCTTATTTGTCTTCCTTAGTTGGGTCCTTGTCTTTCACAGGTTAAGAAGGAGAAGGATCAGGACCCTTCTGTGGGTCAGAAGATGAAGCTGGCTGTGATGTAGCACTAGGTCCAGGTTGTGTTGTCTCTTATGGTTCAACCTTAATCTCAGCTTCAGGAGCAGCCTGACTTGGTGGAGAATGCAAGTCAACTAGATCACCCCATTTGATCTTCTGCTTGACCACTCTAACATGCTCATCCATGGTGGATAGAGACATTGGACCAAGTCTCCTTCCGGAGAATCCATACAGCTTCAAGAAGCTCACCATCTTTTGTCTATTGGCAGATTTCTTCAAATTTGCTCTAATGGTGGCTTTTGACTTTGCAGCCTCTTCTTACATCTTCCTCTTTATAGCTTTTTGCTCTTTTTTCACTTGTTACTTAAGCTACTTGAGGTATTCAAACTCAATGTAGTCATATGGTAAGGAAAGAAGGTCTGTTACCTGATAGGGACTTGTGCACTCATGTAGGTGATCCTGTTTTGCCTGTCTTGTTTCCTACCTACCTGAGTTTCTTACTCAGTAGCCACAGTCTCTGTCTTAGGATTTTTCTAAACTGGGGAGAGGGTAGGAGCTTTGTAGATTCTTTTTCTCTTTCTTTCTTCCTTGATTTTAAGAAGCAATTATGCTGCCTCAACTTCCTTCCTCTCCTTTGACACTTCCATGTCAGCCAGTTCATTTAATTCCTCAAAGGGGAGAGAGATGAATTTATTAATGTTGTAGTTCTTGGACCCTAAATAGTTTAATCTGGCTACCCTTGACTCATCATCTTGAGTGCTTGGCCTGGGGGCTGCTCTGATTACAGCTTTCGGGTTGCTACTTGAACTCTCTCCCCTTGCCTTCCTCTTCCTCTCTATTTTCTCCTCTTCAATCTTTGCAGGAGTCATCTTCCTTTTCCCTTTGTGACTCACAGGCCTGTGTGACTCAAGGTGGGGGGAGTTGATTGCTTGGTGTTGCACTTGAGCTCTGGCTAGAGAGAGCCTGTGAGACACCTTCACCAGCTGGTGTCTCACTGAAGGTAATAGGTGCTGAAACAACTCCTGTCTCAAGGTTCATAGGCTCAACTGCTGGGCCTTTAGCCAAGGTTTCCCCTTCGAAGCTAATCTTAGGGTCAACCTTAGCATCCAGTGGACCAACAGTCATGCCTGCTAGCCTCTTTCTATATAATCATGTTCTCAACTTATACTCTTTAAGCACCCTTTGTTGAATCCTATCAGCTAACCTTGTAGCTTGCCTGTTTTGACTTGGGTTAGCACATGGGAGATCAACTAGATAGGTGCTCTCATAGTACCTTAGGTTGTAGAAGTTGAAGATCTCTTGTTGCCCCTAAGACCTAGAGATTACCATGGCTCTTCTTTTAGCATCATACCTCCATCCCACTTACGAATTCTCAGCAGAGTGAGATGGAGTAGGTATAGCCCTTAGTATACCCTCCTTAAACAATATTTGAATGAGTGAGTCCATATCAATGTTGACTTGAGGAGGTTGTTGAGTATGGACAACTGCAAGTGAGGGTGGTGAGTCCTTCATGTCCATACTCTGAGGGGAACTCCTAGGTTCTGTGATTATAAGTAAGACTTTCTTCCCCTTTTTGGTAGCATCACCCTCTTGCATAGGGGAGCTAGGAGTTAGGTCTACCACATCCATATGTTCTTGTGGGCCTGGTTGAGTCCTCTGGATGGGTCTCTCAGCTAACTTACCCTTGAGAACAATGATCTCAAGTTGCTGGTCATTGACCCTTCTTTGTAAGGTAGTCACTTGAGATTCTAGGTGACTAACCTTTGAAACTAAATCGGTTCAAAGTTTGGATAGTTTGTGCACCTTTAGTTGCAGACTCCCTTCATCTTCATCAGAAGAGTCATGGGGGGATGAGACCAGCTTCTATTTCTTGGCTGCTGGATTTCCCCTGAACACTGACAGCTTCAAAGAAAGTGTCAACGGGCTGGGTTGCCATGGTTGAGGTCTTAATAATGTAATCACTTGCAAAGGTGAGAGCCTCTTCCATATGGGCCTCCTTAACAGGTTCAGGGAGGTCCACCTCTGTTATGGGTGGATGATGTGGGCTAGATATAGGTGATTTAGGAGCACTCATCTCTCCTTGAGTAGGGGTGGAGAAGAGAGCCTCATGGTACTCACTGAAACCTATATCTTCATCATCATAGAATTCAAGGTTTGGTATTGGTTTGTTGAGGTCAAGTGGTTGGGGATGGTAACTTTCCCTTGAAGGTTGATCACTAGAGTTTTGAGACTCTAAGTGAAGGTTTAAGGCTGGGATTGTGAGCTCATCAGGCTGAGCATGAGGAGCCTCAGCACTTATGATAGAAATAATAGGAGTGGTCTGCTCCTAAGGAGAAGTGGGAGTTCTAATGTCCACTTCTTCCTACATGGTTGGTGATTTGGGGGCATGCTCAACCTGAGTAGACCGAGCAGGGGTTTGTTTGGATTTTCTTTGGTAGGTGATGGTGATTTGTGGCTGTGTGGGTGGTGAAGATGTTGAAGGCGTGGGTTTAACATTGTCTGGTGCTACCAAGTTGTCACCTTGAGCAATAAACTCTAACATTTTTAGGACTAGGCCTGTTTCTACCCCTGAGAAGCCAACAGTTGGCTTTCTTATTGTCTTGAAGATGTCAGGCTTCATCTGTCCCATTTTAAGAATATTACCTGTTCCTCTTAACTGGAGCCCAGTTCATAGTTAAGAATTTATTGAACATATATAAGGAACATATAATATTCTAGGGAGTCCAAGTTTGCAAGTAAGTTTGTATAAACAAATTGTGAGTATGGGAACTTGACCCCTTGTACCATTCCATTGACTATGTAGGAAAGGTCTTTAGGAATTTGCTCCCGACCTCCATGTTTATTTGATAGGGAGTGGATGACCACATGGAGGAGGTACTTCTATTTTGATGAGACCTTACCCTTTCTGAAGGTTCCTACAGAGTATTCCCCTTCATAGTCCATCTGCTGGAGTGAGTTGTTCATAACAGGCTTGGGAAAAGACAAGTCACCTTCTTTATCATCCAGCCTTAGATGAGAGTTGATGGTGGCTGGAGTGATGAATATGTCCTCCCCTGCACTGTGGCAGACAGTGCCCTCCCACTGTCCAAGATGACCTCTTAGCAGGTCCTCTGGAAATCCAAAAGTGGATCTTCATATAATGGAGGGTCTATTATGAGGGCGGTAAGATATTTGGTTAGAGACAAGAAGTGGCAAACATCAGACAAACTAGGATCTTTCTAAGATGATAACAGAGCAACTTGATTGTGTTGCCTGTGTAACAACATGCAAAAATTGGGTTGGTTTCGGGGATCAGGGTTGGCCATTTTGAGTAGCTTTGTGGTGAAGAAAGGTAAGAAGAAAGTAGGTTTGTGGGTGAATTTAGGGTTTGAATTATTTGCAGATGAATGAGAAAGTGAAAGAGGGGGAACCGTTGTACGAATATATATATATATATATATATATATATATATATATATATATATATATATATATATATATATATGGTATGGATTCGAGACAAAGTTAATGTAAACGGATAAAATTTAAAATCCAAATGTCGGTCCCACCTCTGAAAAAGTACCCAAAAAAGGTAGTTTTTTTGGAAGTCAAAAATCTTCCGAAGGTAGTTTGTCTTCAGAAGTTTTGAAAAAACTTTCAAAGCCAATTTGGCCTCGAGAGATATTCCTTAGTTTATCAAGAATTTTGCTTCAGAAGAAAATTACTTAGAGTATTTTTACTTCCTAGATAGATTTTGCTTTGCAAGATATCAAGTATCAGAAATTTTATTCAATGAGAGAATAAAGCTTTTGAGACTTAATTGCTTTCGGAGAAAAATAGTTCTTCAATATATATAAGTATTGGTGACAAATATAAGCTTCGGAAGATATATCAGAATTTATCCAAAGGTTAAATTCTTAGAAGTAGTTATTTGTTTTGAAGAAATGATTTTCTTCCGAAGACAACTTAATGCCTTCCAAAGGAAAATATATTCAAATTCTCAAAATTCTAAGGGATATCAATTTTGAAATGTTTCTTCCAAAGTAAACTTGGCTTATATGGTGATGATATAGACAACTTAAGACACTCATATTATTAAAAATAATCTTGAGTTTAGTTTAAGAAAATTTGCTAAATGTTAATCATCCCAATAGCTGATACAAGATATTTAAATCTCTGCTCATCAAAAGCTTTTGTGAGCAGATCAGCATATTGTTCATTTGTGTTAACTTGGACTAGTTTTATCAATCCTTGTTCAAAATTATCTCTAATCAAATTATAACTGATGTTGATGTGCTTTGCCTTTGAGTGTTGGACAGTATTCTCTTTAATAGTGATATCAATGTTGTTGTCTATTTGGATGGGAGTCTCCTTGAAGTTGAATCTATAGTCTAGCATTTGATCCTAAATCAAAAGCACTTGAGCATAGCAACTTGCAACAACAATATATTTAGCTTCAGCAATTGATGCAGACATATAGGATTATTTCTTGCATCACCTTGAGACTATCCTTCCACCAAGAAATTGACATCTCCAAGATGTAGACTATGTAGTCATATTGCAGCCACCATAGTCACAATCTGTATAGGCATATAGATTGAAGTCAGAATTCTTTGGATACAAAAGGCCTAGTTTGGGAGCACTTTTGAGATATCTGAGAATTCTCTTGACAATAACCAGGTTTGACATCTTGGGATTGGCTTGATATATTGCACAAATACATGTAGCAAATTTGATATCAGGCCTGCTGGCTGCGAGGTACATAAGAGACCCAATCATAGCCCTATATAGATGTTCATCAACATACTTCCCCTCAAGATTTGGTCCTAGAGAGTGGTTTCTAGCTATGGGTGTCTTAGCAACCTTGCAGTAAGTCATATGAAATCTGGTAAGTATTTGACTGGTTTATGAGGATGCCATAGTCAACTTGCTTCACTTGAATTCCTAGAAGAAATTGAGTTTCCCCATGGCACTCATTTCAAATCTATTCTTCATCAGCTTCTTAAAGTCTTTATAGAGCTTCGGATTAGTTAACCCAATGATAATGTCATCTATATAAACTTGGACCAGCATCAATTCATTTCCTATTCTTTTGATGATGAGTGTTCCTTTAATAGTACCTCTCTTGTATCCATGCTGACAGAGATACTGTGATAGTGTTTTATACCACTTCCTTCGAGCCTGATGTAGCCTATAGAGAGCTTTGTCAAGCTTGCAGACACAATCTGTTGGGTTCAAATTGAGTGTTCCATTAATATTTGTTTTCAACACTTGTAATATTTGTAGAAGTCATTAAATCTTCTTTTTAAACCAGAATTTAAAAGGTCATTTAATATTTTTCAAATTGAGAGACTTTACAGTGCGACGAGCGGTCTTCACATTTGTTCATCCCTATCATCTAAAATTCATCACCTGTGATCTAAGACTCATTCACCCCAAAAACTTCTCATCTTGGATTCATTACAACAGTATTATCGAAGAAAAGGTGAGTTTCTTCAAAGTTCTTAACCTAAAACATCGAACAGTCAAAAAAACTGATTTTGAACATAGAACTCTAGGTTAAAAATCAATCACCAAAAGTAACATCAAACCAAGGTTTAAATGACATTTTCGAAGGCAACGTTAATCAATAACAAGAATTTAACCTCCTACAATCGGATTACAAAACCTTGTTCATGTCAAGAACAGGGGACAATCAATTCTGAAAAAGTGAATGTCAAAACCTGATGTTAATGATTAAAAGATGTTAAAACCATATGAATAATCTATAAAAACTTGCAAAACATATAAGAGTGATTATACATGACAAAGTCAAGTTGTGTATGGTACACATGTTCACTTAACTTTGACCATTAAAAGACAAACTAAGAACACACCTTGATTTATGTATTACAATCTGTCATATGCCTCTAATGCAGGTTTCAATGGCTAATCTTACATGGAGCAAG
Source organism: Flaveria sonorensis (assembly GCA_025506505.1). Lineage (NCBI taxonomy): Eukaryota > Viridiplantae > Streptophyta > Magnoliopsida > Asterales > Asteraceae > Flaveria > Flaveria sonorensis. Next base: position 37,885,181 of record CM046429.1, on the reverse strand, counting down.
CTCCATAATGTTAGTGGCTATCTTGATCCTGATGTTACTGAGGCAGAGGGTTTGAGAGACATGATCAGATTCATCTTAACTACCAGAGTTGTTCATGCTATTACAGTTAGGCCTATCATCTATGAGAGACTCATAAGGTCATTCTGGAGCACTGCTGAGGTGACAGAGATAGATGGTGTAAGGACTCTGTCAGGAAGAATAACTCCTAATCATAATTTGGCCATTACTGAACAGACTGTGAGACAGTGTCTGTAGTTTGGTGATGATGCCAACTCTTCTCTGGAATTAGAAGATGATGAAATCATAACTTTCTTTGCAAACATTGGGTATGAGGGAGGTTATGAAGGAAAATAGATCATCAAGGGGTTGGTTGACTTGCAATGGAGATTCCTCATTCATCTCTACCAACATTGCCTGTCAAAAAGAAAGACTGGATGGAAAGACATATCAGTGACCACCTCTTCTGCTATATGTGCTCTGTGCACAAACAGGCCATTCAACATGTCTGCTTATGTGTTTAATGGTCTGGTGTCAAACATTCAGGATGGTAGAAGATACAAGTTCCTCATGTATCCTAGATTTCTGCAGTGTCTCATCAATGAAGCTTTCCCTGAGATTATACCTGAAGGACCAGTGATGGATATTCCTCACTACAATGCAAAGTCCTATCAGTACATGAAGAAGAGAGACCCCAGGAATTTCTACAGTGGCACATTTGCTCCTCTATTACCCTGGATGCTGGAACAGATCAACCAAGATGAGCATATTGAGGAACAAGCTCAAGGGGTTTCTGATGCTGAGCCTGTTCATGAAGAAGAGCAAGATGCTCCTAGTCAACACAATGTTGATGAGCAAGCTGATGTAGCTGAAGAAGGACAGAGGCCAGTGTCACCACAGGTTGATGTAGGTGGTGATCCTCACACTGGGACTTCCGTTCATGAAGGTGAGATATCCTCTTCATCCTCTCCATATCCCATCCCCTCACCACAAAGATCACCAATTCCCTTTCCACAAACACAGCCCATCATCTCTTCACACATATCAACCATACACTCACCCCATATTTCACCAATTCATCTTTCTCCTACATCTCCTGTTCATGCATCACCTGTCTCTACTGAGCCTGTTGAGTTTGTTGATTCTACCAGCTCTTCAGAAGAATCCAAATCATCCTATGATGAGGAGGATCATCGAAAGAAGATACCTGTGAGACAAGTTACTTCTGAGGCCACTCCATCTGAGAGTTATGCTGAGTCAGAGGCAATCAGGCCTGATGCAAAAGATGAGATGATATCAGAACTGTTGCAAAAAGTAGCCAAGATAGAGAAACTCCTAAATAGAAGATCTAGCATTATTCAAGACAGACTTCTAGAGTTAGATGAAAAGGAAAAAGAGTTAAAAGAGATGAAAGAGAAGTATGAGACTGAAAAGAAAGAGAAAGATAAGGAGATAGAAAGCCTAAAGGCTGCTCTTCAACATTCAAAGGATAAAGTCAGTGGTCATGTGGACACTTTCACCATCCAAACCATTGAAATGGAGGAACAAGAAAGCCTGCTGGAAGAGCAATCTGATATAATCATGTCTATGCAAAAAAAGATAGAAACTTTGAACAAAAGAGTTTCTGAGTTGGAGCTGATAATCATGATAAATCAAGAGGTTGAAAAGAAAAGAAAGGATGATGAAGGTGATAAAGATGAGGGTGGCAAGAAGAAAGATGATGACAAAGAAGAAGGAGGTGAAAGCTCCTCAGATTAGAGTGATGATGATTCTCCTCCTGCTAAGAAATTGAGATCTTTTGAGCCTGAAAAAGAAGCTGAATAAAGTAGATCCAAGCCACAAGAACAAAGTTTGGCTATGGTACTGTACCCCAGCAAAGATCATGAAGAAACACACACTGAAGAATCAGAGTTCAGTGATATGATCAAGGCTCTTGATAGCTTCACTGCTGAAGATTTCATCATTGATGATGAATTCTGGGAATTTATTGGAAATCAAGGTCAAGTTTCTGAGCCCATTGTAGTGATATCTCAATCTCCTGTCCCTCTTGAGAAGGAATTGAGCTTTCAGCTTGTACCTGTTGTGACTCTCACTGAGGAGCAAAAAGAATTGATCAAAAGGCTCTGTGAACAACAACAACAAAAGGAAGAATCAGAACTAGAGTCAATAGAGAAAATCCCATCAGCTGCTGAAGAAAAGGAAGCTGAAAAATCGCCTAAAGAAGCTGAAATAGTTGAACCCTCTTCTGGTCCAAGAGTACAAACATATACCAGAAAGAGAAAGTACCTGTCTGAAAAGGAAAAGGGTAAAAGGCCTATAGAAGAAGATCCTCCAAAGAAAAAGCATCAAGATGATCCTTGGAGCCTAGTTGTTATTGCTCAATTTTTAGAAGAACATGAAAAGGCTGAGGAACAACTGAAAATGAGCTCAGTGGGCATAGACCTCGAAGAAGGAGAGATAGAGGGTGGATATGTGATTGATGAACACATAGACAGAGAAAGCCCTGAAAAGCCTGAACCCACTGTCCAAGAAATGTTAGATAAAGCCTAAACAGATGATTTGATGACCAAAGCCTTATTTCTCATCAATCATGTCTATGATCCAGATGAAGTCTTTGGGATGACATATGAGGGGATGAAAGCAGAAGAAGAAAAGGTAAACAAACTGCTGGACCCTACTATTGAAACTGAGTATGAAAAGACTCATTCTCCCAAAACTCAAGCTGATAAACCCTCTTCAAAAGCAAAGCAGACTGAAGCCTCTTAATCATTATATCCTGATCCCTATTCCATGACTGACAGGGAATTGAAGGATTATCTGTCTGCTCAAGGGTATACTAAAAGAAAATTGGCCAATATGAAGACTAATTCCCTAAGGGCTGCCATCCTTAGGATGAAAATGAAAAGAAAGAAAGGCTGAAGAAAATGCAAGATGAGATCATCAAAAAGCCTAAAACAAGATTATCTGCACAAGATATCCAGCTCACCCATAGAGATCATGAATCTTTGGCACCTGTTCTACACAGAAATCCAGAGTGGTTTGCTGAGCCTTCCCAGTTAATACTTCAAGAGGGGCTCACCACTGCTGAAATGATCAAAGGTGTATCTACTCCACATGGCAAGACTGATCAGAAAATTATTGCCTGGAAGTATGATAGTGACTGGAATATGTTTATTGTCAAACGGATCTCAGGGTTAGTTCAATTCTTCACTGAGTATACTGCTTTAGTGAACTCCCTGCAGATTCATGATCTGAAAGAACTAGCTAAACTGGAGCTCATCAATCATCAGGCTATGTTCAGGGGTTATGAGTTTGAAGACATTTTGAGAATGTTCAAAAGGACAAAAAACTTCAAATCTCTTAAGGCTATCTGTATGAGGAAAGATAGATCCTTTGTTAACCCTCTAGAGAAGAAAAAGACAAAACCAGCTGAAGAGGTTGTGTTTCCTGAGCTCAAGGTGAAGCCAACTGAATCTTTAAAGAGAAAGATGGTAGCTGGAACTCATTCCTCCAAACCAATCTCAAATGTTTATTATGATGAAAAGACATATGAGTTGGTTATTGAAAGAAAATGGGAAGGAAAAGAAGGTGCAGAAATTAGATTGTTTAGTGGATATGAAGTGAGATTGCTAGATGAATCTTATATCCACTACATATACACCAGGCACTTCAGAGAGTTAAACAATAAGTTGGATGAGGAAGACATGTACTTTCTCTTAAAATGTATAAAGATTCTGAAGATGGCCTTTGACAGAATCAAAGCTAAAAGAGAGCAGAGAAGAAAAAAGAAGACTCCCTTGCAATTGGGGAACATAGTGAAGCTAGAAGTGGATGTTGATGGAGCTTTGTTGATCCATAGAGATGGGTTGTCCACTGTGTTAATATGGGAACCCATTTCTTTGAAAAAGCTACCTATGGAAGCCATCTACATAATGAGCCAAATGAAGATCCATGTGCTAAACCGAGAAAATATGACTGAAGCCAATGACTTTGTCAACATGATAAAGGCAATTTTGGATCCCTCACAGGCAGAACCTCTCATCCCTCCTCAAGCTGCTTAAGACTCAGCAGAATCCTCACAACCTCATCCACCATCAAGTCCTTGAAGTAAATAGGCTGTATAATCCTTAGGGGGAGTATTGTTGGACCCTGAAAGGATCATACATGCCAATTCAATTGGTGGATTGATAGTTGTTCTGCTGAAATCTCCCCAAGTCCAAGATCTAATACGGATGAAGAATCTGCATCAACAATTGAAACCAAGTGTCGGCTATCCGCATTTGTATATGCGGATGACTATAGAACAAATGCGCCTGTGTTTGTTCTTCCGCATTAACAAATGCAGATGGTCATCAACAAATGCGCAGTGTTTGTTCATCCGTATTTGTCAATGCTGATGACCAAACACCAATGCTCATGATCAACTCAACATCTGTATTTGTCAATGCGGATGACCAAGAAGAAATGCTGACAAGATTAGAACATCCGCATTAGTCAATGCGGATGTACAGAAGAAATGCTGATGAAGACTTTTGTACTTAGACTAGTTCTGATGTATAGGTCAGGGTTAGTTTAGAATTTTGTTCAGGCATATGTCAGCCTACAAATAGAATAGAAATCCTCGTATGAGAGGTGACTGAGACTGACTGTTGTTAGACATTAGACAATTAGAATATTTTTGCTTTGTAATATTTCAAGGTGTATCATTACAGTTCATGGTGAAAACCCTAGCATTCATTGTAACCGTTTTTCACCTTCTTTAATACAAAGAGCATTTATGAGTATTATTCAGCATTCAATGTTTTGTGATTGTTTGATTCCGCCTTACAATCATTGACTCAATCATCATACTCGGTCCTTGTTGATTCACATCAACAGAGAATATCATTCTCAAACCCAGTCAATTGGTATCAGAGTTGTTGGTTGCTGGATTTATCTAGTTTTAAGATCTGATTTCATCTTCAATGATGTCAAGAACAACGAAGAAAAGAAGAAAAATGAAGAACAAAGTCCCTTTTCATCAAAAACCTATCTGTTCATACCCTAAATCAAAAGAAAAACCAACAAATCTGTTCAACTATGGTACGATTTGAAGAATCGTGAACATGTTCATGATTATTCCTTCAAAATTCGATGCAATTGAACAAGATTATCATCAAAAATGAAGAAAACCAATCAGTTCATCTCAAAATCAAGAAGAAAAATCATCAGATCTGTTCTAATATGGTACGATTTGAAGAAATATAATCATTCCCTGGATTATTCCTTCAAAATTCGATGCAACTGAACTTGATTATCAGTAAAAATGAAGAAAAGATGAAGAAATAGAAGCTACTACTGATTTCTCGACCTGCACTGCAGTGTGAAATCGAATTTTGTTCAAGTCTCAAAACAAATGCGGATGAACAAAAACAAATGCGGATGTGTTATACACAAATGCGGATGTGTTATCCACAAATGCGGATGTGTTATACACAAATGCGGATGTGTGACAACAAATGCTGATGTGTTATACACAAATGCGGATGACTTGTCACCAAATGCGGATGACTTGTCAACAAATACGGATGCCTTGTCACCAAATGCGGTTGACTTGTAAGCAAATGCGGGTACTTTAAGCACAAATGCGGATGCATTGAAAACAAATGCGGATGCCTTGCAAACAAATGCGGATGCTTTGCAAATAAATGGAGATAAGTTAGCAAAGAAATGTGGATGAGTTGCAAGAAATGCTTATGAACAGTTGATGAACAGGACTTGAAAAAGAAAAGAAAAACATGAATATGGATGATTGCAACCAACAGGCACATCCATTTTCACATTCAACAGAAATGAAGAAATCAACCTTGGTCACATAATCACTGATCCAATCAAGGATTTGTACAGCTGTTAGAAACTCTTTCTGAAGTACTTAAAACCATCCATTATCAAGTTAATTCTGAGATTCAAAGAGTTGAAGTGTCTTCAAGACTGACTTATGTTCCTGATGCTATTTATTGAAGTTCAAAGCCTCATCATATGCCTAATACATTCTAATCCTTTGAGTGTGATATGAACAAACAGTAATCCAAAAGTGATACACCTCATATCCAATACGTTAAGTATTCTCAAAGAGATTCTATCCTTTATCAGAAATACATTAGGAGAAGCTTAATCTGAGGGGGAGAACTACAGTGAACTGTGTCAGAACATCAATTGATCAAGAAGACATGTGACAGAGAAGATCTTCAAGTCAAAGTTTAGCAAGCATCAGTTTAGGGGGAGTATTGTTGGGTTCAACAATAGATAAACTGAAGCTTTCCAAAACACAATCAAAGTCAACTAAAGATCTCATTGTACAAGTTCAGAGACCAAGGTGATCACAACAAAAAACAACAATATAAGACAATTCAACATGACAAAGTCAACATCAAGACAATTAGAAAGTCAAAATTAGGTCATGTTGTAATAATAATATAAATAGACCCACTAGTGCATTTTTGCAATTGTAGTTCTTTTGTGTGTGTTTCTCATGGTGTAAATCACCACCCAAGGAGAAATCCTCTCCTTTGGGTGGGTTTGATTTCATCAGCCATCTATGATTCTTATTGTAACTTGTTTATCAACATCAATGAAATCATAACATTATTATTATCCATCTCTTTGTTCTTTGATTCACACACATACACCCATCTTAATTTTGATTTCTAGATCTGAACGTGATGAATCCTAAGATCCAAGCTCAACGAATCTGAAATTTTTGATTTAGCAAAATCAAGATGATCTGGGTCGGCAAAGCCAGGTGGTTGTTTGACATACACCTCCTCATCAATCACCCATATAAGAATGCACACTTGACATCAAGTTGGTAGACCTTGAAATCCTTGGATGCAACAAAAGTCAGGAATATCCTAATAGCTTCAAGTCTTGCTACATGAGCAAAAACATCTGTGTAGTCAATCCCATCTTCTTGTGTGTTCCCTTGAATAACTAGTCTTGCCTTGTTCTTGATGACAAGTCCCCTATCATCTTTCTTGTTCCTAAATACCCACTTGGTACCTATGGTAGTCTTCCCTTGAGGAAGAGGACAATGATTCCAAACCTTTTGTCTCTTGAATTGAAGCAGCTCCTCCTGTATTGCTTCATCCCAACTTCCATCCTTCAAAGCCTCGTCAATCATCTTAGGCTCTATCTAGGACAAGAAACAAGAGTGAAGACAAATCTTTTTGTCACGGGTTTGTCCTCTTATTCTCACCCCAGTTTCAACATCTCCAATGATTTTTGTGGTGGAATGGGACTTATGGATTCTCAGTTGAGGAATCACAACAAGTTGTTTGGACAGATCTAAGTTGGTGAAATTTAGATTTGGTGCTTGAGTATCATCCACCACATGAACACACTTATCAAGTGATACTTAATCCAATAAGTGTGTTACATCATTGATAAGTTTTGGGGATCATGTGCCGTTGTTGAAGAAGAACTTTCAGTCACATGGCCTTCCTTCATCTTCTACACCATCTTTGGAAGACTAGACTTGGCCTTCAACACCTAAGAAGTTTGATTTTAAAAGTTTTGGAGACTGGACCTTTGGAAGCTTTTGCATCCACTGTAGTAGACTTCAATACTAGGGAAGTATTCTTTTCTTCCGAGACCAAACTTTCTTCGAAAGGTAAGTTTTGACTTATCTTCTTCTTTACTTTGGAGCTTCCAAAAAGAAGAGATGTTCCTTTTGAAGCTATTTTCTTCTTCTTCTTCTTCTTCTTCTCAAAAGTTTTCTTCTTAGTCATGTGAATAGTACTTTTAGGATTGTATATGCAATCCTTGGCAAAGTGAGATGTACTACCACATATGATGCATTCAGTTAACATGCTTTCGAGAATCTTCTTTTGAGTAGGAGGCGAGCTTGATCATTTTCCACTTCCTTATTCATCTTTTCAGATGATGTAGTAGGCTTCAAGGGATGAGGCTTACTCTTGGAACTGGATGGTTCAAGCTGTGCAGTAGTGGTGCACATTGTATCAGCGTTCTTCTCTTGACCAAGATGATTTGGACATGAACTAGGACTCCTGGTACTAGAGTCTATAATTGAGTCTTCTGTCTTTATCACATCAAATCCAGCAGAAATGAAAACCTATTTTTTCTTGGAGTTGAAGGTGGCCTTGATCTCTTGGGTTTTCTTGGACTTTCTTTTAGCTGCCCTGATCATGTTCTTTCTTGAAAACTTGGTCATCCTTGTTCTTTCTTCTCTCCAGGAGAATAGTATCCCTTATTAGGATAACCCTTTTCACTCACCTTAGGTTCATCCTTCACTATCTCCTCTTCATCTTCATCCTCTTCTTGAATGGGATCTATGGAGGGCAGCTAATCTTGACAAGTTCCACACCTTGAAGGTCTTACATATAACAATATGTGTGGTGGAGCTATCTCATCTGAGCCCAATCCTTGTCTGTTCTAATAAAAAATCTTTGCATGCATGGATGAAGATATTATGTTCTTTAAGGTTTCCTCTTCAAAAACACATTTTTCTGCCTTAGCTTTGTTGATCACAAGCTCAGCCTAGCATTCATTTAACTTGGTAATGAGATCCTTCATTTGAGTCCTGTAATTTGTGTGCTCATTCTTAAGAGTTGAAATGGTTTTCTCTAAATCTTCTATTTTAAGTTTATAATCATTTTATTCTCTTTTAAAATCAGCTTTTAAAATGTTCAAGGACTCAAGGTCAGATCTCACTTCCAAATTATAGGACCTGTACATATTAACCTTAGCAATGCATTCAGGAGTACAAAGATATTCTAATACCTTGGCTTCTTTATGATCAGCCATCAGTGCTTGGTTTGGAGAAGCATCTTCTACCTGAAAGCTCTACTCAAAGCCTCATTCTTCAACAACAATAGTAGCATGTTGTTTGGGTTGGGTTGGCTTCTCAGTTCTTGGAGCTACATCAGTGTAGTTTGGTCTGGATTGTGCTTGGCCACCATTTGTCCTTGGTGCCTTGCACTCTCTAGCAAAGTGTCCTATTTGGTTACAGTTGTAACACTTCATCTTGTCCTATTTGGTTACAGTTGTAACACTTCACCTTGCTTTTATCTAGTCTAAACTTTGCATTAGCCACATTGCTGAGAAACTTTCTTCCTGTCCTCTTGTAGAACTTCTTAGCTCTGTAAGTGAGAAAATCCATCTATTGGACTATTTCCCTGTACTCTAGATCATCTGGATGGATGGAGTCCAAGTCTTCAAGAGTGAAGAGAAAGTTGCCACAACTTTCATCAGCAGACACAAAGGCTTGTGCAGTGCTTGTCTCTAGGAATAGACTTCCTTGGATGTTGGTCTCCCTTGGTGTCTCAAGGAAGGTGATGAAAGGACCCTTTTATGAGTTTCCTAGGAAGCATATGAGATGATGATATGGTTCTATGCTATCCCTTTCAACCACATGTAGGGCTGAACTCTACTAATTGTTGGAAGATCTACTTGATGGATTTTGCAAGTTCATCTCCATCTTGTAGCAACTAAGGATGCCATACAGCTGTGTGAGAGTAAGAGTAGAGAGGTTCTCAGTTCTCTTGATGGTCACACAGTACTGAGTCCATTGTCTGGAAAAATAGAACATGAATTTCCTCATAATGTCTCTATTCTCGAGCTTGACTCCAATATCCATTAGAGTATCAACAATCTCAACATACCTGAAGTATTGTTGAGTAGTGGTTTCACTTGTCTTGTAGGTGAAGTTTTCAAACTGCTGCTTCATAGTGTCTTTCTTGTTCTCCTTGGCTTCCTTATACCTTTCATACATGAGCTTTAGTGCATTCCAGAGCTGCTTAGCAATCTTGCTCTTCTTGAAGCCCCTGTATATGGAGTTAGGAAGAGGAGTTTGAAGAGCGATCATGGCTTTCTAATCTACATCTATCTTTTTCTAGTCTTCTTTAGAGTAGTCGGCCATTTCCTTTGGTATCATCCCACCTGTAGCAGTGGCTGAAGAGGTGCTTGGGATGTGAGGTCCTTCAATAATAGATATCCGCATCCTGCTATCTTGAGACTTGATGAACCCTTCCATACATTGGCACCAAGTATCAAAGTCATCAGGAGTAATCAGTGGAGACTTTGTCATAGTACCGGTTTCCATAGCAGCCTAAGAAAAAGCTGCCATTTGAGTTGATAAGTGTTTTGTGAAACTAAAATGATCTAAGATGGTGAGATCTTACAATCAAGAGCCTGAAATGCTCTGATACAAATTATAGGACTGGTGAAGGGTGGTCAATGCAATAGTTTCACAAGGTGGAGAGATTTAAAACACTTAGCAGATCAAATAGTGAACCAATTAGTGATGAAACAATGAACATAATTAAAAGAACAAGAACAAGAATGATGTATATTACTCTCAAGTTCTTACAAGTGTTATAAAGCTTATCTGAAGATACAAGTACTTGAGACACTTTATACTACATCCTACAGCAGGTCATACTTTGAAGGCTAGCTGGAAACACTAATCTAGACAACAAGATCAATCTAGAGTCAAAAGGCAGATTGCCTTTTGACTAGTGTCTATGTTGCCAGGATCAGTGATCTTAAGTTTGATCAATTAGAGTTGAATCGCAGCGGAATTAGAACAAGAATTAGACAAATATTGCAAGAACACAATAGATATTCAATGGAACAGTACACGGTTATAGAGAAAGAGGGTTTTCTACAAAATGGATAATATCATTCATGCACACATGCTTTGGTATGGCGGCTGCTAAGCTTTTCTAAGTTTGCTATAGCTGCGCCCTTACAATTAGGTCAACATTCCTTATATAAAGGAATGTGACGTCTGCTGATGTCACTTGATAGTGACATCTAACAGAATTATTACAAACAACTGAAAGTAAGCAAACTACTGAGAATGTTCACAACAACTGAGAACATCTCAGAGTATGCTAAGTACAAGATGAAACTAAAACTACTGAAACTACAAGTACTGATTACAAGAAACATAAAACTACTGAAAGGAAACCATCACAACTACTGAAGAGGTCTTCTTCAGCTGTTGTGACAACATCTGAAACTTGGTCTTCAGTCTTTGTCTTCAGTTCTTTAGCTTCAGACTTTGTCTTCAGCTCTTTCACTTCAGACTTTGTCTTCAGCTCTTTCACTTCAGACTTTGTCTTCAGCTCTTTCACTTCAGACTTTGTCTTCAGACCTTGTTATCAGTTGATGTCTTCAGCTGTTGCAGACTACTTCAGTTGTTGTAATGTCCGTGGGACTTAAAGGTTTTTCTGATCAGGCTCATTGGTTCTTTTGGTCCAACAAACTCCCCCTGAACCAATGCAGCCAAAACCTTTAAGCTTATTGAGGTCCCACTTATTCTTGGCAGAAATACTCTCTTGATCAGCTTCAGAGATATCAGATAAGCACAGGCCAGGGAACAGGTTTCAGTAGATGTGAATGTCAAAGGATGGAAGGGAACTCTGTCTTGGGGAACTGGACACAGAGCTGTTATCCCAACCATGAAACCTACTTCCCATTGATGAGTCTATAAGACTCTCTGACGTAGGCCTCAAGGAGAACAACTTGTTCCTCCTTAGTGAGTTCTTCTGCTTCTCCTTCGAAGAAGAACTCTGGGCCATAGTACTCTGATAGGTACTTTAACGTCTTTCCATTTTTCAACTCAACAGTTGTTATCTCTCTGTAAGCAAATTCATCTGGGTGAGTCCCTTCTAATAACAACTGGAGTTCATTTTTCTTGATCTCTTCAAGCCTCTTGTATAACAACCCCTTCTTGACCATTTTGTTCTCCATTAGAGTTTGAGGGGTCATCTTTGACTTGTAGGCTCTCTTGAAGTCTTCAAGTATCTCCCAGGGTGAGACTACAATGGCCAACATAATAACAGCATCTATGGTCTTTCTCACTTGGCCATTGTATCTACTTGGTATGGATTTCTTATGAATTCTAGAACTAACCCTGGGGTCTGGCCAAATCCTTACTCTCTCCTTTTGATATTGAAAGGTATACCTGAGAGCATACAGCCTTTGAGCGTGTTTCTTCATGGCTTGTATAGATGATGACTGAGGAAACTCTTTGTCAACCATCTTCAAAAGTTGCTCATCGTGCTGTTTCTGCTGTTCTTCTTCTTCAATCTTAACTTTCACCATTTGCCTCTGAAAGTCTGGTGTGATCATTTGTTGACTTCTGGGCTCAGGTATTTTTAGAACAGCAGAGATTGGCAGACTGTCTTCTTCATCATCTTCTTCTTCTTCTTCCATCCTCAACACCCTTCTCCTCCTTCTGGGTGCATCATTGGATGTGGTTTGAGGTGGTTTTTGGGGTAAGGGAGTTGGTTTTGAGGGTTGAGTTGGTTTAAGTTTAGGTTTAGGGATTGGTTTGGAGAGTTGTGGGGTTGGTTGTTTTTGAGTGGGAGTTTGGGAAGGCTGATCTAGCATTTTTGTGGTAAGTTTGGCTTTGGAAAGCTTGGCCATATCAGTTCTCTTCCCAGCACCTGCTTCATCTAAGGCTTCGATAATCAACCCCTTATTGAATGCTTCAGAAGCACAGATTCTGGTGGTTATTGCCAGAATACTGTCTCTGGTCCATGATTTAATCTCAATTAATGATCTTCCCAAGTATTTTGCAATAAACCTGATCATTATCTCCAACCTCTCCCTTTCCATCACACTGTAACTGGCCCATCTCTCTTGTATCTCTTTAATCTCCAGCCTTCTGATCTCAGTGTCTAAGTAGCTGTATCAAAGCCTTGTCTGAAGAGTTGGTCTATTATTCTGTCCATTGATCTGCTGTGAGCTTCATCAGCTTCTTTAATCAGATCTTCCAATGATTTCTCTTCATCAGGCTTTTGAGTTTCAGCACTTTTCTTTCTCTTGTATGTGATCAGCTGTTTTTCCTTTTCTAACTCCTTTTCTTTCTCTTGTTGTTTCTCATCTTCCACTCTCTTTCTCTTTCTTTCTTTCACTGCCTTAGACTCCCCCTTTTTGGGTGCATTGGGTTCAGGGGTTTGAATGGCAGAAAGCTTCTTTTGCACAGCATCATCAACAAGTGTTTGTAGATTTGAGGAGATCCTCTCATCAATGGCTTTATGCACAATCTCATTGATGATGGGAGTGATGAGAGGTAAGGAATGTTGAAAGGTAGCAACCATCTGCTCAGAGGGGTTCTGTCCCTGAGAGGTGGTGCCAAAAGCAGTGGCTGGTGGCTCAGTTGAGTGTAGTGGCTGAGTGTTTGGTGAACCTTCAGATGAAGGTGCCATCTGTGGGTTTATTGGGGCAGATGGACTTTGATCCTGAGACATTTTGGCAAGCAGTTCTTTGAGTCTGCTCACCTCAGCCTCAAGGATTGTGTTATGGGCTAAGACATCAAAGAAAAAGCCCAGGTCATCATCAGTCTTTGCTGAATCACCTGACCTCCTGATTGAATCAGGATGTACATGCCCTGAGTGTAGATCAGTTGTAGCATGTGCCCCTTGTTCTTGGTTCTGGGGACTTCCTGCCTCAGGACTGAGTCCTTCATCGGCAGTTGCCTCTGGTGAGGTCTTAGAGATGTTACCAACTGCATCCTGTTCATTTGCTGAATCAGTAGAAGTGGCAGCCTCACCAGATGTTCTAACCTCCTCCTCTACACGGGGAGATTGAACATTATAACCCCTGTGCTGTGGGTTATCAGCAGCATTTTGGTCCTCTTCCTCAGCTGTTGAGGTTCTCCCCATTGTAATTGGTTTCTGGGGAGGAGGAGAGGAATGCAGCTGACTCAGCACTTGTGCAACTATAATGGTTGGGCTTTGAGGGGCGGTTGCATTTGGAGATAGGTTTGAAGCAGATTGCACCCGGGGTGACTGGTGCTCTTCAATGGTAACCTTCTCAATTGAGATAGGTTCCAGCATTGTGGTATCCCCAATTATGGTTGCATCAGGATCCTGTTGAGAGGATGCCTGAGCGGCTAGGGCTGGTGGAGTCTTTGACACTACTGGGGGGTTAGAACCAGTAAGTGTTTCCTGTATTGGTGGTACAGGGGCATCCTCAGGGGACTCATCTCCCTGAGTAGCCTTTTTGGGCTTTTTGGTGTTGGGTTTGGTGGGGACTTTGGATCTGGAAGTGGAGGCTGTGGGTTCCCGCTGCTTGGGTTTTAGCAGCCGGGCAGCCCCTTTCAGTGTAGGGTCAGAGTTGTGCCTGGAGTATACTTCAGGCAATACAGCCGGAGCAGGGACTCCAAGGCCAACAAGGCCGTCTGATTTTAGCTGATTTAAAATTATGGCCATGAGAAACCTGGGATATAATATCCATCTGTTTGCCACAGGTTTCAAAGCCAGATCCTTTAGTTCCATGAAAACTATCTCAGAAAAATTTAGATTTTGTCGTTCAAAGATAGAGTATAATACCTGTTGCCATCGGGAGGACATCTGATCCCATGAGGAGGTTTTTGGTGCAAGGCAGACATTCACCATGTGGAATATAAGACGTTCAGCATCATGGAAGTGCTTCTTCAGAATGGTGGTAGCACTTAAGTCTCCTTCATACCCGTTATTGATGAAAGACATATCAGTTGTGCCTTTCGGGTATTCTGTGACACAGGTGGCATCATGTAGATTTAGGGTTTGTCGAATGATGTCTGGAGTGATGACCACCTGTTTCTGGTTAACCAACGACTGGAGAGTGATTTGGCGATCATTCTCACCAGTTTGCACAGAGACGTTGGTCCAGAATTGGCTTAGGGAATCGGGGTATATGGTAGGATTCAGAAGAAAAGCGGTTCGGTACTGGGAATCTACCATAAGATCGATGGCATTATCAAATTTGTTCCAAAAGGCCGATTTCGAGAGGTAGGCAACACAGTTGTGTCTGGGTTTGAGTTTCATGGTCGCCATTGTTGAGAGAGTGAAGGACATGAAACGGCTAATGAAACGTTTGAAATTAGGTTTAGGTATTTATAGGGTAAGAAAAGGCTGATATAAAACGACTGAAAGTGTTGGTGCTGTCATCAGTTGTTTGAAAACAACTGAAGACCTGGTATTAACTTTCAGAAGTTGTAACAACTGAAGACTTGGTATTAGTCATCAGTAGTTGTGAAACTACTGAAGACATGGTTTTGGCTTCAGTTGTATGAAGTGAAACAGCAGTTGTAGAAACAACTGAAGAGAAAAGTTTCTCATCAGCTGTTGTCGTCAATTCTTAGCTCATCAGCTGTTTCATTCTGACCTCAACACTTATCAGACTTTGTCTGATTTTCAGACGTTTCATTGGTCATCAGTACTTATCTGTTATACTACATCAGTAGTTGTAACACATCAGTTCTTTTCAACAGATAGAGTACTTCAGTACTTTTAAGTAATTTAGTCTTCAGTAGTTATGAAAACTACTGAGGATAAAAGAACTTATCAGTACTTATTTGTGACAATAGTATACGAATGCTCATCAGTACTTGTTGACTGAGATCATCAGTAGTTGTCACTTATTCTAGCTGCAGCATACCAAGCCTTAACACTAGGTTTTGGAAAGTTGAACTGTCCAAAGGCTTAGTAAATATGTCTGCAAGCTCATCAGCACTAGGAACAAACTTTGGATCAATCAGACCTTTTTCAAAACAATCCCTAATAAAATGGTGTCTGATCTCAATATGTTTGGTCCTAGAGTGCTGGACTGGATTCTTGACAATACAAAGAGCTGAAGCACTATCCATTAGTAATGGAGTCTTAGTCTCTGTAATGCCATAATCCAATAATTGATTCTGAAGCCAGAGTACCTGAGATGTACAACTTGCAGCAGCAATGTACTCGGCTTCAGCAGTGGATGTAGCAACAGATGTTTGTTTCTTACTCTGCCAAGAAACCAAACAGTTGCCTAGGAATTGACATCCACCAGAAGTTGATTTTCTAGTTAATTTACACCCTGCATAGTCACTATCAGAAAAAGCAACTAATTTGCAAGAGTGCCCAGTGGAATACCAAAGACCTAGAGATTGAGTACCTTGCAGATATCTAAAGATCCTCTTGACTGCAATCAAATGAGACTCTTTAGGAGCAGCCTGAAATCTAGCACAAACACAAGTTGCAAACATAATATCTGGTCTAGAAGCTGTTAAGTACATCAAGGACCCAATCATACATCTGTAAAGTGTTTCATCAACAGCTTTACCTTTCTGATCTGCATCCAGTTGTGTGGTGCTGCACATGGGAGTAGAACAGGGCTTACAGTTTTGTAAATCAAACTTTTCCAAAAGACTCTTTGTGTATTTTGACTGATGAATGAAAGTTCCATCAGCCTTTTGTTTGATTTGCAAACCTAGAAAGAACTGTAATTCTCCCATGGCACTCATTTCGAATTTTTGTTGCATCAACTTTGTAAATGCATCACACAACTGTGGATCAGAGGATGCAAAAATAATATCATCAACATAAATTTGAACAAGGAGCTTATGCTGACCCACTTTCTTAATGAACAAAGTTTTATCTATGGAGCCTCTAGTGAAATTATTCTGAAGAAGAAAATTTGACAGTGTTTCATACCAGGCTCTAGGAGCTTGTTTCAACCCATAAAGAGCCTTATCAAGTTTATACACCCAATCAGGATGTTTATTATCCTCAAAACCTGGTGGTTGACACACATAAACCTCTTCTTTTATTTTACCATATAAAAATGCACTTTTGACATCCATTTGAAAAACTTTAAGATTGTGGAATGCAGCATAGGCTAAGAACAATCTAATTGCCTCCAGTCTGGCTACAGGGGCAAAGGTTTCATCATAATCAATACCTTCTTCTTGTGAAAACCCCTGGACAACCAGTCTGGCCTTGTTCTTGACAATTTGCCCATTTTCATCTGTTTTATTCCTAAACACCCATTTAGTGCCTATTGCACACTTACCTGGGGGTAGAGGAACCAGTTCCCACACTTGCTGCTTTTTGAACTGAAGAAGCTCAAGCTGCATGGCATCAACCCATCCATTGTCTCTTAATGCAATATGATAGTTCTTTGGCTCTTGCTGACTGATGAAGAGAGCATAGAAGCAGAAGTTGGACAATTGACTTCTAGTTGAGACACCAGCATTGATATCACCAATGATTTGAGACATTGGGTGATTCTTCAGCTCTTGGTACACTATGAGATCTGTGCAAGTGTTTGTAGCACGCTCAGCAGCAACAGATGTTGATCCAGATTCTTGAAACCAAGTATTAGATGGCAAGTCAAATGAAGTAGAGGATTCAAAAATCTCATCAGCATTTGTTGTGGATGGTGCTACTGAAGCTACAGGAACATCAAGTTTAGTAGACTCAGGCAGTTGATCACTAAACTTGAATAGGTGAGTACTGGGATCATCATCAACATCAGTACCACCAGATGGATGACTAGCTGCAGAAGGTGATGAATTCACATGATCTGCAACAGCTGGAGGCTGATAAGGAACATATTGCAGTATGTCCAGATCAAACAACTCCACAGGGTTTTGTGGAATTTTGTCCTTAGGGATTCATTGAACTTCACATGCAAGGTTTCTTCAACCATCTTTGTTCTGCAGTTGAACACTCTGTAAGCCTTGCAAGTGGATGAATACCCAACAAAATACCCTGCATCCACCTTAGAATCAAACTTTTGGAGTTGATCCTTTGTGTTGAGAATGTAACAAGGACACCCAAATGCTCTGAAGAATGAAATTAGAGGAGCCAAATGATGTAGAACTTCATAAGGAGTCTTCATCAACCTCTGATTCACTAAAGCTCTATTTTGCACATAGCATGCTGTGTTGACAGCTTCAGCCCAAAAGGTCAGTGGCAAACCAGAGTCAGCCAACATGGACCTTGCAGCTTCAATTAGGGTCCTGTTCTTTCTCTCCACTACTCCATTTTGTTCTGGAGTCCTTGGGATGCTATACTGCCTCTTGATTCCTTTTGAAAGGTAGAAATCATCAAGTGTATGGTTTCTAAATTCAGTTCCATTATCACTTCTTATACACTTGACTGATAGGGAATACTGCTTCTCAACATACAACACAAAGTTAATAATTGTCTGAGCAGCCTCATCCTTTGAATGCAAGAAGAAGGTCCATACAAATCTGGAGTAATCATCCACAATTACCAGACAGTATTTCTTCTTTGCCATGCTCATTACTCTCACAGGACCAAAGAGATCCATGTGCAGTAATTGCAAGCAGGCAGTGGACTTTGGTTCTTCTATAGGAGGGAATGAAACTTTGTGTTGTTTTCCTTTTAAACAAGCAGTGCAGGTTTCATCACAGTGGAACTCCTTTATTGGTAGACCTCTCACTAAACTATTGTGGATCAGCTGATTCATGTTTTTGAGATTAACATGACCCAGCCTTCTATGCCACAGTTTAGATTCCTGAGGAGAGGCCTTGGAGAACAGGCAAGGATGACCTTTTAAATCAATCTTCTTTGACAAATCCAAGGCATATACTCTTCCTATCCTGTTGGCCTTCAGGAGAGTATGTTCATCCAATACCTTGTCAATCAGCCTCAGAACTTTGGAAGACAGAATCCGGCAGTTCTGGCTTGTGAAAAGTGCAACATGCCCTTTATCACACATCTGACTGACACTCAGTAGATTATACTTGAGATTCTCCACATGGTTAACATCATCAAATCTGATTTCTCCATTTGACACAAATCCTTTCCCGATGATGTAACCCTTAGCATCATTTCCAAATGAGACAAATCCCTTCTTTCCTTGAGAGTAGTCATTAAGAAGAGAACTGCTCCCAGTCATATGCATAGATCCTCCACTGTCTACATACCAGATGCTTCTTTGGCATGCTGAAGAACCCTGCATTTATCATAAGAAACTAGTTAGCTTTAGAGACCCAAACCTTTTTGGTTTTGGGTCTGTTTTCATCAACAGATTTAACCATAACTTGTTTCTCATGATTAACAGCTGATGAAGGTGGAGATGGTGCTGAAATGGATTTCTTAGATTTGGGCTTGGATTTCCTTTTCAGTGGTTTGATCACAGGTGCATCTAGTTGGTTAACTCTCCCCAACAAATGCTGAACCATCATAACAAGTTGTGTCTGATTTGTTGCTAAAGCCTTCAGCTCATTTGACACATCAGTACTTGTTTTTGATGAGTTCCTGTGACCCACCATTTCCTCCTTCTTGAAATTCACAGACTTAGTCTGATGTTTATCATGAGGAACACTATCAGCTGTTTTCTGATAAACCCCATCCTTCTTTTTGGATTTTGGCGAGGCCTTGGGTTTATCAGTTTGAGATGACTGTGGTACAAACTTGGTCTCAAACTCATTTTTCATTTTATTAATCTCTTCTTTAATGAGCTTATCTCTGTTGAGTTTGGAACCCTTTTTGTACCAGCATTCATCAGATAGATGATTGAATTTACCACATATTTCACATGGCTTATTCTTCATCTTGGATTGATCAACTGCTGAAGTGGAAACTACTGAAGGTGTGATCTTCAGTACTTTCCTCCTTTCAGTACTTGTGTTAAGTACTGAAGGATCGGTAACAACTGAAGACTTGTTCTTCAGCTGTTCTCTATCCGTCCTGAAAGACCGTATGATAGATTCCTCAGCAGTTGTTAATCCTTTTATTTCAGCAGATTTGAAATGCTTTTCAGATGTTGTGACTTGCCCTTCAGTACTTGGAGTACTTTGAGGGACAACATCTGAATTGCTCAGCTTCATGTGTTTATCAGCATTTAAACCATCAGGCAATTGATTTGCTGAGATCTTAACACTGACTTCATCCTCTAATTTTGTATTATCATTTGAGGATGAATCACATGATGATGTGGTTTGGAAATTACTTTCACCTTCAGATTTTACTATTGATTTTGAAGTAAAATCAGTAGGTGGTGCAGTATGATTGTAACCTATTCCAAACTTCACATTTGAAGCTGTTTGCTTGCTGAGAAGCATTTCAAATCCCTTGCAGGATGTTACCCAGCGGTCACACTCAACTTGGGTAGCTGCAAGTGTCTCTTTGAGACTTCTGTGGTTCTCAAGTATGACCTCTACCTTAGCCTTTTCATCATTAAGTTGGCATTTAAGCTTGTAAATCTCATCATCTTTGTCATTAAGAGCAGACTCATACTCAGCTTTTCTTTTGGAAATAGTTTTCTCAAGCTCAAGATTTTGATTGATTAAAGCTACATTTGCCTCTCTAATAGAGACAAAGGCAGCTATGCATGATTCAGAACATAACTTGGCTTTAGCCTCAGAAGATACCTGGGTTACCTGTGAAGATGATGCATTGGAGCAGGAACCCTCAGTAGACTCCAGGGCCATGAGAGCAAGATTCCCAAAAGGATGTTCACCACCATGTTGACCAGCACCAGCAAATAATTGCTCATTGAAACCAGAAAGATCATCTGGTGAGCTGCTCCAGTCAACAACTCCTGGTGTGAAGAAGCTGTGATGAGGTTGAGATTGTGATGGAGATGGTTGAGGCTCAGGTAGGGCTTGAGGTTGTTGTGCTATAGGAACTTGAACTGGATTTGGCTGTGGCATGTAATAGCAGGGATATGGATATGGCATTGGACCCTGAGGGACAAAATATGCAGGAGATTGAGGTTGTGAGTGATGACCAGAACTAGCAGGATGTTGCCCTTTGTTTTGTGAACTATTGCTTGGAAAGGTCACAAAGGGTGCAGAGGAGTTAGATCCAGTTGATCTACACTCTCTTGCAAAGTGCCCAAGCCTGTGGCATTTGTGACACCTCAACTTACTCTTGTCAAAACCAACTTTGGTTTTGCCAGAGAGTCCTGGAAATTTCCTACCAGTTCTCTTGTAGAACTTTTGAGATCTGATATTGATCAAGGCCATTTGGCTCAAAATATCCATCTCTTCTAAATCATCATCAGCAATACCCATCAAATCATCCATGATAAAGCATAAATTATCACTATTACACCCAGAATGACTGTCAACACCAACAAATGCATGATCAGAACTGTTTGAAGAGAAATCTATATGCTCATCATAATGGCTTTCTGATCCAGCATATTCTGACTCATGACCGACCAAGGCAGTGTTCCCTGGTACAAAGTCATCAGTGAGCTTTCCTGATGATGCCAGTTTCCTTTTCTGCTCTATCTCTCTTTCAAATGTAAGCAGTTTCCCATGGAGTTGGGTGAGAGATAGGCTATCCAGATTTGCACTGGAGCGTAGGACAATGGTGTATGTGTCCCATCTCTCAGGCAGTGATCTGAGGAATCTGTTGTTCATCTGGCTGTTAGTATACTCATGCTTGACCATTTTCAGCTCAGAGATCAAGCAGGAGAAACGCTCAAACTGTTGAGTCAGTGTCTCACCCTTCCTATGAGAGAATGTCTCATATTGTTGGGCGAGGATTTCTCTGTTGTTTGCTAAGACCTCATCAGTTCCTCCGAATTGTTCCTTCAAAGCATTCCAGAGGTCATGAGCAGTTTCATGATGCATAAGCCCAGAATAGATTTCATTAGGCAGTGCCATGGCCAGAATTCCATGGGCTTTAGCATCAATCTCAAACAGTTTACGATCTTCATCTGAGTATTGCTCCTTCTTCTTCGGAACCATTTGGTTGGTCTCCGGATTGTTCACCATAGGCTTGTGTGGACCGTGAACCACAGATGTCCAACAACCTGAACTGTTAACAGACAGGTGATGGAGCATTCTTCGTTGCCATATGTTATACTCACTCCTAACCAGCATCGGAGGCTTGGTTGAGGAGCCAGTATTGTGAGGGTCATTAGAAGGAGTAGTCATTCTCAGATTCAAACCAATTCAATCAAGTTTCAAAGATTTAGCACAAAAACACAACAAACTCAATATGAACCAAGAAGAAACTCAAATTGACTAACCAGAAGCAGCAGAAGACCAATCTCTATAACCAATTCTTGCAAATATGCTAATTCGATCAAACTTTAGATATCGAAATAGCAGTTTCAATGATCAATTGTTAAACCGATCAATGATTAACTGCTCTGATACCATTTGTCAGGATCAGTGATCTAAGTTTGATCAATTAGAGTTGAATCGCAGCGGAATTAGAACAAGAATTAGACAAATATAGCAAGAACACAATAGATATTCAATGGAACAGTACACGGTTATAGAGAAAGAGGGTTTTCTGCAAAATGGATAATATCATTCATGCACAATGCTTCGGTATGGCGGCTGCTAAGCTTTTCTAAGTTTGCTATAGCTGCGCCCTTACAATTAGGTCAACATTCCTTATATAAAGGAATGTGACGTCTGCTGATGTCACTTGATAGTGACATCTAACAGAATTATTACAAACAACTGAAAGTAAGCAAACTACTGAGAATGTTCACAACAACTGAGAACATCTCAGAGTATGCTAAGTACAAGATGAAACTAAAACTACTGAAACTACAAGTACTGATTACAAGAAACATAAAACTACTGAAAGGAAACCATCACAACTACTGAAGAGGTCTTCTTCAGCTGTTGTGACAACATCTGAAACTTGGTCTTCAGTCTTTGTCTTCAGTTCTTTAGCTTCAGACTTTGTCTTCAGCTCTTTCACTTTAGACTTTGTCTTCAGCTCTTTCACTTCAGACTTTGTCTTCAGCTCTTTCGCTTCAGACTTTGTCTTCAGACCTTGTTATCAGCTGATGTCTTCAGCTGTTGCAGACTACTTCAGTTGTTGTAATGTCCGTGGGACTTAAAGGTTTTTCTGATCAGGCTCATTGGTTCTTTTGGTCCAACATATGTCATGCCATAACTCACTTCCTAATATATTACAAAAAGGATAAAAGTACATAGTTGTAAAGTTACAGACAAAAGACCTTAATCTACAGTTTACTAAAGCATGGACTTTTAACCAACTCATATAAGTTAGTGAGTCTTTAGAAGTGGCAGCGGAAAGGGGTTCAGCTTTTGTCAAAAGGTGATTCAGAGAAAGCATGTCTTCTCTGTCTTTGGAAGAGTCTTTGGCATTGGAAGACTTTGAACTTGAAGCTTGGAAGATTCATATTTGGCTTCGGAAGATATGGTCTTTTGGCTTCGAAACATTTGATACTTAGCATAATTCTTTGAGTTATATCAAATCTTCCAAAGTAACTTCCTTGTACTTCACATGTGCATGCTAAGAGCTCTTTGGTTGTTCTTTGGTTGCATCAGCCTCTAAGTGTATTCCTTACACTTTTTATGTTGTGGTAATGTTTACACCTAGAATTACACCTGCAAGACCCATGTCTTACATGTTAAACCTCACTTTCAACATATCTTTTTTAAATTTAATCATCTAATTATCACATCCATTAATAAGCATATAATCTACTTAAAGGTATAAGATCACATAACCTTCACTTGTGTCTTTCACATATACGTATCTAATGCACTGATTAATTTTGAAACCATTGTCAATCATGACATTGTCAAACTTTTTATGCCATTGTTTTGGAGCTTTCTTCAAGCAATATAAAGACTTGCTCTATTTACATACTTTTCCTTCTTGATTGGGAGTGGAGAAACCCTTAGGTTATTCATGTCATGGGTGAGGTCCTTCAAATTTGTCAAAGCCTCTATTGCAAGCACCAACCTTAAACAGGTTATTCGTGTCATGATGAGGTCCTTCAGAAGATTTAAATAGAATCTATTTCTTTCATTATTGCTTATTTTAATGAGGTCCTTTGAAAGATTTAACCGCTTGTTGGTATGTAATGGGCTCACCCTCAACCATGTACGTTATGAAGTCCGGTCCAAAGGATTTTTCAACCTACCCTTTGAAGTTTATTTCTTCTTGGTTTAACTTCTTCCACCTCGGGTCCTTCATGTCTCTTCTCATAAACCTCATCTTCAACTAATGTCAGTGAGCTTGCTTGTTCTTGTCATATACAAGGAAACACATGTTCAAACAATGAAGTATGCTCTGCTTTCATGATGCTGTTCTTGTGTATATCGGGATTTATAAACTCATGTACAAGAAATCAATATGACATACTGTTATGAGCATAATTATTAAATATGCATTCTATAGTTTTTGGTCATATCTTTGGTCCCTTAGGAGGTGGTATAGTTACCTTGGCTAAGCACCACCACACGCATAAGTATTTATATGATGGTTTTCTTCCTTTCCATAACTTATATGGGTTTCCTTTCCATGAGTATGGTCTCCCCCCAAATATCCGGGCTCATCCCAAAACTAATCAACATGGCGTTCATCATCCCTTTTAATAAAATTCTTTCGTTCCATGACTATCACTTCGCACAACTTTGATTTTCTTGTAAAATGGACACTCAACTTGATTCTTATACAAGAAAAACTTGTTTATTGCTTCATCCTCACTCTAATTAAGTATACATAGCAAATCTTGCACTATTTTTAATAAGAGTGATGAAGTACTAATTTCCACCTCTTATGGGTACAACTTTTAAATAGCACACATCAATGTTGATTATATCAAATGGTTTGGGGGTTCTTATGATTTATTTATGAAGTTTTTTAAGTAAATTTGGCTTCTACACAAGTAGTGCATTTTTAACTTTAAAACGATTTTGAAAATTTAATTTATTAAGCGTTTCATAATTTGAAAATTCACATGACCTTGGCGCACATGTCAATCAGTATTTTTAAACAACTCAACATGTAAGTAGAAGTACTAGCCTTGTCATTCATATTATATTTTTACCACCATTACACTTAAATTTAAACATGGAATTAAAGGCATACTCTTTTCCAACAAACATTCCTTATTTGGTCAATATGGCCTTATCACTTTCAATACAGAGTCTAAGACCAAACTTATTAAGCAACCATCCTGACACAAGATTCTTGCGACTCTCGAGAACATATAAAGTGTTACTCAAGGTGAGTTCTTTTCCCAAAGTCATCTTCAAGATCACATTCCCTTCACCATTGATGTCGGCGGTTGCTTAGTTTCGTATGTAGAGCTTTTCATCACCCGTCAACTCCTAAAACGTATTAAAGAGATTCTTTTCACCATAAGTGATGGGTAGCTCCCGTGTCAACATACCAACCTTGAGGTATGCCACTCGCAATTTTGACTTTCGCTATCAAATCCAAGGCCTTAGTGATTAGCGCAATAAGAGGCATGTCTTCATCCTTCATAACATGTGTCCTTCCGTGCTTTGAGTCCTTGAAAATTTAAGCTAGGTGACCATTTTCACCATAATTATAGCACTCCCCCTTGAAAGAGCCATGCTTCTTTTTTTTCATCACACCCCCCTCCTTTTGGAAGAAAGGCTCATATCATTTTCTTTTCCCCTCCCCTTATTATGCCCTTAATGTGTTTTGAGGATTCGCTAAGTTCAACTATGTTGGCCTTAGCCGAAGTTTGAACTTTACTCAACTTAAGAAGCAACCTATTTCCCTCTTTAATACAAAGATGAACTACATGGTCTTCAAATGTCATCCCCATTTGTTTATGTTTCAAATAAATTTTAAAATCAATCCAAGAAGGAGGCAATATTTCAACTACTGAAGCGAGTTGAAAGGTCTCTCTAAGGACCATCCTCTCTGTGTGAGTGTCCCTAAGTATAACTTATAACTCTTGGACATGGATTATTACCCTTTTTAAACAACCATTTTATAGTCCAAGAAATGGGTAACCACATAATTTCTTTGTTCCCGCATCCTCCATTTTGTACATGAGTTCCATGGATTCCCACAACTCTTTAGTGGTCATTATCTTTCAGTACATGTTATACAAAGCATCCACTAAGCCATTCAATAATACAGCATAAGAACTCAAATTGCTTCCAAGCATCCACGTGCTCACTCTTAATTGGCTTGGGAGGGAATTCGGTCAAAAACCTTGCTAGGTTCAAGGTGGAAAGATAGAACATGTAGTGATTGAACCTAGAGGCTCAGGAAATCAAAACATGTTATTGATGATAAAGATACCACGCGAGAACATTGACCTGCGAGAGAAAAAACTTCTCTCGTGAGACCTAGTGTTTAGTGTAAATAGTTTGTACTGTACTTTTGTTAACCATCCTGCTATGTACTCAAAGTTCATACTATTGTAATAGTTATGGGAGAGCATTACACTTGGAATTTTGTTTACATTGAGCTTATTTTTACTTGATCTCATTCTACTTCTCGTTCATTCTATGTTACGTGATTGATTCATTCCACGTTTCTCTCACGAGGTCGATCTACTGAAGTTTTTCATGATCTTTACAATTGGTATCAGAGCCTTGTGTGCTGTGGATCGATTTGGATTGATCTTGAAGCAATTTGAAGACTTTTCAAGCTAAATTCGATTTCCACATGAATGTTGGAATGAATTTACTTCTATTCTGAAGTATTTGAGATCAAAGACCGGTTGAACATGCTTGTTTGAAGTTTTTAAGACTACAGTTAAAATGGATTTAAATGAATCAATTAGAAAATTAGGATTAAACTTGAACATGATTCACTAAATCGAAGCTCAATAATCAATTTTGAACGAATTGGTAAATGGATTCAAGCTGAAAAAGATTGATTTGGCTAGAAAAGAACATGCGTAAAAGTTCTTGATTTCACGCAAAAATTTAACATTTCGCACAAGAAGTTCAACTAGTCGCTGTTGATGGTTACAAAAAGATTCCATTCTCACGAGAAGCTAAACTAGTCGCAAAACTCAGTTACACTTTTTGTTGCGAGAAAAGTTCCTAGTTTTCGTGCGGTAACAAGAAATTTTGAGAAGTTTAAAATTTGATTTTCAGAATGGCCATCAACCCTAATTTGAAGAATCTTACTACTAGATTGAGTTTGGAACAAGCACTAAACCACCAAGACTTTTAAGTCAGGATGATTATGCTGATTAGTTTATCAGTATGAGAACCATGTTATTTACACTAAACCAAGGATGTTATGGTCGATTAAATATGGACCGTACATTCCTCTATATGAAAATGAAAAGGGAAAAATGGCTCAAAAACCAAAACATATTTGGGATGAGAAAGACATAAAGAAGTTGGAACTTGATGACAAAGCCTATACAGCCATAACCATGGCTTTGACTACTAAGATTGCACAGAATTTCAAAGAATTCAGAGTGGCCAAAGTTTTATGGGATGCAATGGAAACCCAAATCATGGGTAACAAAGACATGAGAGAAAGCAAGAAGCACATGCTCAACCAAGAATTCAACATGTTCAATCATGTTCTTGGTGAAACTCTTGAAACTTATATTTTAAGGTTTATTAAATTGGTAACAAAGATGAAGAGTGCTAGTATTGTCTTGGAAAATATTGAAGTGAACAAGAAGCTTTTAAACTCATTGCCTTATAGTTGGAACAACAATTGCACAACAATCAAAAGGACAAAGGATCTGTTTACTCTACCCCTTAGTGACTTGATATCTACCATCAAGTCGTATGAAATGGATGATAAAAAAAGAGATACAAATCATTTGAATTCATTGGGTGCTGAAGCTACTGCATTGTATGCTAAGATGGCTAGTAATCCAAATTAATATTAGTTCCAACAATTCCAATATTCATCAATTCAGCCTGAATCCCACACATATCAATCAGTACAGTCCTAACCCCAAGTTCAACAATGAATTTTTGGAAATTCTAGCCCATCTAAACAAACCATTCGGATTGCAGAAGAACAGATACCTTGTTCACTACATTCATGTCCACTTATGAAGCCTTAAGCGCTCCAAATATACTTGTTGATGATCAACAATAAGTCAACCCTGATGGTGTAGTAAAGAATGATATAAAATATCAAATGGCTATGGTTGTTTATCGTGCAAAGAATTTTGCCAAAAGAACTAGACGGAAAATGTTTGGTGTTAAGAAAAATTGGATTTGATAAGATGAGTCTGAGATGTTATAACTTTGACAAACCTGGACATTTTGCTAATGAATGTACAGAAGCAAAAATCAAATCAAATAAAGGTGGAAAAATGATGGTAACACTTGAAGTTAAAACAGAGAATGATAAGGCTGGAACATCCACAAACAAAGCTCTTGTATCATAGACAGATGGTGAGTATGATTGGTCTGATCAAATGGAAATTCTGGATCTCAAATTAGCAATTGCTCTACTAGCTTAAAACAAAACTAAGGAAGTAAAGGAGATGTCAGAAATTTTTTTCTTTGAGTTTGTTGTCACACCCTCAAATTCCACGTGCGGGGTTTTACCGCGAGCCGTGTGAACATACCAGGATCTAAGTCATTAGTTACTCAGGATGACACTATATGAAACATTAAAAAAAAATAAACTGGAGTTTAAACTTTAAAACTGTGCGGAAGCATTTTGTAAATAGGTCAAATCCAAGGCGTGAAACGTAAAATGCGCAGACATACGCCAAACCAATAATCAAAACAAAATGTATAATAAATCCCATATGCAAAACAATGTTTATTCCAATGCATGTTGACCTGTGAGTGCTCCTAGGCGCTGCTGCTAACCTCGACCTGAGAATAGCATTCTAAAAGAGTCAACACAATGGTTGGTGAGTTTAAGAGTTTGTGTTTAACATAATCAGTAACAATTGTAAAACATAAGAAGTGCATTGAAATAGATAGCTAGTCTATATTCATAAGTAATAACCATAGTGATTTCGCTATCGAAGCTGACTGTGTTTCATTTGTTTGCCTTCCGTCACGACATACCAGGTCTTGACGATGTTTGTGTTAGGACAATATTTCACCCATTTGACCATGATTCGCACGGGAGGGGCTTGTCAGACCCAGTAGTACTATCCAAAATTTCCCGCTAGTTACTAATATTAACGATTTGAAAGTGTGAGGGCTTTCAAGGTATATCACACTATGTTACATTATACACAACTTACAATAATAAAGTGTTTGTAAACGAGTATGCTCTCTCCCCCAAAAGAGAGTGTATAAAAGTGGGGCATCAACTCACCTGGTACGCAACGAACAATAACAAAGAGCTAACGATGAGTGGGAAGACAACCCATCACAGGTTACGTAGAACACGTAAGTACATAAGTACGTGTACATAGAAAGCTTAACAACTATAGGTGCCCAATAAACATGTTGACCCAAGGTTTTGGAAAAAAAAGACTCATTTGACCTAGTTGACCTGTTTGACCCGTTGGTGACATGTTAATTGAAATCACGTCTAATCAAGTATAGCAATTCAGCATACATGGTTATCATACAAGTTATTCACGTGTGTCATGTCGTCAATCTTAAGTTATATCAAGATCATCATACCCACATATATTATCATACAAGGCATAGGAATCTCAAATAATCAACATGCTCAACACAATCATAATTAAATCATAACTAATAATTCATACATGGAGTCTAATCAGCATTACATGCCATGTGAAGCCACTCACGACTTCACACTCTAAACCTTGTTAATCCTACTAAGTAGGGGCCTCAGATTCGCACATATGTATGACAATCACCATCAAATTATTCAACAAGATTCATACCAACTAACATACACAACAATGATTTTATATAATACCAAACATGATTTCATGATCTCTTAACATAACCCGTCATCATGTAGCATTCCATAAGAACCTAAATTTCCCAAGTAATGCATCAAGCATCCATACAACTCAATTAACATATTCTACCACATTAGACATCATCAACAAGCATTCTATCATGATCCTAACATCATGAACATGTCTAATTCACAATATCCAATGATCTTCAAGAATAAAGTTTCCCTTTCGGGAAAGTAACACCCAAAATCCATCTAACACCCAACTCATTCATAAATTCATCAACTTTATACCTAATCAAGTTCATAGAAATCATAATCACCCATTTAACATCAACAGTTCATCAAAACATGAATTCTTATGAAGAAAAGTTTCCAACTTTGGCAATATATGAACTAGATGACAAAACCATGGATTTCTTGCATAATCTACATAGATTAACATTCATATAACATAAATAACATCATATCATCATCAAACAATCATCAATTTAAACTTTTCTTCACCAATTTTGAATTAGGGTTCATTATGAATCTTCTATGAAAAATCAATCAAAATCTAACCTTTAATCACGTAGGAATCAAGGAATGACACTTGCTAACACGCAATACCACTTGGAACAAACCAAAATGAATGCTTATGCTTTTTCTTGATCAAAAATAGCAAAAGGAGGGGCGTTTGAGGGTGTTTGGCCGTAAGGTGGGGTTAGGGGGCTAGGGTTGGGTTTTTACTAAATTTAAGTTATGTAGTTTCTACAAATTAACCCCTCCTTGATCAACTTTTGTAAAAATTAATTATTTTTAACATTTTTAACAACTTTAACTACAAAACATAAACATTAGTAATCAACAATAATAATCATTTATATTTTCCACTAGCTACAAAACACATGAAATAAATATAACACGTTGTCACGTTATCATGTAAAATTCACAAATAATATTTAAAATCTATAAATCACATAACCATAAATTAATAATCAACATTATTAATTAAGTTATTATCTAATAGTCATTGTTAATTATTATTAAATCACCAACGTTCAACGACAACTAGTGTGTGCTCACTACACATGTACACAAGACCTAACGAAAACTAACGGAGTTTGGTAACGGAAAATTACCGGATGTCACATTATCACCATGTTGAAAGAATTTTCATCCCAAAAATTGCATTACATGGTTGTGTTACATCACTGGTCTACTGCATTGGCACAAGAAAATCGAGTAAGTTTCGGGGGAGTTGTCACATTTGTGTCAAATGATATGCTAGGAAGATTGTCTGCTAAAAGTGATGAAATGACTGAAGTGAAGAAAGATGTTGAAAATGCTGTTAAGACTACTCCAGCACAAGTTGAGAAAGATCAGATTAACAGGAAGTTTTGAAGTTGAAATAGTTGTGGAGAAGAATCCAACAAAATTTGAAAAGAAACATTGACTTCTTTGTTGTTGAGAAGACTCCAACATCTGTTAATACACAAAATGAGAAAGCCCTCGAGATTACTCCACCACATTCATCAGAAGAAGCAATTGTTGAAAAGAATGAAGTCCTCAAAGCATTCATGATGAAAGGAGTGCTTGAAGCTAGTGAAACATTTGATATTATAATTGTGGTATATATCGATCTATGTACTGTTTTATGTGTTGAAAAAGTTCAAAGGTATAGAGTTCACAATGAAAACTTGATCTTAGAAGTTGAAAAACTTCATGTTATGACTGTAACGCCCCGTTCCTGGGACGCTTACAGTCGGTCAATCTCATTCTTCTATTTCTTCTCATCCTCCCTCATAGCTCTAATAACCTCGGTCACCACAGATGGTAGAATCGTCTGCATGACCTGATGAACTTCCTCCGCTATTGCCTCTCATCTTCACCATCATGGTGATGAAGCTCGGGCTCTTCAGGAGCCATTTCGGCAGTCTTAGCCCTATTCCTTGTGACACGCGGTCCAACACCACATCCATCACAACCTCCACCTCGAGAAGCCTCCAAAGATCTACCACCAGCCATCTCTAAGCACTACAAGATTCAAACACCAACACGGTCATTCAAGGTAATAGCTCAGATTATGTCAGGTATAGTAAGTCCCAAATTACAGTGGCCAGTTATGATTAGCCACTTACTTTACTCTTCATTCTCCAAGCATTTCCTATCCTGACTACATCAGTATCCAAATCTACAAAGAACACATAATCCACATAGCACACGCACATAATTCCCTTTTTATTAACTTACATAAAACGTTTACATAAAACCTTTACCTGTAGGCGTGTAGCTACTAGGACTGGCATCCCTTTCCCTTTCGTCCCATTCTTAGTTAAGTATAGGTTCTTTGAAAATATTTTACCCAATTCTCTTAAACTTTGGCTCTGATACCAACTTGTAACGCCCCGTTCCCGGGACGCTTACAGTCGGTCAATCATCGCATAAAACATATAAAATTCATCATTTTGCAGCGGAACTTTAAACTTTTCATTAATAATTAAAAACATGTCAATACGTCATATCATTAATTTACATCATCAAAAATTATATTAATACAATATCATCTCAAAATGTGGATGCCAGGCTTAAAGCATTCCCAGTAGCTCATGCATCCATGCCTGCACCTCCTCAGCATCAGCAATACCTGGCAACTATTATGCATACAAAAAGTCAGCGATGCTGAGTGAGTTCTAGTTTTCATAATCAAAATACTTTACATTACATTAAATTGTATCCTTTAATTTCATTCGTGATCACACATCATACGTACATCTACATAATAATTATTATCTCCATCATCGTTCATCATCGTTCATTTTCTTACATTCATTCGTTAACATCTTTACTTTCTTTATGAATCCTGCCATATGCTAAACCCCAACATTATGTACGAAGCTAGTACTTTATCGGGGCCTGTAAACAACCCTTAATCATTATGCACGAAGCAGATACATTGTGCACGAAGCAGATACATTCCATACATTGTGCACGAAGCAAAATATAGTATCGGGGTAAGCGACAAGGATTCCATCATTCATTACTTCCATTTTCATCATTTGTTATCTTTCACTTTCCTTACATAATACTTTACGTACATAAACATAACACACCACGTAAAGTCACATCATATACATAATATAGAACAATTACCATCATACAAAGCATACATACCATAAACAAGCATAAGCCACCACAAGACATCATTTCTTAGCACTTAAACCCTACTTCCCAAACTTCCAGAAAATCCCAAGTCCCATAAGGAATGCGGATCAACAGACAAATACGGATGAACAAAGAAATGCGGATGAGCAGACAAATGCGGATGAACAAAGAAATGCGGATGAACACTTCAGAAAATATTCTAATTGTTCCAAAGAAATACGCATGAACATCGTTTCAAATGCGGATGAACAAATCAAATGAAAGTCTTCAGAAAATATTCCAAGTTTCAGGAAATGCACATGAACCAAATGCGAATGACTGAAACAAATGCGCCTACACACTGTAGCAAATGCGCATGAACAAAAGAAATGCGCATGATCACTGTAGCAAATGTGCCAGAACAAAACACTTATGCGTACATACAACTCTAAATACGGATGATCACCCAACCAATGCGGATGATCGTTACCCACCTGCAATGTAACTTATGCCATAACCAGTTCCTAATCATCATTCTAACACATCCTTAGCACAGATCTAGCATGCTAAACACTTAGAACAAACAAAACATCATACACATCTTAGAAAAACATCTAAAAACATACACCCAGTCGCACTCCATGTCAAAATTCATAGTTGAGTTTAGAAAACCTTCTGCCCAGTATGCATAACAGCCCTAAACACTTAGAAAACTAGTAAAAGAGGGGATCTAGAACTCACCTTAAACAGCTTTCGAGTAGAACACCTCAAACCCGAGAACCCACTTGAAGTTCCAGCACCTAAAACACACGAAAATGAGCACTAAATATATGGAACTCGGTCCAGAAGCTGAAACCCAGCGGAAAACCATGAAGAACACCTTGAAATCTTACCTTTTGAAGATTTTCTTCCACTTTCTCTCACTAAATACGGTTGAGAGCTTCTCTCTCTCTCTAGAACCGAAGGTTGCAGGAGAGAAAAGAGGTTATGGGCTGCCATACCTCTTTTAAACCCCACTATGTGCAAGTTTGGCCCTTGCACGCTTTTAACCCCTTGCTTTTGAAATAGCTTCAGTTTGCTCCTTTACTTTTCTTTTTCTGAAATTTTTGCGTGTTACATTGACGAAAACATAAATCCAATGAAATGATTTTCAAAGAAAAACTAGAAGATTTGAATAAATCAATTTATTAATTACAACTTAATCTTCATGATAAAGAATGCATAAATAATAATTTGTCAAAATATAGTGATAAACTTGTTTTGGAAATAAACAAACTTAACAATGAAATCATATCTGCTAAAATTATAGTTGATAAATTTGAACTTTCCTCAACAATGGTCGAAGGTATAATTAAATCCCAAATGGCACAAAAGATCAATGGTGGTAAAAGTGGTATTGGATTTTCAAAAAATAGCACCGCCCATTAATCATGATTATTCGTGAATGCCTTCATTAGTTACTCTAAGAGATGAAGATATGATCTATTGTTTGGGATTTCAAGCAAAGTGTGACTTAAAACTTTCAGTCAACACTCCTTTGACTATTGAATCTATCATAAAAACTGAAACTAAATTTTATAATTCTAATTTTTGTGAAAAAAAAGGGTTTTGTGGAAGACTGGGATAGTGATGATGAATTAGATTTTAGAATAAAAACAATAAGAATTATATTGAAAATTTATCTACTTGTAACTCATCGCTGCTAGTTAATGGAAAGACTAATCTTTCTATTCTTAAGAATGATTGTTCAACAGGTTCTACAAAACAAGAGAAGTTAAAAGCACAAATTATTCATAGTGACAAAACTTTTAAAAGAAAATAGTTAAATAAAAAATCATCTGACTTGAAAACCAATTTCAAGAACAGATTTGTTTCAAAAAGGAATATAGATAAGAATTACTATATTTTTAAAGAAAAAAATTCTCAATTCTTTAGAAGTTAATCTTCTCATGATCTAACTCTTTTAAATAAGATGTGTTTAGCACTTGTGTCACTAAGACTGGTCCAATTCCAGCAACAATTTTAAAAAGGGACAAAGCCACAAATCATGTCTCACTGATTACAAAGTCAAATCAAAAGACAAAGACTAATTCCTCAATTCTCTTAGAACATTTGAGAAATAATCATGTTCATAGAGAGAAAAGAGAGACTTTTAAAGAATTCAATGGCCAAATATATACTAATTCTGAATTCTATGATAACTTTAGTAGTTATCATAAACAGTTTGGGGGAAATATGCGGGTAAAAGATTGTCAATACACAAACAAAATACAAAAACCATGTTGTTTGGTTTGTGGAAAACGAAATCACATGGCAAGAAATTGCATTCATCAACACAAATCAATAAGTAGACAACGATTTCACAATTATATTTCATATAATAGAAAACAATTTTTTATAAATGCCAAGTTTAATAAGAAGTCAACTCATTCGAAATATTTTGTTGAAAAACCAAAGACTTCAATAAATACAAACTTGAGCAAGATAGATATGATTGAGAAATCACAGTGTTGATGAAAGCAGTGTTAAAATAATTGGTAATAATTCCAACAAAAATGACATAAAATTGACAAAACAAGCTCAACAATAGAAAAAGGTCAAAAAAATTGTTACAAAGACAGTTAATGATTACATTTTTAATGATAAATGGGATATGACGTTAAAAACAATTACCTACTTGGATGACAAAAATGTTCTCAAGTCAATAATGGCTTGGGTTCCTAAAAACTTATTACTTCATAAATATGTACAGGAACAATCAAGGTGCAATATTGATAGCTTATGGTATGTTGACATCAGTTGGTCTAGACACATGACTGGCAACATATCACTTTTACATATTGTTCAACCTCATAATGGTGGTTATGCTATCTTTGCTGGTGTCAAAGGAGGTAAAATTACAAAGAAAGGGATAGTGATAAATGGTGTGTTAAGTTTTGAAGACGTTAATTTTGTTGAAAAATTAAAACAAAACCTTTTAAGTGTTTCTCAAATATGTGACAAATGCTATTCCACACATTTCACTGATAAAGAATGTCGACATAATTAAACTTGGTTTTGTAATGCCTAACGAATGGGTATTGTTGAGGACTCAGAGAGAAAAAGATACATATTTGTTGGATATGAATGGTTCACATTCTTTGATAATAGCTTCGTGTTTCTTATCAAAATCCATAGAAAGTGATTTAGTGTTACGACATCATCATCTCAAACATGTCAACATTAAAAATATGAATAAATTGCTTAGAGGAAATCATGTTGTGGGATTACCATTGAAAGAATTTCAACTTGTCAAACATTGTCTGTCATGTTCTAAGGGTAAACAACATAAACTTCCTCATAAACCAATTTCACATAATTCAATTGAATCAATACTCCAACTACTACACATAGATCTATTTGGTCCTGTAAGTATTTTAAGCTTAGGCAGACGTGCATATTGGATGGTTATTAATGATTCACTTGGGTTTTCTTTTCAACATCTAAGGATGAAACTCCTCATTTGCTGATCAAGTTCATGAATTTTGTGGAAAATCAAACCGAACAAAAAGATAAAGTGAATTCAAAGTAACAATGGAAATTTTGCAATCACATTTTAGACGATTTCTGTGATTCAAAGGGGATAGCTAGACAATTCAGTGCTGAAGGAACTTTACAGCGAAATGGAGTTGCTAAACGTAGAAACAAAACTTTGATTGAAGCTTCTCAAACAATGCTATGTGATGCAAACTTCCATCTTTCTTCTGGGATGAGTCTGTTTATACTGCTTGTTATGTTCAGAATCGTGTCTTGATAGACAAATAATAAAATATGACTCCTTATAAAATTTTCTTTAAACATAAACCTAAGGTGAAATATTTTATGGCATTTGGTTGTTGTTATACAATGTTACACACAACTGATTTGAAATCTAAATTTGATGAAAAAGCTGATGAATTTTATTTTAGTGGCTGTTCAGCTTACAAAGTTGCATATTGGGTTTACATAAAAGAAAAAAACAGATTATAGAGTCATCTAACATAGATTGACATTAATCTAACAAAACTAATGCTAGATCTGATCCTGCATGGGTATATGATTATGCTACATTGTTTGACAGCTTTAAACGATCTTCTCATGTTTTTGCAGATATAAACCCTTTGACATCAACAATTAATGATGTATTTTCTGTTGAAGGATGTCATTCTATATCTCAAAATCAAGGAATTTCTTCAATTATTCCAGTTGTTTAACATTCTAATCCAATTCTAGTTCTAGTTCTTGAACCAGCGAATACTCCTTCACACATGTCTAATTTAAGTCCCAATGATCTTGAAGTTGAACATGCTCCATATTCTTCAAACACAACAACTTCTTCTACTCAAGATGATCCAATTGAAACTATTCAAGTACCTTTTAAAAATTGATCTACTAAGTCTTATTCATCATAAATTAACATTGACAACCTTTATCATGAAGAAACAATTGTTTATCAACTAGAAGGATAAGTTTTTGAGAATAAACCTATTGGTCACATGTCTAACTTAAACGATGTTATTTTTGAAGATGAGATTCCTCAATTATGAATTCAAAGAAATCATCCAACTGATGCAATTATCAACCCATTATCTATAGGTGTTCGCACAAGAAGCCAATAGGGAGCCATCAATACATGTTTTATTTCTCAAGTTGTGTCAAAAAATATGGAAATGGCTTTGAAAGAAAATTGTTGGGTTGAAGCAAGATGTGTGGAGTCTGTGTGAATTATCAAAGGAAATATTGCCTATCGGAACCAAATGGATATTTTCACAAAAAGACAGAGAAAAAGGTGTTATTGCTTGAAACAAGGATTGCCTTGTTGTACAAGGATTCTATCAGGTTGAAGGTTTAGATTATAAAGAGGTATATGCTCTCATTGCTAGACTTGAAGCTATTCGTATATTTCTTGCATATGCTTCCTTTATGAACTTCAAAGTTCATCAAACGGATGTGAAGAATGATTTCTTGTATGGCAAAATGAAAGAAGAAACCCATGTTTGCCAACCTCTTGGTTTTGAAGATCCACTAACTATGTTTACAAGTTAGACAAAGCTCTTTATGATTTACATCAAGCACCTCATGCTTGGTATGCAACTCATACTGAACATTTGCTTGCAAATGATTACTTTAGAGGTGCTATTGATCAAACTCTATTCATATGAAAGATTGGTGATGATTTGATTCTTGTCCAAATTTATGTTGATGACATTATCTTTGGATCTACAAATGACGACATGTCAAAGGAATTTGATGTGGTGATGAAGAAGAAGTTCGAAATAAGCTCTCTTGGGGAAATTTAATATTTAATGGGTATCCAAGTTAAACAAGATGAACATGGAATTTTGATACATCAAGAAAAATATGTACATATTATTCTAGATAAATACTAGTTTCAAGATTCTAAGATAGCCCTAACTCCTATGTCATCTCATCCTACTTTATTTCTTGATCTCACAAGATAAGACATTGATCAACATATGTATAGATCAATGATTAGATCTTTGATGTATGTCACTATCAGCAAGCCTGATATCATTTTTCTTGTTTGTTAGTGTGCATGTTATCAAAGTATTCCTAATGAGTTTCACATGAAAGCTATCAAGCTAATTTTCAAGTATCTCAAAGTCCAACCAAAACTTGGACTTTGGTATCCTTGAAATTCCAAATTCAAGTTATATGCTTATACATATAGTGATTATGGTGGTTGTAATTTGGACAAGAAGTCAACTATAGGTGGTTGTCAATTCCTTGGAAAAAGGTTGATCTCATGGTAATGCAAGAAGCAGAATACTGTTTCTACTTCTACTGCTGAAGCTGAATGTATGGCTATATCAAGTTGTTGTTCATAAATTGTCGGGATACAACAACAACAACTCTATGATTATGGTCTCAACATCTTTAACACAATCATTTGGTGTGATAACACGGCAGTTCATAACATTGCCAAGAACCCAATTCAACATTCAAAGACAAAACACATAGACATCTGCATGCATTTTATCTTTGACTATTTTGATAGGAAAATTATTCGTCTTGCCCAACTCACATCCGATGAAAACATTACAGACTTGTTTACCAAGGTGTTTGATCACTCTCGTTTCGATTTTTTGGTCAAATCTTTGGAAATGATTTGGATGATTATACTAGAACTTTCACCAAAAATATTTCTTTTTATAGTTTGTTAAAATTGTTTTTTTCTAAAGATAATCATAATTTTAGGGGGAGAAAATTTAAAATGTAATGAAAAAGATTTTTGGTTTAGAGGAAGTTATATATGAAAATTTCAAAAAAGATCTTCTTTAGTTGATAAAAACTCTAAAAATTAATTTTCTATATAAGTAGGAGATGATAATACATTTTGAATTTGATATATTACATACAAAGGCTTAAAAAGGAACTGATTTGGATCTTGTTTGATATGTTGATATGCTCTACTTCCAAGAATGAAAAGAAGTATGATTTGTGTTGCACTAGAACTAAATCTACTATGTCTGAAGTGGGTAACATATCAAGGTTTTGTGGTAACACTGAATTCATGCTAAAACAGACTGAGAGTTATAGTTTTGTCATAGTCAAGCTTGTCATTCTTTAAATCAGTGATTGTCATAAGTATATACATATATATAACTTAAATCATTACATATTTGTCTTAGTAAAGATAGAAGTTTGAGTTTAACTTTGGACAATCATATTGACAATCAACTTAACCAGTCTTATTCTAAATATAGCCGGAAGATGTTGATAATCAATTTTTGGGAAATATGATCCTATAATATAAAATTCATAAAAAGGTTTAAGTTATGTTTATTAGAATTTATTCGATTGTTAGATTTTAAAATTTTAAAAATTTTCAAATTTACAAAAAGATTTTATCTTTTAGATGATTTGTTTCGTAATAAAATGTTTTATCGAAATGAAGGTTTCAGTTTAAATTCAACATTGCTTAAACACAAATGTCTAAATAAGCAAATATGGTTAAAAAATTAAAGAGTTTAAAATTTTTTAAAAAAATTAAAATTCAAAATTGTTTAACTTCTCGCACGCAAGAAGTTAATCCATGCGAATTTTGACCTCACGCACAAGAAGTCAGAAGACTATAAAAGCAACAGTGTGCGCCAAGTTCTTCATTAGCGTCGCAAATCTGATCTGTTATTTTCTCAAAATTTTGTCTAGGTGTTGCTTCGATTCACTTGATATTCTTGTTCATTATGCTCGTTACATCTATTATAATGCATTGACAGGGTATTTTACAGATCTATTGACTGATTTAAGAGGAGTTGAATTTGAACCGAAAATTGAAATCATCATAAACGTGTTATCCAATGATATTAAACATTGTTATACCTATTAAATGCTTAAACGACACTAAGACAACAATTTTTGATGGTTATAACTGAGTGTAATGACTTTAATTTGAAAATGGGTTTTAGTGATGCCGCGTGCGATAAGAGATAATTAAGATGAATAGAGGCGATAACTTTGATGATCGCATGAAACTCATCGCATGAGCATCTTTGACCTGTTGCATGAGAAGTTGACTTTTCATCAAAGTTAGTTCCATGTGATAAGTGACTTCACGCGTGAAAAGGTGAAATTATTACAAAACTACTTGCATGTGAAATGTCTTACTTATCGTGCTACAAGTTCAAGTTTCACAAATATTTTGAAATTTTCTAGTCCAATTTTTAATAGAATTAAAAACTGATTAATTGTTTGTTTTGATTATAGATGGAAAGGTCAACGGTTTTCAACAAGAACCACAATGATGTAGCTTATCTTAGAGACATGCAAGAGGATAAAGCAATATTTCGTTCTTTCATTAAAGGGCTTAAGACATCTGGGATTCTTTCTGCCATTACAGCCAATTTATCTATTTACACCGATCTTATTAATGAATTTTGGGCATCAGTTGCAAATGAAAGAAACGAAGATGGAGAGCAATGCGTTGTAGCTATAGTGAAAAGAATAAGGGTTCTGATCACCGCTGAGATCATAAACTATGTAGTACAGTTAGGATATCAGCATAATGCTCTAGTAAAGATTGATAATGCTATTGTTAGAGACTATCTACAGAGAATAGGATACGATCATAGATATCCTTCCTTGGAGAAAAAAACATCTACCTCCTTTCTAGAAGTTTCCATTCCACGAGGTAGTTCATTTCCTGAGAAACCTAAAGGCTGGTTTGGATAGCCAGGTGTTGGATTTAGATCATTGCTGGTATTTTTGGTTAATGACCTTCCATACAACATGTCCAAAGCTTGCTGAGATGTAGAATGATGTGTTACCATCTGCTGGGAAGAAATTCATCATGTATCCATAGTTTATCAAACTGATAGTTAATGCTACTCATCCTGAGTAAGCTGATTTGGAGTTTGTAACCTATTCAGTCATGGTTATAAGGAAAGACATATTGCAGGATCGGTGTAAGGGAGCAATGCAATAGTTTCATAATGGATGGAGAGACTAGAACACTTAACATGTCAAATAGGGAACCGGCAAATAAAACAAAGAACAAATAAAAAAGAACACAAGCAGAACACAAGTAATTGGTTTTCAAGAATGATGTGTATTGTCTCAAGTGTTTTACAAATGTTACAATGCTTAGTCCTAAGGACTGGTACCTAAGATACTTTATACTACATCCTACAGCAGGCCATACTTTAAAGGCCAGCTGGAACACTAATCTAAACAACAAGATCAATGTAAAGTTAAAAGGTAGAATCCCTTTTGACTAGTGACTATGATATGCCATAGCTCACATCTTTATCTATTAAAAAAGGATAAAAGTACAAAGTAGAAAGTTAGAGACTCTAAGACCTTAATCTACAGTTGACAAAAGTATGGACATATCACCAAGTTATATAAGTTGGTGAGTCTTCAAAGATGGTAGTGGAAAATAGTTCAGCTTTTGTCAAAAGCATATCAGAGAAAGCATGTCTTCTCTGTATTTTGAAAAAATTAGTCTCTTGGCTTCGGAAGACTTTGTCTTGAAGCTTCTAAAGACTTCATCTTTGGCTTTGGAAGAAATGGTCTTTTGGCTTTGAAAAATTTGATACTGAGTGAATTTCTCTATGTTTTGTCAAATCTTCCAAAGCAACTTCCATTGTACTTCAGTTGTGCATGCTGAGAGAACTTTGGTTGCATCAGCCTCTAAGTATAACTCTTACATATATTCACATATCTATCTAGTACATAAAGGAATGCATGGAAGGGAACTTGGTAGATTTTCTGATGATTTTCAACAAGCTAAACAACAACAACAAGCTACCAAAGAACCACCTC
The DNA here is from genome assembly GCA_025506505.1 of Flaveria sonorensis. Classification (NCBI taxonomy): domain Eukaryota; kingdom Viridiplantae; phylum Streptophyta; class Magnoliopsida; order Asterales; family Asteraceae; genus Flaveria; species Flaveria sonorensis. The sequence goes on along the minus strand of CM046429.1, from coordinate 37,843,422 downwards.
AGTCTGATCCTATTGGTTCATTGTCTAGAACTCCCAATGATGCTCAAGGAAGTTCTTCTCATCAAAGGGAGATGACATTAGATGAGGAGATATATTCATGGTTTGATGATAGTTCAAGTGACATAACTACTAAAGACATTGTTAGAGTTCCTTATATACTACAAGATAGACCAAGAGTACCAATTACTCCAGCCAAACGTACTTAAAATGATATAGATGTTGAATTTGTTCCTAAAGACTCACCAAACACTAAGAAGAGGAAGAAGAGAAGAGAACTACCCTTGATATCGGTACATGTGGTACGGGTAGAGGACGAGGTGTTGTAATTAGAAGACCTCATACCCCGATGACCATTGCTTCACCTGTGAGAGATATTCTTGTAACAAAAACAACTTTAATTCAAAAATTAAAAGTTATTAAATAAGAATTAAATCAACAAACTGTTCTTAATTATCAACCTTGAAACCTAAAAAGGTTTTTGAATATTTGACTTGAAACCTACAAAAGATTTATTAGTTTGTGGAATATTTTGTGGAAAAACTAAAGCTTTATGAAACACCAATAAAAGGTATGTATCAATTATTTCTTTTTATCAGTGTTGTAAAACATGGCTTAGGCGACCGAGTACTCAGCGAGTACTTGATACTCAATCAGGTGCCGAGACGCTTTTCATCAACTCGGTCAACAGTATCGGAATCGGTCAAAATTGGTCCAACTCGACTCTACTCGGTTCAACTCGGCCCTACTCGGTCAAACTCGACCCTACTCAGCCAACTCGGCTCAACTCGGTTCAACTCAGATTTTTATCATTTTTCATTGATTTTCACTGTTTTCACTAATGTTTGTTGGATTTTTATTCTTTTTCATGGAAATACCTTTGATGATGATAATTAAATAATTACTAGAGTTGAGCAGCCTACATCAGATCCTAATGACATGACGGGAAAGATTGCTTTATGTCAGGTCGGGAATATTTTAGTGCTTGCTCCTTCACCTCCTAATTATGTTCACACATAAAGACATTCCAAACCATTTACATGGTATGGGAATTATGAACCTGTACTAAGTTGGGTTTATGATGGGGAGAAGAAAATGTATGTTATCAAGAGAAGAGCTGAAGCAATCGAGTATTATTAAGATGAACATGACCTTTATACACTTAGGGCATCTGATTTATATGCTATGGGAAGAGTGCCAGTTATCAATCTGAGCAATTATGGAAAGGCAAAGTGGATACGAAATATGATTCAGAGACAAAGTAAAACCAACTTCAAAGACTTTAATACTTCAAATCCAAATTCATTGAAGATAAGACACGAATATATCCCAACACCAACAAGCCGATGAAAATCAGAGTGTACAAGCATCCCAAATATGCAAGAAAGATTCCAATTCACGCTCTTGTGTTGGTCACCAGTTTGTCAATACTAAATAGGTGGGTTTGTGAAAAGAATATCGGGCATGCTGTGATCTACTGTGTTGATAAAGAATACCATAACATTGACCCAAATTAACTGCTTAGGTTTGGAAGAGAAGATTTGATGACACATCAGGCTTGTCCAATTGAAGTTGATGAATATATTCATCTTATCATGGCTCAATTCGGTTGGTTGATTACGAACGCCCTGAACAACAAGATGTATCCGTATGGTAGAAATTACAAAGCTATAGACATGGATTTTTGATGAATTGATACACCAAGCCTAGGGGGAGATTGTAGCGATTGAACCTAGAGGCTCGGATATCAAATCATGTTACTGAAGATAAAGATACAGCGCGAGAACATTGATCCAAGTGAGAACGAACTTCTCGCACGAGACCTAGTGTTTACTATAAATAGTTTGTATTTTTCGTTTGTTAAGCATCCCGATATGTATTGTAATGTCATACTCTTGTAATAGTTATCAGAGAGCAATACACTAGGTATTTAATTTACATTGAACTTAGGGTTACTTGATCTCATTCTACTTCTCATTCATTCTATGTTTCGTGATTGATTCATTTCATGTTTTTATCACGAGGTCGATCAACAAAAGTATTTCACGATCCTTACAGAAAAACATCTTATTTTACCATCGTTTGAAGTGCAATCCTGAAACTTTTTAGGTTTTTTCATATGGTTCGCGACCGTTGTTACAGTATGATTACCTACTAATGGCATCACGAAAGAGGAAGATGAAGCATTTGAAGCCATTTTCCTAAAACTTGTAACAAAAACAACTTTAATTCAAAAATTAAAAGTTATTAAATAAGAATTAAATCAACAAATTGTTCTTAATTATCAACCTTGAAACCTAAAAAGGTTTTTGAATATTTGACTTGAAACCTACAAAAGATTTATTAGTTTGTGGAATATTTTGTGGAAAAACTAAAGCTTTATGAAACACCAATAAAAGGTATGTATCAATTATTTCTTTTTATCAGTGTTGTAAAACATGGCTTAGGCGGCCGAGTACTCAGCGAGTACTTGATACTCGATAAGGTGCCGAGACGCTTTTCATCAACTCGGTCAACAGTATCGGAATCGGTCAAAATTGGTCCAACTCGACTCTACTCGGTTCAACTCAGCCCTACTCGGTCAAACTCGGCCCTACTCAGCCAACTTGGCTCAACTCGGTTCAACTCAGATTTTTATCATTTTTCATTGATTTTTGCTGTTTTTCACTATTGTTTGTTGGATTTTTATTCTTTTTCATGGAAATACCTTTGATGATGATAATTAAATGATTACTATGTCTATAATACTAAATAATTAATATTATGTTTTGAAATATTTTTATATGTGAACATATATTCTTTTGTGTAAGAGTTTATCTTAAAGGCCGATGCTAACCAAAGATCTCTCAGCATGCACTGAAGTATAAGGAAGTTACTTCGAAAGATTTGACCATGCACAAAGAAAAATAACTAAGTGCGAAGTCTTTCGAAGCCACAGACAGAAATCTTCCAAAGCTAAAAGTGAAGTCTTCCGATGCTTGAAAAGTCTTCCAAAGCTTGAAGACTGAACTTTTCCAAAGACTAAGAAGCCATGTGTCTACTGACACACTTTTGACAAAAACTGGCCACCTTTCCTCTACCAGCTCAGAAGACTCACCAACTTATATTAGTTTGTGATTATCTCCATACTTTTGTCAACCGTACATAATGGTGTCTTTGTTTGTAACTTTCTACTTTAGTAACTTTATCCTTATTGTAGTACAATAGGATCTGAGCAATGGCATGTCATGGTCACATGTCAAAAGGCAATCTGCCTTTTGACTTTACATTGATCTTGTTCAGCTGGCCTTCAAAGTATGGCCGGCTGTAGGATGTAGTATAAAGTAACTCATGTAACCAATCTTAGGACTAAGCCTTGTAACAATTGTAAAACACTTGAGAGCAATATAAATCATCCTTGAAAACCAATGTTTGTGTTCTGAGTGTTCTTATCTTTTTTTCATTGTTTCTTTGTCTGGTTCCCTATTTGATCTAGTAAGTGTGTTATCTCCAACTGTGAGACTGTTGTTGAACAACCATAACCTATCTTACAATTGGTATCAGAGCATCTCAGGCTCTTGATTTCAAGATCTCACCATCTTGAATCACTCTTTAGTTTCACAAACACTTACTTGCTCAAATGGCATCTCTCACAAAAGCTGATATGGAAACTGGCACAATGACTAAGTCTCCACTGATCACGTCTGATGACTTTGACACTTGGTGCATGAGGATGGAAGGCTTCATCAAGTCTTAAGACGGCAGGATGTGGAGATCTGTAGTCTCTGGTCCTCACATCCCAAGTACATCTTTAATAACTGCTGGAGGTGGGATGATACCCAAGGAAGTGGCTGATTATTCTAAAAAAGACTGGAAGAATGTAGATGTTAATCAGAAAGCCATGACCACTCTTCAAACGACTCTTACCAACTCCATCTACAGAGGCTTCAAGAAGTGCAAGACTAAAATAGAACTTTAGGATGCATTAAAGCTGATGTATGAAGGATTTGAAGAAGCTAAGGAGAACAAGAAAGACATAATGAAGCCGAACTTTGAAAACTTCACCATCAAGACAGGTGAAACTATGGTTCAACAATACTTTAGGTATGTTGAGATTATAGATACTCTGATGCATGTTGGAGTCAAACTTGAGAACAGGGACATATTGAGGAAGTTCATGTTCTCTCTTTCCATAAAATGGACACACTACTATGTGGCCATCAAAAGAATTGAGAACCTCACTACCCTTACTCTCACTGAGCTATATGGTATGCTGAGTGGTTACCAAATGGAGATGAACATGCAAAATCATTCTCCCAAGTCATCCAACACTCAAACAAGTACAACCCTTCATGTGGTTGAAAGGAGTAGTAGAGAACCATAAAATAATCTTATTTACTACCCTAACAACTCACCAAAAGGTACTCTAATCACCTTCCTAGAGACAGCAAGAGAGAGCTACACTCAAGGGAGTCCATTCTAAGAGCCCAGCTCTTCTCAGTCCTTTATGTGTTCAGATGAAAGTTCTGGCAACTTTCTCTTCACCCTTGAAGACCTGGACTTCATCCATCCGAATGATCTGGAGTACATGGAGATAGTTCAGCAGATGGCTCTTCTCACTCATAAAGTCAAGAAGTTCTACAAGAGGACATGGAGGAAGTTTCTAAGCAATGTGAATAGTGAAAAGCTTGGGCTAGGTAAGAGCAAAGTAAAGTGTTACAACTATAACCAAATAAGCCACTTTGCTAGGAAGTGTAAGGCACCAAGGAAAAATGATGGCCAAACACAGTCCCGGCCATACTACACTAATGCAGCTCTAAGAACTAAAAAGCCCAACCAATCAAAGCAGCAACCTGCAGTTGCTATTAAAGAAGGAGGCTTTGACTGGAGCTTTCAGGTGGAATATGTCTCTCCAGACCAAGCCCTGATGACAGACCATGATGAATCACAGGTATTGGAACATCTTTGCTCTCCTCAATGCATTGCTAAAGTTATTATGTACAGGTCCTATAACGTGGATGTAAGATCTGATCTTGAGTCCTTGAATATTATAAAAGCTAATTTTAAAAGAGCAGAAAATGTTTATAAGCTTAAATTAAAGACTTGGAGAAAACCATTCTACTCTAAAACATGAGCATACTAGCTACAGGACTCAAATCAAAGATCTTGTTACCAAGTTAACTGACTGCCAGGCTGAGCTTGTGATCAGCAAAGCCAAGGCAGAAAATTGTATTCTTGAAGAGGAAACCTTCAAGAACATCATATCTTTATCCTTGAATGAAAAATTTTGTTATCATAACATGTAGGGACTTGGATCAAATTAAATAGTTCCTCTACACTCATTACTATCAGTCAGAGAACCAAGGTGTGAAACTTATGAAGATGAGCTACCTCCTATTGATCCTATCCAAGAAGAAGATGAAGATAAAGAGGATATAGTGAAGGATGAACAAGAAGTGATTGAAGAGGTTCATTCTAAAAAGGGTCACTATATTCCTGGAGAGATGAAGAGACTAGGGATAGCTAAGTGTGCAACAAAGAACTTGATCAGGGCTGCAAAAAGAAGATCAAAGAAAGTATAAGAGATCAAGCCCGCCTTCAACCCCAAGCAAAAGCAAGTTGTTATCTCTGCTAGGTTTGAGGTGAGGAAGACTGAGGACTAAACCAAGGACTCTAGTACCAAGAGACCTAGTTTAAGTCAAAGCCATCCTGGTAAGGAGAAGAAGGTTTAACCATTATACACCACTGCTACACAAGCTGGACCATCCAACTCTAAAAACAGGCTTCTCCCTCAAAAGCATGCTGCATCATCCAAGAAGATGAAGAAGGAGCTGGAAAAGGATCAAAACAAACATTCTCATCAAGACAAGGGTCTTAGAAGCAAGCCTACAAAATGCATCATGTGTTGTGGTACTAATAATTATGCTAATGATTGCATTTATAATCCTAAGAGTACCATCCACATGAACAAGAAGAAGACTTCTTAGAAGAAAAAGAAAATAGCTTCGGTAGGAAAATCATTTTCCTTTGGAAACATCAAGGTGAACCAGAAGAAGATAAGTGGAAAACTATCTTCAGAAGAATGTATGGTATCGGAAGAAAGGAATGCTTCCGAAGCACTAAAAGCTGCTGCAGTGGATGAAAAGCTTCAGAAGGTTCAGTCTCCAAAACTTCTGAAGTCATCAAAACTTTTGAAGTTTTGAAAGCCAAGTCTAATCTTCCAAAGATGTTGTGGAAGATATTGAAAGGCCATTTGATTGAAGTTTCTTCATCAAAAACTTCCAAGGATCCTCTAAGCTTGGGTATAGGAACAATAACTTTTGAACTATCTTCAATTCATCTTGATAAGCTGTTAGGGAGAAGTTTCTTGCTTTCTATCTAAAACCAATAGTGATGAGTCTTTTCTTTGGCATAGAATAATATGTCATGTAAATTTAAAGAACATGAATAAACTAATTAAGAATGATTTGGTAACTAGAATGCCAAAGAAAGAGTTTACAAGTGATGAGCATTATGTTGCATGTCTGAAAGGAAAGCAACACAAAGTGTCACCCAGCACAAAGGAAATGAACTCTATCACTACTACCCTACGCTTATTACATGTGGATCTCTTTGGCCCCACAAATGTAATGAGTTTAGGAAGAACATCACAGATGATTTCACAAGATATACTTGGGTCTTCTTTCTTAGAAGTAAGGATGAGATCCCTGAAATCTTAACATCCTTCATTCTAAGAATTAAGAATCAATGTGATCACAAGGTTAAGATCATAAGATATGATCAAGGAACTAAATTCAAGAACAAAATCCTTAATAAATTTTGTGATGCAAAAGGTATTTCAAGACAATATAGTGCTCCTAGAACTACTCAAGAAAATGGTATAGTTGAAAGGAGAAATAGGACACTTATTGAGGCTGCAAGAATCATGCTCTTTGACTCTAAACTACCTACCACCTTTTAGGCAGAGGCAGTCAACACTACCTGCTATGTGCAGATAGAGTTTTAGATGTCAAAAATCATGGTAAGACTCCTTATAGACTGTGGCACAAAAGGAGACCTTTCATTGGTTTACTCAGGTCATTTGGATGTCCATGCACCATCCTGAATATCAAAGATCACATAGCCAAGTTTGCTAAGAAAGCAGATGACAGACATTTCATTGAATACTCTTCTCAAGCTAAGGCTTATAGAGTATACAATCTCAGAACTAGAGTAGATGAAGAGTCTGCCAATGTCACCTTTAATGAACACACTCCAAGTGTGAAAGGTTCTGGTCCTGATTGACTATTTGATCTTGATTTAGTTACCAATTATTTTAACAAATCTTGTGAAGATGTTTCAGGAGCAATAGGTAATATGACTATAGAAGATCCTGATCCAAGATTTGAGCTGAGAAGACCAAATAATAGAATCCCTTCGGCACCAGTGGTAACAAGCATTACAAGTGGAAATCCTATTAGCACAAATATGACAACAAATTCTTCATCTTATACATCTGAGATGCCAATCAATTCCAGTAATGAGGCATAAAACTCAAATGATGGGATATCTATTGAAGTAGAAGATAGAGATGGTGAAAGTGATCAAGAATATCTTGATGCTGACAATCACTCCACTTAAGACAACATCAATGATGTCACACACTCTCTGGATCAAGTCACACTTGATGGGTGTGCTAATGTGGTAGGTGATACTGAATAACCAGATTTAAATTTCTCTAATTTAGATCTATCAAACCTGTTGTGATTCCTTAGCTAAGAATCCACAGGTCACATCCTATCACAAACATCATTGGAGAAGTTGAAACTGGGGTGAGAGCAAGAGGACAAACCCATGATCAAAATGTTTGTCTGTACTTTTGCATCTTGTCCTAGAATGAGCCAAAGAAAGTTAATGAGGCTTTAAGAGATGGAACCTGGATTAAAGCAATGCAGGAAGAACTGCTTCAATTCAAAAGAAAATGTGTTTGGAACCTATGCCCTCTTCCTCCTAGGGAGATACCAATAGGAACCAAGTAGGTGTTCAAGTAAAGTCCATAATCCGATCGATCAAACTTCGTTTGATAGTTGCACTTGATAAAACGTGAAGACGGGTGCGCACTTTACTTGAATCATATGAGAAACAATGTACTTCATATGTTTATGATGAAATCATTGAAATTCAAATGTATATAATATGTTGAATGATTACAATGATAATCGATACAAGATCGATCTCACCCGAAGGTGGATGAATCACAAACGTGATCTGCTCGTTTTGAGTGAAATAAACAAAACACACACACAATAAATTTTTACAATTGTTTCCTCTGAAATATTGCACACCCTTTTCGCACGCACACAAATGCATTTATATAGCTGCACACTTTTCGCATGAAGTCATGTGAATACATGCAAACTTGTCGCATGCATGTAACAACCATGAACTTTTCACATTGCATGTGTACAACATGCATTTATGTTGCCGCATGCATGCATGTTGTTAACCACTTTTCGCATGCATGCATGTTGTTGCATGTTGTTCTCCCACCTTGTATTCTTTAACTTTTGAGTTAAAACGACATCGTAATCCAAATGTTTATTCCTTACAATCTCCTCCTTGGATTATGATCTCGTTTTGTGTTTTAAGATAGCTTGAATCTTCAACAAAACCTTTTGCAATGAAGGTTCTCGCACGAGGGGATATTGAATATGATGCAACAACTTTTAAGCTTCAAATCTTCATAAGATCATGCAATTTGATTTGATTTTGTGTGTGTTCTTAGTTTCGAATAGATCCTCGATGAAACCGGAAAGAACTCAAACAAATTTTATACAATGAAGTCACCTGAGCATTTATACAAACACTTGGTGTGTGTATCAATACTTCACATCAACCATTGCATTTGAACTGAATTTGTCTTCAATTTCTTTACCAACTCATACAATTTGAATCAAATTGAGACAAAATTATGTGTGTGTCTCAGTTTCGGATTGAACGTTGATGAAACTAGATAAACTTCCAACAAAAATTAACTAACCTTTTAACTTGTTTAACATCCTCGAACGAAAGATCATGGAATAATGATCCATTGTATCAAGAGCAACACCTTGCTCTGATACCAAATGTAAAGTCCATAATCCGATCGATCAAACTACGTTTGATAGTTGCACTTGATAAACGCGAAGATGGGTGCGTACTTTACTTGAATCACACAAGAAACAATTTACTTCATATATTTATGATGAAATCATTGAAATTCAAAAGTATATAATATGTCGAATGATTACAATGATAATCGATACAAGATCGATCTCACCCGAAGGTGGACGAATCACAAACGTGATCTGCTTGTTTTGAGCAAAATAAACAAAGCACACACTCTAAATTTTTACAATTGTTTCCTCTGAAATGTGGCACACCCTTTTCGTACGCACACACATGCATTTATATAGTTGCACACTTTTCACATGAAGTCATGTGAATACATGCAAACTTGTTGCATGCATGTAACAACCATGCACTTTTCACATTGCATGTGTACAACATGCATTTATGTTGTCGCATGCATGCATGTTGTTAACCACTTTTCGTATGCATGCATGTTGTTCTCCCACCTTGTATTCTTTAACTTTCGAGTTAAAATGATATCGTAATCCAAATGTTTGTTCCTTATAGTTCAGGAACAAGAAAGATGATAGAGGACTTGTTATCAAGAACAAGGCAAGACTGGTAGTCCAAGCTATCAAAGTATTCCTTGCTTTTGCTACATCTAAGGATTCAAGGTCTACCAACTTGATGTCAAGTGTACTTTTCTTTATGGGGTGATAGCCGAAGAAGTGTATGTCTGCCAACCACCTGGCTTTGCAGATCAAGATCATCCTCATTATGTCTGCAAACATGACAAAGCTCTCTATAGGTTGCATCAAGAACCAAGGAAGTAGTATGAGATACTATCATAGTACCTAGTTTAACATGGTTACAAGAAAGGTAATATTGATAGCACACTCTTCATCAAAAAGATTGGGAATGACTTGATGTTGTTTAAAGTTTATATTGATGACATTATCTTTAGGTCAACTAATGAAAATCTTTATAAAGAGTTTGAGAAGCTGATGAAGAATAGGTTTGAAATGAGTGTCATAAGGGAACTCAATTTCTTTCTAGGATTTCAAGTGAAGCAATTTGTCAATAGCATCTTCATAAATCAGTTAAAATATATACAAGACATACTAACAAAATTTAATCTAACTAACTGTAAGGTTGCTAAGACTCCCATAGCCAGAAATCACTCTCTAGGACCTGATCTTGAGGGGGAGTGTGTGGATGAACATCAATAAAGAGCAATGATTAGATCTCTTATGTACCTAACAGCCAGCAGGCCTGATATCATGTTTGCCACATGCATATGTGCAAGATATCAAGCCAACCACAAGATGTCACACGTAGTTATTGTCAAGAGGATTCTTAGATAGCTCAAAGGAGCTCCCACACTATGAATTTGGTATCTACATAATTCTGACTACAATCTATATGCATATACAGATAGTAAATATGGTGGCTGAAATATGGCTGCCAAGTCTACATCTAGGGGATGTTAGTTCCTTGGTGGAAGGATAGTCTTATGGCAATGCAAGAAGTAATCATGTGTATCTGCATCAACTGCTAAAGCTGAATACATTACTGCTACAAGCTGTTGTGCTCAAGTGCTTTGGATTTAGAATCGAATGCTATGATTATGGATTCAACTTTAAGAAGACTCCTATCCATATAGACAAAATAGTGTTATCTCAATCATAGAGAATCCAGTGCAGCATTAAAACACAAAGCACATCAACATCAAGTATCATTTGATCAGAGATAATTTTAAAAAAGGATTGATAAAACTGGTTAAAGTTAACACAAATAAACAATATGCTATTCTGTTTATAAAAGAATTTGATGAACGGAAATTTAAATATCTTGTATCAGCTATTGAGATGATTAACTTTGAGTAGAATTTCTTAAATTAATTTTAAAATTGTTTTTCAAATATGTATGTCTTTAATGTTGTCTAATTTATCACTCATATAAGCCCTATTCATCTTGGAAGAAGTTTTTCAAAGCTATATTCCTTAGAATTTTAAGAATTACAGACAGACTTTCTTTTGAAAGACATTAATTTGACTTCATAAGAAAACAATTTCTTTAAAACAAATAATAACATACTATGGAATTTAACTTCGAAAAAAATTCTGATATATCTTCCGAAGCTTAAATCTACTTATATGTTTTGAAGGACAAATTTCTTCCGAAAGCAATTTACTCTCAGAAGCTTTATTTACTCTTTAACTAAAACTTCTGAAGTTTAATATCTTTTGAAACCAAATCTGTTTTGGAAGCAAAATTACTCAAAGTACATTTTCTTCCAAAGCAATTCTTCTAAAAAACTGAGGAATATCTTCCGAAGTCAATTTTGCTTCGAAAGCTTTCTTTAAACTTCCGAAGGGAAATTACCAATCGGAAGATTTTAAACTCCCAAGATAACTAGCATGTTGTTGATTATATGATTCTTGTTTGTGTTGATTCCTACTAGTAGGATTCAATTTTCTTTTAATCTTAGTGGTTTTCTTTTGTTGTACTCTAGGATGCCAAGTATCATGAAGTTCATCAACATTTCAAGAAATCTTTCCTTTCAAATAGACTTACATGATTTGCAATCTTAGGTAGGATAGGTGAAACTTGTTTTTTCTATGGTGATCTCACCCATTCATTCTGAAAAAGCAGTCAAAATATTATGATTGTTCATTTCACACAATGCACAGTATTTGTTAAAATAATAGTTTGCAGTAGAATGATTCTCTATTTTACAAACTGAACAATACTTAGTGAAGTAGCATTCAGATGTAGTGTGATTTGTTTTGTGATAGTTGTCATAAATTTCTTATTTTTCTTAGGTTGAGATGTTAAAGCTTTCATTGTGTTTTCCTTTATTGACTATTGTTTAGAGGAGGAAGCAATGTCAGTCTTCTTAACCTCAGCAGATTGTTTCATAACTATACTTGTTGGAGGTTTAGATGATTTTCTTTGCAACCTTGCTAACTTGTTACATTCCTTTTCAATCTTGTTGACATCAGTCTTTGAGAAATTATCAAACACTATTTGTTTTCCTTCTACAATAGGTGGTTTTGATGGTGGTTTTGGCATTGGTGATGTTTCAGCTTTTGCTTTTCCTTTGACTGATAAGGATACTTGTGCTTTACCCTTCGATGAATCATAATCTGATTTGTTTGAATTCTTATGAGTTTTGACCTTATTATCAGATTTGGTTTGAGCAGATGATTTCATCTTAGGTTTAGCATCCTTATCAGTCTGCTTGCTGGAGTAAATTTCACAAACAGTATGATTGCTTTGATTGGACTATTATGCTTTGCAACATACACTAGTGTGTCTAAGCACTCTTTGATCTTAATTGGGTGACCACTTTTAATCTTTTCAAGATCAGTTTCCACATAAACTTAAGGTTTATTTTGTGGATTTGTTGTTTGATAAAATATGGTAGTTTTAGTTTCAACAACTTTAATGTTTGATACATTTAGTTTTGTCAAATGCTCAGACATGATAGTGTAGTTATCATTGTATGGTGTAGGACATGCATTGTAGCCTATTCCAGTCATGTCACATCCCGGCGGAAGAGTGAAATGCTTTGATGTGACTATCAGTACGGAACACATTGATTACAGATAAAATAATCATAACAAGTAATTTAACATAACAACACATCATTCATTTATATATATATATATATATATATATATATATATATATATATATATATATATATATATATATTCTGGTTACATTCATAATTCATATATAAAATTTGTCTACATAAAGACTTTTACATATTTTATGTAACCCTAATACAAAAGATGCTAGTAACCACTTCTCATTCTTCAGTAGTAGTGGATATGTGTGTCCACTGTTATGCTGAGATCGATCAAATTCACGGTTACTTTAACACACATCTTTCCAATTACTTCATACCACCCATTGTACAGATCAAAGGAAAGCACAACACTATAAGTCATTTTATTTACCTGAAAAAGCATACTCAAAACAGTTAACGTAATATTGGTGAGATCATAGGTTTAATGACTAAACAAATTATATTGATGTAATATAAATAAGGTTAAAACCAAACCTACTTATATGCTAGGTGATTTATAACTGTCACACATACAAATCACAAAATCAGATAATATAGCATCATAACACTCATCTTGTTGGTGCAAGAAACATTTTTCTAAGTAGCACTACCTATATTATCAAACGGTTACTCGTCTGAATTAATGGATGCAGCTTATGGCACAATGATAGTATTTATCAAAAGTCTTATTTATATTTGCATCAATCAAAATCAGTATGCTTTTTCTCCAAAACTCATAAATATAAATTGGGGCTATAAAACTCACCTTATATACCAGCAATATCCTATAAAATTAAATTATAAGTCAGAAATAAATTATTTTATTTTTTAAAAATTTTCAGCACTTTAGGACTATATTAAATAAGATTTTAATTACAACAAAAACTTTGATCGACCAAAAATTCATAAAAATTTACAAATGGTAAGATTTAAATTTCAAATTACTATAGAAATAATGTCAGTTAATAATCTTTTAGAATTTCTTTTGTAGAATTTTTACAACATTTCATTAAAATAGCAGAATAGGCTATGGGTCTCTAAAAATACTAAAATTTTTATAGAAAGTTTTACATAATATTTGAAATTTTATGTAAAATTTTCATACTTTTTATACTGTTTTGCTATTTAATTCGATTTTCCTCAGATTATAGTTTCAAAAATATGTAACTTTATTATTTTAAGGAACTAATTCAAGGAACTTATTCTGAAAACTCAACTTACTGTAAGGGTCATTATAAAGTTTTTCTAAATTTTTATCACCTTTAAATCTTTTATTAAGCATTTTCTTCTACTTTTTTTAATTAAATCACATAAATTAATATAACAAATAATAATTTCCCAAAATTTCCAGATTGTTATTTTTAATATTTTCTGATTGATTTCTAATTTTATTCTGACAATCACATTCATTTATCTATTTAACCTATTTTACTTAATATTTCATGAATCAACTCATGTTTTAATCCTTTTATTCTATTTTAAATTCTTGATTATCATAAAGCTTCTTAAAATTTTAGTTTTAGAACTCCTTTTTACTGAATTTTGATAAAAATCAGATGTTTAAGATGTTTGGGAATAATTTTTGATGCTTATATATATCAAGCTAGTTACATATGTATGTATAACACATGTGTAACCTCTTGTTTTAAGATAGTTTGTAAGAATCAAAACCTAGTAAAATGGATGACAGAAAGGCTGAAGATGGTTAAATATGACTTCCAACTTCTTGGTAACAATGTGTTCTTGTTCTTGAGAATATCTTCCAAAGATCTTGATGTTTTAAGACTTCTAAGGATTGATGTTTGGATGAGATCAAAGCCGAGAGGTTTAAGGTTTTTATGGCGGTTTGTGTGTGTTATGTTGAGAGAACTTTGAAGAAAATATGAAAATGTTTTAAAGGTGTAAGAAGAAGAATTGTTATAATGGTTTCGGAAGCTTCAAATAGCCGAGAGTTTGAAGATGGTTAAGTGGATGTGGAGATGGCGGTTTACACATGGGTTAGCTAAGAACTTGACACGTAATCCCTTAGTAATGATGCTTATTTGTTGAAGTGTCACTACAAGGAGTGTGCTTAGTGTCTATGGCAATAATGGGACTTGGAGATCGGCCGAATGGTACACTAAGATTATCTAGAGTTTGCCACATATCACTAGTAATGATGATGATTATGTGGCACATTTAGGAAAGCGATTAGTGTCCTTCAAGATGGTGATGATTCATGAACCGGCCGAGGATGGTGCAAAGAATTATCATAGGTTTGATTACTAGGTGTTTTAGATTGGTGACCAAGGTGGCGAAGATGTTAGTGGTCGTAGATGTCATTAAGTGTGATGTGATTTGGTTAAAAAAAATTTTAAAGTGTATCAAGTGTTCAACTTAGATGGTTAATTAGTGTTTTGTTTGGTGTTTATGTTGTTGGTTAAAGTGAGATGATTTAAAAGATTGTCTTTAGTCTTAATGAGATGTTATAGTGAGGTTAATGTTTATCTTTGTAGTAACTTTAGATCATTATTCAATAATTTGGTGTATGATACATATAACTAAGTATAAAATCACAAAGCTTAATATCTAAACATCTTACTGTCACACCCCAACCTTAACGGCGGAAACGTCAAGATGTGAGGGTTAAGATTGTTCATGCCACACAACACTAGTTTCAAAGTATAAATATTATCAATTTCCAAGGTTCATGACATACAATAAGGAAATAACATAAATTTCACGCAAACAATAATACAAAGTTCAAATAGCATCATGTGACAATATGTCTTTTTATTTTATTTCACTAGGTCCAAATCCTAGATATGTTCAAGTCTTCAAGAGCAACTTAAGCGGTATCATTTCCTGAAACATGTTAAAAATAAAGTCAACAATATGTTGGTGAGTTTCCATAGAGTAATCATACATATTTATATATCAAACGATGGCAGTTCACGTCATAAGTTATTGAATAAAGTAAATAAAGATGAATGAACAAATGTAACAATCAAATCTTGACAAAAATGGCCATTACAAGATTAAACGATTAGCTAAGTGTACTTGGTTCCCATAGTGCTCAAGAATACGACACTAGGAGCCAGCAATAACCTCGGCTTTAGCACCAAATAGGCTTGTCAGGCCCATAGATCTATGACGTCGCTAGGCTAGCAATAGTTAATGATTGTATCTTACAAGAGTCATCACATGATAGTTACAATAGTTCAAATAATCACGACAAAATAAGATGAATTGCATAAGTGTTACAAGAGTAAAAACGTGTTTACAAGTGTGTTTATAATAATGTTAATATGTTTCACCCCAAAAGTGTGAAATAATATAAAATGGGGTATGAAGACTCACATGGATTATAAGGATGTCAAATAAGAAGGTCTTGTATATAATGCCGAGGATTCGTTAACGTTCAACCAAAATGAAAGACGCGTTAAGTTAATCATGATAATTATGGTTTTATATTTATAAACCATTTAGCCCATGATTTTAAATTATTATATAGATACAATTTGTTATCATTTTGGTGGTTAAATGATAAGAATTTGGTGATTAACACTAAAAGTTAAACCCTTATCTTCAAATGGATGTTATTTACTCTTTGAATAAAATAATAACTTATAGATTTAAGTGATTAAAATAATTTTATTAATTACAATAAGTGTACATTTTAAATATGTACATATACATTTATTTCCTTAAATATATATAAGTTTGTAACTATATTTTATAATAATGAAGAATTTATTAAATTGGAATTATTTAAAAATTCAATGAGATTTATTACAATTTAGATTTAATAATAAATAGTATTTTGTAACAATTTTCATAATTTAAGATAAAAGAAATGAGAATTTCTTAATTGAATTTCTAAGAAAATTAAAAAAGAAATAATTCTATTAAATTTCTGATTAAAAATGTTTTTTATATAATTAATAATAATATTTAATCATTTTCTGAAATTTAAATGTTAATAAAACCCTCTTAAAAAAAATAATGGCAGGGCCTCAGGTTCGAACCCAGGCCCTTTGCCAAGGCAACAGGCACACAAGAACCCTAAAAACCAAATCGATCGAATTGAACAAAGATTCGATGTTGATACTGAAATTAACCATGGGGCTTTTGTTCCCCACGTAAAAACGAGTATAAACCCTATTGTAATTACCTGTTATTGTTTGCAATTCGATAGAACAACGAGGTACACAGGTCGACTGTTCTTGATTTTGGGGATTTCGATGTGTATATGTTTTTTGGTGAAATTGCGTTTACAGCTAGTGAAAAGAATGTGTCGAGAGCATTTGCCCTCTACTTTATAGGTTCAATTAGGTCGATTAAATGCCCAACGGCTATAAGATTAATGTCGGGGGTTTCAGGTCGAGTCAAACGGGTTTAAAGTTGTTTCAGGTGAATTTAATCCTATCATTGGTTTACAGTTGATTGCGCGAACGTATATGTTTAATGAATTGGATTAAGATCTTGATTTACTTCTGAAATGGATTCGGTTAGTGGCGAGGATCGGTTTCAGGGTGGTAATAACCGGGTTTAAAGTCCAATTAATGTGACGACCATGAAAATTTAGGTTAGGTAACTTTATACTAAGATTAATATGAGTCAACTTTATAGTTGTATGTGCGCTTTAAATAAATTTAAGATGTTATTATGTGATAAAGTTATATATATATATAAATGTATACTAACATATAAATATATGGGTATCTTTATAAGTTTGCACGCATGATTCTTTACGTGTGCATGAAATTATGCATTTATAATCTATATGAGATATTAAGGATAACATGGATTAGCGGTTTAACACTAACATTGAACTAAAGACTAAGAATGTATTTAGTCTAAGAGTAAACACCCCTTGAACCTTTGGCCGATTCAACACCACATTAAACCATCATCTAAGTTTAACACTAATCATCCCTCTAAAAATGAACACTTAGCAAGCATAACTAATTGACACATACTTTACCTAGAAATAAACCTCATCATTCTATGTGTGAAAACAAGATCTAAATAATAATTCCAATCAATATGATCCTCAACCAATTACCATGCATTATCATTATGATTGACACTAAGCCTCATCCAAATTGTGCCACCTATCTAATATCATTATTAGTATAAATATGGCAATCTCTCAAAGCATACACACCATCGGCCGATTTACATGAAACTCTCATGGACACCAAGCATGCCTTATGTGATGACACCTCATATAATGTATATCATACTCAGATGATTTGGTGTCATCTCCAGGATAACCCAACATGGAAACCTCCACTAAGCCCCTCAAACTCTCGGCTAATGCAAATGTGGATAAGCCACATTCACACCACTTAAAAACTTTCGGTCATTCCAAGCTTCAAAGCCAATAAACCATTATTATACTCTCAAACACAACACATAAACCTCTTTAAAAACTTCTAAAACTCTCAGTTCTTATCCCATCGAAACATCAACTTTGAAGTCTCACAACATCAAGATCACTTGGAAGACATTCTCAAGAACAAGTGCACATTGGGACTTAAGAAGTTGGAAGCTATATCTGGTCATTCTAATCATCATCAAGCCCCTTCTCTCTAACCATTAACAAGGTTTTAAATCTCTACCATCTATAGTGAAACCAAAAAGTTACACATGTGTTATACACACACATGTAACTAGTTGATGTGTCTAAACATCAAAACTAATCCCAAAATCTCTTGAAACTCTTAATTTTCATCAAATCACAGTAATAAAGTGAACAAAAACTGAAAATCCAGGAGATTTATAACAAATAGGATTTTTGAGACTTAAAAACAAAGGTGAACTCTTTAAATATTAAGTAAAATAAGTAAAATTACTAAACGACTGTGATTATGGGAATAAAAATGATAAATTTATCAGAAAATATTAATTATAATGATCTGGAAATTTTGGGAAATTATTACTTGATATATGAATTTATATAATTTATTCCCTAAAATAAGGGAAAAATGCTTAATAAATTATTTAAAGGTGATAAAAATCTTGGAATAATTTTATAATATCTGTCATGATGGAACTTTAGGTTAATTTTTATGATTTAATTCGTTAAAATAAACAAGTTATGTATTTTTGAATATATAATCTGTATAAAATCAGAATAAATAGTTTGACAGCATGAAAGGTTTTGCAAAAATTTATGGAAGACCTCATATAATATTTGTGACATTCTGTAAAAATTTCGTGATTTTTAAAAACTTGTAGCTCATTCTGTCATATTTTTGGGATATTAATAAATTGGTAGAAAATGATTTTCAGATTTCTATAATGGAAATTATTTGGTAAAATACTAAGAAATTAGAATCTGATTTTGGTGAATTGTTGACTGGTTGTTTAAAATTTAGATCCATTATGTTATAATTTGAGATGCTAAAAATTTTTTTAAAGAAATAAATTTATTTATTTCTAACTATGAATTAATTTTTATAGGGAATTGCTGGAAATAAGGTGAGATTCATAGCCCTATTTTCATACCTATTATTTTTTGGGGGAAAAAGCATACTATATTATGTTTTTAATTGATGCAAATTTTAATAAGATATTTTGTGTTACACTGTCAAATTACGCCGTTTTAGCAACTATTAATTCGAATAAGGAACCGTCTGATAATGTTGGTAGCGCTACTTAGGAAAGTTATTTTCCTGCACCCAACAGAATGAGTGTTGTGATGCTATGTTTTCTGATTCTATTTGTGATTGTATGTGACAGTTGTATAATCACCTGGCATATAAGTAGGTTTGGTTGCACTCTTGTTATAAATTGCATCGATTTATGTATTTTGAGTTATTAAACCTATGTTTCTCACCAACTTTATGTTGATTATTTTGAGTATGCTTTTTCAGGTAATCAGAATGATTGATAGTGTGTTACTTTCTTTTGATATTTATGACGGGTGGTATGAAGCTATCGGTTTATTATGTGTAAAGATTACAGTGCATGTTTATGACCTACGTGTTTCTGTGGACGTGCACGTTCACTACTACTGAAGATGTGAAGATGTTTTAATGTATTAGGGTTACAAAATGTAAAAGTCATTATAATGACAAGTTTTGTAATAGGTTTGTATGTAACCCAAATGATATATATATACATATATATATATATATATATATATATATTATATATATAATGGACGTTTTATGATTATGTAGGATCGGATGTTATATCTAATCAATGTGTTCTGTATCAAAAAGTCACATCAAGCATTTCACGCTTCCGCCAGGATGTGACAATTAATACACTTCATTGTGTTGAAAACGGGTTCCCGAGAGTTTTGGTGTGATTTGGGGTTTTAGAACAAGTTATTTTGGTGGTTTTGGTTGGTCGTCGGACACTTGGTCGGGTTTGGCCGGAGAACAAGGCCGACGGGTAGGAAATGGTTTGGGTTTAGAAGAATTACACATTTGGTCCCTGAAGTTTAGAATTTGCTATTTTAATTCCAAAGTTTAAGTTTTAGTTTAAACAAAAATAACAGTTTGGTCCCTGGGGTTTTAAAGTTTTATTATTTTATGCCAAACAAATTGATTTACAAGTTTTCTAAAAATAAAAATTAAGAAGTCTTAGGTTATTAAATTTCAAGATTAACCCCTAATATGCTTAATATTATTATTAGTGTTATTTTTTTTTATTATCGTTATTTACTTAATTATTTAATAATTATTTAGATTATACGCTTACCAAAAGAGATCAAGGTGCAAGAAATTTTAAACGAGTCCTCGTATTTGCATTAATAACAAAACAAACCCTTACAAGAGATAAAGAAGTTAACAAGTAAACTAACAAAAATACGATAGGTCACACTTACCATGATCATAGCATAGATGCATATTTATATTAAAAGATTCATGCATATAGATAATATTATGTAATATAAACACATTTATTTATACATGCTAGCACATATATATAATCACAAAATTAAATCACATAAGGTCTCATATGCATAGTTGTATGAGATTTTTAACTCCTCTAGGATCTTAGCAATTAAATTTCCTAACCTTTATTTTAGGGTTGTCACATTATCCTCCCGTAAGAAGAATTTCGCCTCGAAATTCATCTGTTGTCAGTATCTGATGACATGGGTTGTTGGTTCTTATAACTGTCTTTTTCATTCAGTTTAACCTCAAATAAGTGGGGGTATTTTCTTTTAATTTCATCCTCCCATTCCCATGTGAATTCAGGTTCTCGTTTTGAATTCCATTTGACCTTTACTATTGGGATCTTACTTCTCTTCAATTTCTTCACTTCTCTATCCATGATTGCTACTGGTTCTTCCACAAAATGAATTTTCTCATCTATTTTGACTTCTTGTATTGGTACCTTTAATGTCTCGTCACTCAGACATTTCTTCAAGTTAGATACATGGAAGGTGTTATGTATTCTGCTTAATTCCTGAGGTATGCCTAACTTATATGCTAGAGGACAAATCCTATCAATTATCTCAAAAGGTCCAACATACCTAGGATTTAACTTATTTCTTCTCCCAAATCGGATAATCCCCTTTGAGGGTGATACCTTCAAATACACGTTATCCCCAATCTGAAATTCTAACAGTTTTCTTCTTTTATTAGCATAACTTCTCTGTCTATCATGTGCTGCCTTCAATCTGTCTTTAATTTCAAAGATCTTATCAGATGTTTCTTGTATAAATTCTGGGCCTGTAAGTTGTCTATCTCCCACTTCATTCCAACATAAAGGTGACCTACACTTTCTTCCATATAAAGCTTCAAATGGAGCTACTCCTATACTAGCATGATAACTATTGTTATATGAAAATTCTATCAAAGGTAAATGTGTATCCCAACTACCACCAAAATCTAATGCATAAGCTCACAAAATATCTTCTAATGTTTGGATGGTTTCTCACTCTGCCCATCGGTTTGTGGATGATATGTTGTACTCATATTTATTTTTGTTCCTAATGCTTTTTGCAAGGTCTGCCAAAATCTTGAAGTAAATCGGTTGACTCTATCCGATATAATTGAAATTGGTATTCCATGTCTAGACACGATCTCCTTCATATAAATCTTAGCTAATTTCTCCATTTTATAATCTTCTCTGATTGGTAAGAAATGAGCTGATTTAGTTAGTCTATCAACTATAACCCATATCGTGTCGTACACATTTGGGGTTCTAGATAGTTTGGTCACAAAATCCATGGTAATCTTGTCCCATTTCCACTCAGGGATTTCTAGCTATTGCAAATGTCCCGAGGGTTTCTGATATTCGGCTTTAACTCTTGAACAGATATCACATCTTCCTACAAATTTTGCAACCGATTTCTTCATTCCTAGCCACCAATACTGGTTTCTCATGTTCTTGTACATCTTAATATTCCCCAGATGTACTGAATATCTTGACCTGTGTGCCTCGCTTGGAATGTTTTCTCTAAGTATGCCATCGTCAGGAATCCAAATTTTTCCTTTAAATCTCAAGATTCCTTATGATATAGCTTCTATTTGTTCATTCTGTTCCACTACACTTCTCAATTCATCTTTCTATTAAGCATCTCGGATTTGACTTATTAGTTTTGAATGTAACTCCATTCTCATAGCACGAACTCGTAATGGCTTGGTTCTTTCCTTCCTACTTAAGGCATCTGCCACTACATTTGCTTTGCCTGGATGATACTTGATCTCACAATCATAATCACTCAGTATTTCTACCCATCTTCTCTGTCTCATATTCAACATATTCTGGTTGAATATATGTTGTAGACTTTTATGATCTGTATAAATTATGCATTTAGTTCCATATAGATAGTGTCTCCAAATCTTAACTGCAAATACTACCGCTCCTAGTTCTAAATCATGAGTAGTATAATTCCTTGCACTTCCTCTGAGTTGTCTAGACGCATATGAAATTACTTTATTTCATTGCATTAGAACACATCCGTAACCTTGATGTGATGCATCACCATATGCTACAAAATCATCAGTACCATCTGGAAGAGCTAAAATAGAAGCACTACATAATTTGTGTTTCAGGATCTCAAATGCAGTGTTTTGTTTTTCTCCCGATACATATGGTTTATCTTTCTGAGTCAATTCTATTAAAGGTTGAGCTATTCGAGAGAAATTTTCTATAAATCTCCTATAATAACTAGCCAAACTAAGAATTGACATACTTCAGTTGGTGTTTTCGAAGCTTCCCACTTCTTAATTGCATCAATCTTTGCTGGGTCGACCTGAATTCCATCTTGATTAACCACATGTCCTAGGAATTGTACTTCTTGCTTCCAGAATTCACACTTTGAGAATTTGGCGTACAGTTCTTCTTTTTGAAGTAACTCCAAAGTTAGCCTTAGATGCTTTTCATGTTCTTCCTCATTTTTAGAATAGATTAATATGTCATCTATAATGACTATCACAAATTTGTCCAAGTAAGGTTTACACACTCTGTTCATTAGATCCATGAATACAGCTGGAGCATTAGTTAACCCAAATTGCATTACAAGGAACACATAATGACCATATCGGGTTCTAAATGCGGTTTTAGGTATATCCTCTTCTTGTACCCTTAACTGATGATATCCTGATCTCAAATCAATTTTTGAGAAATAACTCGATCCTTATAATTGATCAAACAGATCATCTATTCGAGGGAGAGGGTACCTATTTTTAATAGTCACTTTATTAAGTTCTCTATAGTCGATGCACATTCTAAAGGTTCCATCTTTCTTTTTCACGAACAGGACTGGAGCTCCCCATGGTGAAACGCTAGGGCGTATAAATACCTTATCCAACAGCTCTTGTAATTGATTCATCAATTCCTGCATTTCTGATGGCGCTAATCGATATGGAGATTTGGCAATTGGCACTGTTCCTGGAACTAATTCTATTTTGAATTCTACTTGACGTGGGGGCGGCAATCCTGGTAATTCATCAGGAAATACCTTTGGATATTCTCTAACAATAGGAACATCTTCCAAGTTTTGTTTAACTGATTTGGTATCAACTATGTGAGCTAAAAATGCTAGACATTTCTTTTTCAAATATTTCTGAGCCTTCATATAAGAAATCATTCTAATAGGACCTCTAGGTTTCTCGCCGTGTATGACAAGAATTTGGTTATCCGGAGTTAGAAGTATTTTGATCATTCATTTTCCACAAATGACTTCCGCCTGATTCCTAATTAACCAATCCATACCTACTATGATATCAAAACCCCCTAATTCAACAGGAATCAGATCTATGCCAAAGCAATGATTCTCAAATTTTAGAATACAGTTAGGAATAATTTCATTAGCTTCTATCATGTTTCCATTAGCTAACTCTATTGTATACTTATTTTTCAGTTTCTCTGATGTTAATCCAAGTAGGGGTTTGAAATGATTTGAAACAAAACTTCGGGTTACTCCCGTATCAAATAATACAGTTGCGTATTGATCATTAATAAGGAACATACCCGTCACCACTTTTGGTTCTTGTCTTGCTTCTTCAGCTTGAAGTACAAATGCTCGACCATGCGCATAATTGAGATTCTTTGGAGCTTTTCCTTTCAGTTTCGGGCATTTATTATGTAAATGATCATCTTTTCCACTTTGGTAACATACTGGCTTGGAATCTGTAGGCCCTTTACATTCTCTTGATGTATGTCCCTTTTTCTTGCAATTATAACAAATTACCAGCATACATCTCCCAACATGATGCCTTCTGTAGGTATTGCACTAAGGTTGACTTTCTGTCCGTGGTCTTTCCTCCTACACTATTCCCATATAATTTCTTTCTGGGTTTCTGTTGACCTTCTTGTTCCAGTTTCCTCTAAAATTCCTTCCTGTGTTATCGTTCCATTTCCTTTTCTCTCCTATCTTGGTTGTGGTTAACGATCCGTTCCTCATCATCTCGTCTGTCAAACTTCCTGCTAGAGCCACTGCATCCTGGAAAGTTTTTGGCATTACAGATTTCACCATTCCTCTTATCTGTGGTACTAAACCCCAGATGTATCTCCCAATCCTTTTTGTTTCAGGAGTCACTAAATGTGGCACTAATCTAGAAAACTCATTGTATTTATCAGTATATTCCTGAATAGCAGCACCCTTCATTTTTAGTTCTAAAAATTCTACTTCTATCCTTTCTAATTCATTATAGGGACAGTATTTTTCAATCATTAGTTTCCTAAATTCTTCCCAACTTAATTTATTCATAACATTCCTTTCCTTAGTTTGAATTTCCATTTTCCACCAAGACTGTACTTCTACTTTAAATGAATGCGAAGCAAACCTGGTTTTGCAGTTATCTGCATAATCACTGATGTCTAAACTTAACTCTATTTCTTCTAACCAGTGTAAGGCTTGCACTGCTCCACCCTTTCCGTCAAAGTCTCGGGGTTTACAAGACATAAAAGTCTTATAAGAACAACCTTTTCTTGCTTCATATATAGCCTCCCCTTCATGGTTCTCCACTTCGTTAGCGTGTTCTGGTCCATTATCTCCAGACGGCACTCTTTCATAATTAAGAGCTTGCAGAAGCTGAGCCACTAATGTAGGCATTGTAGCTTCCAGCTGTCGAGTTACTATTCTAGAAATCCTCTCATCCTTATTTGTGGCAGTGTTTACTGGTGGGGCTTCTTCTACAAACCTAGTTCTTGGTCGCCCAACACGTGGAGTTCTTTGTACTGGTTGGGTATCTTTTCTTGGCGGCATTTTTCACTACACACCAGTTATATTAATATTACATAATTTTATTCACATTATATCACAATATTAAATAGCCGTAAACAAGATATTCCAGTATATTCTTATTTAATATATTAGAATAGTCACATATAACATATAGAGTTTCCTATTTTTCTAATCTCCCCAAACCCAGTTCCAAGTTTTAGTGAAGATGCTTTTGCTTTCTTTCTTCACTTCCCTGACATCTTCTTGAAGGATTTGAATTTCTCGCTGTATTCTTTTAACCTTCTTAAGAATTTGCCTAGTAGTCTTCATTTGACATCATTCCAACCTTTTCCTCTTAATTCCTCTCTCTTCAATTTTGGAATTATCAGGTTGGATTACAGGTGTTATATCAAGTGTCAGGGAAAAGGTTGTTGGATCGCTGTTTTCTTGCTCCTTGATTTCCTTAGTTGAAAACTTCTTACCACGTCGTACACTTTTTGTAGGTGTCATAATTGTATAACCTACCATGGTTACTGGTGTTGTGTTGGTTCGGGTCTTAGGTTGAGGTGTTTTTACTTTTTTCTGAGGCTCTATCTCAGGTGTTGTTTCTCTATGGTTGCTATGATCCGAATGATCAGTTTCGTTATAGTAGCTATCAGATTTATCAAAATTCATGCTGCAAAAATTCTCACAAATTTAAATTACGTAAACAACATAAAATTCATAAAATTTTCACATATATATCTCAAGTTTCATTCTTATATAAGCATATATATGATCACATAAAATCATAGAGAGAAAATAATATCACATTGATGACTTGTTATCATATGAGCTTATGGTTCTAATATAGGAATTTGCTAATAATACCTAATTCTCTATAACCAATGGCTCTGATACCAAGCTGTCACATCCTGACGGAAGTGTGAAATGCTTTGATATGACTATCGGTACGGAACACATTGATTACACATAAAATAATCATAATAACTAATTTAACATAACAGCACATCATTCATTTATATATATATATATATATATATTTGGGTTACATTCATAATTCATATACAAAATTTGTCTACATAAAGACTTTTACATATTTTAATGTAACCCTAATACAAAAGATGCTAGTAACCACTTCTTAGTCTTCAGTAGTAGTGGATATGTGTGTCCACTGTTATGCTGAGATCGATCAAATTCACGGTTACTTTAACACACATCTTTCCAATTACTTCATACCACCAATTGTACACATCAAAGGAAAGCACAACACTATAAGTCATTTTATTTACCTGAAAAAACATACTCAAAACAGTCAACGTAATGTTGGTGAGATCATAGGTTTAATGACTAAACAAAATATATTGATGCAATATAAATAAGGTTACAACCAAACCTACATATATGCGTCGTGATTTATAACTGTCACACATACAAATCATAAAATCAGATAATATAGCATCACAACACTCATCCTGTTGGTGCAGTAAACATTTTCTTAAGTAGCGCTACCTATATTATCAGACGGTTCCTCATCCGAATTAATGGTTGCAGCTTATGACACAATGACAGTATTTATCAAAAGTCTTATTTATATTTGCATCAATCAAAATCAGTATGATTTTTCCTCAAAACTCATAAATGTAAAATGGGACTATGAAACTCACTTTATATCTAGAAATATCCTATAAAATTAAATTATAAGTTAGAAATAAATTATTTTATTTCTTTAAAATTTTCAGCACTTTAGGACTATATTAAATAAGATTTTAATTACAACAAAAACTTTGATCAACAAAAAATTCATAAAAATTTACAAATGGTAAGATTTAAATTTTAGATTACTATAGAAATAATGTCAGTTAATAATCTTTTAGAATTAATTTTCTAGAATTTTTACAATATTTCCATAAAATAGCAGAATAGGCTACGGGTCTCTAAAAATACTAAAATTATTCCAAAAGGTTTTAAATAATATTTTAAATTTTATATAAAATTTTCATAGTTTTTAGTACTGTTTTTCTATTTAATTCGATTTTCCTCAGATTATACTTTCAAAAAATATGTAACTTTATTATTTTAAGGAATTAATTCACAAAATTTATTAAGAAAATTCAACTTACTTTAAGGGTCATTATAAAATTTGTCTAGATTTTTATCACCTTTAAATATTTTATTAAGATTTTCTTCTACTTTTCTTAAATAAATAACATAAATTAATATAACAAATAATAATTTCCCAAAATTTCCAGTTTGTTATTTTTAATATTTTCTGATTGATTTCTAATTTTTATTCCCACAATCATAGTCATTTAACTATTTAACCTATTTTACTTAATATTTCATGAATCAACTCATGTTTTAATCCTTTTATTCTATTTTAAATTCTTGATTATCATAAAGCTTCTTAAATTTTTAGTTTTAGAACTCCTCTTTATTGAATTTTGATAAAAATCAGATGTTTACGATGTTCGGGAATAATTTTTTATGCTTATATATATCAAGCTAGTTACATATGTATGTATAACACATGTGTAACATCTTGTTTTAAGATAGTTTGTAAGAATCAATACCTTGTAAAATGGATGAGAGAAAGGCTGAAGATGGTTAAATATGACTTCTAACTTCTTGGTAATAATGTGTTCTTGTTCTTGAGAATATCTTCCAAAGATCTTGATGTTTTAAGACTTCTAAGGATTGATGTTTGGATGAGATGAAAGCCGAGAGGTTCAACGTTTTTGTGGCGGTTTGCGTGTGTTGTGTTGAGAGAACTTTGAAGAAAATATGATAATGTTTTAAAGGTGTAAGAAGAAGAATTGTTACAATGGTTTCGGAAGCTTCAAATAGCCGAGAGTTTGAAGATGGTTAAGTGGATGTGGAGATGGCGGTTTATGCATGGGTTAGCTAAGAACTTGACACATAATCCCTTAGTAATGATGCTTATTTGTTGAAGTGTCACTACAAGGAGTGTGCTTAGTGTCTATTGCAATAATGGGACTTGGAGATCGGCCTAATGGTACACTAAGATGATCTAGAGTTTGCCACATATCACTAGTAATGATGATGATTATGTGGCACATTTAGGAAATTGATTAGTGTCCTTCAAGATGGTGATGATTCATGAACCGACCGAGGATGATGCAAAGAATTATCATAGGTTTAATTACTAGGTTTTTTAGATTGGTGACCAAGGCGGTGATGATGTTAGTGGTCGTAGGTGTCATTAAGTGTGATGTGATTTGGTTAAAAAAAATTTAAAAGTGTATCAAGTGTTCAACTTAGATGGTTAATTAGTGTTGTTTTTGGTGTTTATGTTGTTGGTTAAAGTGAGATGATTTAAAAGATTGTCTTTAGTCTTAATGAGATGTTATAGTGAGGTTAATGTTTATCTTTGTAGTAACTTTAGATCGTTATTTAATAATTAGGTGTATGATACATATAACTAAGTATAAAAACACATAGCTTAATATCTAAACATCTTACCAAGATCATAACATAGATGCATATTTATATGAGAAGATTCATGCATATAGATAACATTATATAATATACGCACATTTATTTATACGTGTTAGCACATATATATATATATATATATATATATATATATATATATATATATATATATATAATCACAAAATTAAATCACATAAGGTCTCATATGCATAATTGTATGAGATTTTTAACTCCTGTAGGATCTTAGCAATTAAATTTCCTAACCTTTGTTTTAGGGTCGTCACAAGTCATATCCTTTGGATCTTTTTGTGCATCAAGTCACTCTTGA
This sequence comes from Flaveria sonorensis, assembly GCA_025506505.1. Classification (NCBI taxonomy): domain Eukaryota; kingdom Viridiplantae; phylum Streptophyta; class Magnoliopsida; order Asterales; family Asteraceae; genus Flaveria; species Flaveria sonorensis. Next base: position 37,814,373 of record CM046429.1, on the reverse strand, counting down.
AGCTTGGTTGATGAGAATTGGAATTTCTCCAGTTTGACTACTGTAGTTGAGTGATCACCTTTTGAGTTTGTTAATAGTTCACTCAAATTCTCAACCTAGGCTTCAAGGGTGTAATTCACTCCATGAAGCTTTTCAATGTCTGCAAGAAGAGATTTAGTTTTAGTTTCAAAACCCCTAATTTATTGTTTTAGCATTTCAAACTTAACATTTTCATCTTTTACCATTAAGGATTGTTTATGATTATGTTCTCTATAGCCTTGCACCTCATTGATGCATTTTTTACTACAAACTTTGGCCTTTACCTCTTCTGGCATTGGTGTAGGAACGTCATTGATGTGGGCCATAAGAGCATGGTTTTCATACCTAGGCTTGACCTCCTCCGCATACATGCTCAAATCACATACTCTATCTTGTTTGATCACAAGTGCATTAGAGGGAGGTTGAGATGATGATGAAGCTTGTTGATGATGTGCAATCCAATGGTATTGTCACACCCCAGCTAAAGCGGAAACGCCCTAGTGCAACGAAACCGAATATCGTCATCACACATGGTATGAGAAAAATACTAAATTATTAAATATAATTAACCAATAATAGTTTACATCATTATTTTCAAAACCAACCAAATAAACAAATAAGATAAATATTTAATTAAAACTAGGTCCAAGCATCCTAAGTGAGCGAGTCTTGAAACCCTAGTCTAATTACTAAAAAACATGTAAAGAAAACGGGTCAACATAATGTTGATGAGAAACATAGGTTTTTAAAGCATATAAAAAAATGAGCAAAGATATACAATTCAATAGCAAACCATTTACTGGAAAAATAAACAAACAAGAGTCCACAACCAACCCTAAGGACATGTACCCCTAAGAATGAGTGGGATTTCAATCGCCCAAACCCCTAACCGGGATTAGAACGGGTTTGTCACACTAACGGATCCACTACTGTACTACCGTTGGCTTAAACTAAGTTAATGGTTGTGAATGATATAACGAGTTGGCTTTTACGATGAATGAATAAGCAACTTGTGTTCTATGTTTAATGTTTCCAAGTAGAATGATTTTTTAATGATTTGAATTATAAAAACAAGTTTGAGTACGATATGATACATTTCCAGATCTTTAACTAAATATCTTAACTAAATCATATCTAAATGTTGGATATTATTGATATTTCTAACCCATTAAAAACCTTGACACAAAATAGCATGTCCAAAACCCGAGCAGTTCTGCACACCTAACTTGCGTGGGCTGTTTCAAGGTTTAAACGGTTGAATATTTCGATGAGATCAGTGGGGATAGAAAGCTAATTCAAAGAAAATAATTTAAAAAAAGAAACGTGTCGTTTGAGTCTGTTTTGAATAAGTTAAGGCCGTTTAAAGTTGATGTACATTTCTGGACAGAATCTGAAAGTTGCATATATGTAAACTACAAAGGGTTTTGATCATGGTTTTGATAAAAAGTGTTTTTGGACAATAAATAGACATACAATTATTAGGAATTAAGTTATATATCATCATATTATATTATGGTATTGATTTAAGTATAACAACTAGTTTAAAAGCCTTCAGCATGATCAATCCCTTTCGTAAATCATGATCTTGTGTGTTGAGGTTCATTTGATCATCTTCGTTGCTACACTAAGGTGTATGGGTAACAAAGAATCATCTTAAATTGAGAGAAAAGAAGAACAAGAAGAAGTAAGAATGTAAAGACATTATGTAATTAAACAAAAAAAAATCAAAACTCACCTTTGAATCAAGCTCTTGAACACCTTGTTGTTCTATATGCTAGAAGAATTAGGGAGGGAGAGTTAGGGTTTTGTTTTGATATTAGTGCAATGAAATTGATAGAAAAAGGCATTGTATTTATAGTTGAGGATTAGGGGGTTTAATTCTGGTATGAAGTGGAGAGAAAGTTTTATATAATAAATTAAATAAAATAACAAAAAAATCATATAGAAACACTAAAAAATGAGGGGGTCGAATTTGAGTTAAATGTGATGATTTTTAGCTTGTTGACCAAGTTTAGCAATTTATTAGCGTGTAATCTACTTGTTACACAAGTGTACTATTTTTATTTCTTGCATTTACAAGTGTTTTTATCTTTAGAACCCTTCTAGGATTTTGTTTGATTTGTGAAAGTATAAACATTAGGCATCCCTATTGAATATAAGTCTCACTTTAAAGGCAATTTGGTCTAACGGTTACGGTTCAAGTAACGCATAAGCGGACATGCTAAATTTTACAAACGAAGCATAATATAAGCATGCTATGTATATGTCTTTTCACATGATATATGATAATGAAATTCAATTTTTATCAAGCCATTACAAAAGATGAAAGAACAAATACAAAAAATATGAAATGTTACAGGTATGATTGAGGGTGAGATGAGTGATGATGAGATCCTTGATTTCCTTGATGTGAATGAGAGCTTTGATATTATGATGGATAAGAATATCTTGAATATCTCTTGTTGTTGCTCTATTGTTGCATTGTATTCCCTTAAGATGTGCCTGTTCACATCACAGTTGTATCACTTAACATTGGTTTTGTCAAATCCAAGTTTAGTATTTTCATTCAGCCTTAACTTTTTCCCTTTTCTAAAGAATATCTTTACACTCAAAGTGATCATGTCCATTTGCTATTGTAGATTGATTTCTTCAACATCATAAGGATCCATCTCTTCCAGATCATCTTTGTCACACCCTCAAAATCCGCGTGCGGGGTTTTACCGCGAGGCGCGTGACATACCAGGATCTCAGTCATTAGTTACAAAGAACGACTCTATATGATTAATAAACAAAACCAGAGTTAACGTTTAAAATACTGCGGAAGCGTTTTTAAAACTAGAAAACCCAAAACAAGTAGTATGTAAAGAGAATGCGCAAAACATACGCGCCCCAAACACAAATGTTTAATAGGAAAAAAAACCCAATTCAAGCCCATGACAACATTTAAACATGATCAACAACACCTAATCATCATGATTCATCAACTTTCATACCCAAAAGTTACTATCTTTAGCAATGTATGAACTACAACATGCATTCTTGAATTCCTAACATTCATATCAACCATCTAGCATCTAATCATCATCACAAACACATCCATAACATTCATACATCAACCAATCATCAATTCATGCAAAATAAAGTTACTATTATTAGTAACCTATGAACAATGTATCAAAATCATAGCTTTCTTGCATAATCGACGTTAACTAGCATATATACAATACAACTAACACAATAACACCAACCAACATCCACAAATCGATCCCCAATTGCAAGTTTCGAATTAGGGTTTCGGCCCTAATGTAATTTCCATAAAAACTTGTAAAAATCCAACCTTTATTGCATACTTGACGTTAATTAACATATAATCTACCCAACAAACACATTAACAACAACAAACAAGCATCAATCAACCACCAATTTGCAGTTTTCGCATGAAACATTCGGCCAACATGAAGACTCATCAAAAACATACAAAAATCTAACCTTTAAACGTGTAATGGCTTGCAATTGATGATTCTAACGCGTTGTATAACTTGAAGTCGACCAAATCCGATGGTTTCTTGCTTGTTCTTGATCGATTTCGAAGTGTGTGTGTGTTTGGAAGCTTGATCGCGGCCGAAGGGTATGGGTGGGGGCTAGGGTTATGTTTTTTTTTTTTTTATTAATCACATTTACCTTTTAAACCCCTATTGTTTTACATTTTATTAAACTTAAGCTTTTAAACTCTTTTTTTTTTAAAAAGGTTTTTAACTACAATAATAAGCATATAAACTAACAATGACAATTATATATTTTATCTTTATTAGATACAAAATATACGAATTAAATACACACGTTTCCACGTTATGCGATAAAATTCACAATAAACATTTAAATCACATAATCACAACCAATAATCAACATAGAAATTATTGTTTAACATTATTAATTATTATTCAGTCACCAACGTTCAACGACAACTAGTGTGTGCTCCCGACACGTGTATGCAAGACTTAACGGAACAAACGGAGTTTGGTAACGGAAAATTACCGGATGTCACATTATCCCCATGTTGAAAGAATTTTCGTCCCGAAAATTGCGTTACATGGTGAGTGTTCCATCACTGGTCTACTGCATTGGCACAAGAAAATCGAAATCGTGTGAGTTTTGGATGAGTTGTCACATCATCCCCATGTTGAAAGAAAATTTCGTCCCGAAATTTAATCAATACCTTCGCCGGCTGGCATCGTCCTTTCGAATAGCTGAGGATACTTAAGCTTCATTTGATCTTCATGTTCCCACGTGAATTCTGGTCCACGTCTCGAGTTCCAACGAACTTTGACGATGGGTATCTTGCTTTGCTTAAGCGTTTTCACCTCACGATCCATCACCTCGACCGGTTCCTCAATGAAGCGTAGTTGTTCATCTACTTGAACTTCTTCCAGTGGTACGACCATCGTTTCATCCGTTAAACATTTCTTTAGGTTTGAAACATGGAATACATCATGGATTCCACTCAATGAATCAGGTAAGGCTAGTCGATAAGCCACTGGGCCAATTCTTTCCACTATCTCAAATGGTCCAACGTATCTCGGATTTAGCTTTCCTCGCTTACCAAACCGAACTACGCCTTTCCATGGTGAGACTTTCAATAAAACCTTGTCACCTATCTGAAATTCCAAAGGTTTTCGTCGTTTGTCAGCATAGCTTTTCTGTCTGTCTCGCACTGCGGCCATGCGGTTTCTTATCTGAACAATCTTCTCAGTTGTCTCGTGTACTAACTCGGGACCCGTTAATTGACTATCACCAATTTCAGCCTAGCAAACTGGTGATCTACACTTTCTCCCATATAAAGCTTCAAAAGGTGCTGCCTTTATACTAGTGTGATAACTGTTATTGTAAGAAAATTCCACCAATGGTAGGTGAACTTCCCAGTTATTCCCGAAGTCAATCACACAAGCACGTAACATGTCCTCCAAAGTCTGTATAGTACGCTCGCTTTGACCATCAGTCTGTGGATGATAAGCAGTACTCATATCCAATCGCGTACCTAAAGCTTTCTGCAACGACTGCCAGAAGTGTGATGTGAAACGAGAATCGCGATCAGAAATGATTGAGATTGGTACTCCATGCCTCGAAACGATCTCCTTCAGATAAAGTCGGGTTAATTTTTCCATCTTGTCTGTTTCCTTTATTGCTAGGAAATGAGCAGATTTTGTCAATCGGTCCACGATAACCCATATTGTATCACAACCCGTAGAAGTACGAGGTAACTTAGTAATAAAATCCATTGATATTTGATCCCACTTCCACATAGGGATCTCGGGTTGTTGTAATAGTCCAGATGGTTTCTGATACTCCACTTTAACCTTCGAGCAGGTCAGACACTTACTCACATAAGTAGCTACATCTGCTTTCATGTTAGGCCACCAATAGTGCGCCTTCAAATCATGGTACATCTTGTCAGATCCAGGATGTATAGAATACTTGGACTTATGAGCCTCACTCATGACCAAATCTCTCAGATTTCCATGTAGAGGTACCCATAGTCTATCCATGAAGTAACGAATCCCATCCGCTTTTACTTCTAATTGCTTTTCCATTCCTCGTAACCCTTCTAAACTCATGTTTTCTACCTTCAGAGCTTCAGTTTGAGCATCACGGATTTGTTCAGGTAATTGCGTACTAATCCTTAGTTGCAGAGCTCGCACACGTCGAGGTTTAGCAGTCTCTTTTCTACTCAGCGCATCAGCAACTACATTTGCTTTCCCCGGGTGGTACTTAATAGCACAATCATAGTCGTTTAACAATTCCACCCAGCGTCTTTGTCTCATGTTCAACTCCTTTTGCTCAAAGATGTGCTGAAGACTCTTGTGATCGGTGTAGATGGTGCATTTGGTACCGTACAAGTAATGTCACCAGATCTTTAAGGCAAAAACTACCGCACCCAGTTCCAAGTCATGGGTGGTATAGTTCTTCTCATGAATCTTCAATTGTCTAGAGGCGTATGCTAACACTTTATCCCGCTGCATCAGGACACTTCCAAGTCCTTGAATAGAAGCGTCACAATAGACTACGAAATCATCACTACCATCCGGTAATGCTAGTATTGGTGCGCTACACAATTTATGTTTCAGCAACTGAAAAGCAGATTCCTGACTCTCACCCCATTTGTACGTCGTTCCCTTGTGAGTCAAGGCTGTGAGAGGTTGTGCAATCTTAGAGAATCCTTCAATGAATCGTCGATAATATCCCGCTAATCCAAGGAATTGTCGTATCTCACTTGGGGTCTTAGGAACAGACCAATTCTTTATCGCTTCAATCTTAGCAGGATCAACATGTATTCCCTTCTCGTTGACAATATGACCCAAGAATTGTACCTCACGTATCCAGAAATCACACTTAGAAAACTTTGCATACAGTTGTTCCTCTCTAAGTAATTCCAAGATCAGACGTAAGTGCTCTCCATGTTCTTCCTCAGTCCTTGAGTATATCAGTATGTCATCAATAAAGACGATAACAAACTGATCAAGATAGGGTTTGCACACGCGATTCATGAGGTCCATGAATACTGCTGGTGCATTCGTCAACCCAAATGGCATGACCAAAAATTCATAGTGACCATATCGTGTACGGAAAGCAGTTTTCGAGATGTCCTCTTCTCGAACTCTCAGCTGATGATACCCAGACCTCAGATCAATCTTGGAGTAATAGCTTGATCCTTGCAGTTGATCAAATAAATCATCGATACGAGGTAAGGGATATCTATTCTTGATAGTAACCTTGTTCAGTTCCCTATAGTCAATGCACATTCGAAATGTACCATCCTTCTTCTTCACAAATAGAACTGGCGCTCCCCAGGGCGACGAACTAGGTCGGATGAACCCTTTATCCAACAACTCTTGTAGTTGGGCAGATAATTCCTGCAGTTCGTTCGGAGCTAACCGGTACGGTGCTCTCGCAATTAGAGCGGCTCCTGGAGTCAACTCAATCTGGAATTCAACTTGACGATGAGGCGGTAATCCAGGAAGGTCTTCCGGAAACACCTCAGGAAACTCACGAACTACGGGGATATCCTCTATCTTCTTTTCCTCAGTCTGTTTATCTGTGACGAGTGCCAATATGGCTAGTCGACCCTTTCGTAACAACTTCTGTGCTTTCATAAACGAGATGATGCCTATCACCGCACCACTCCTATCACCTCTGACCGTAAGGACTTCTTCACCAATGGGAATCCGTATGATCTTCTCATGGCATATGACTTCCGCTTGTTTATCGGAAAGCCAATCCATGCCTACTACCACATCAAAACTTCCTAGTGTAACAGGCATGAGATCTATGGTGAATGTATGACCAACAAGCTCTATCTTGCAGTCTCTAAGAATATGCGTTACGTGAATCTGTGTGCCGTTAGCTAACTCCACGGTGTATTTAGATTCTAAGGCTGAGGGCATATCACTTAAAAGACTACAGAACCTAGTGGACACAAAACTTCTATCGGCTCCGGTATTGAATAATACAGTAGCAAAACAACCATTAACCGAAAATTTACCAGTTACTGTTGTAGGATCGTTTAGAGCCTCACCTGAGCCAATGACGAAGGCTCTTCCTTTGGCTCCATTATTGTTTCCACCATTGTTGTTGCCATTACCATTGTTGTTGTTATTATTGTTGCCATTGTTATTGTTGCTGTTGTTCCCATTGTTGTTGTTACCATTACCATTCCTCTTAAGCTGGGGACAGTTGCGTCTGTAATGGCCTTCTTTTCCACACTCAAAACAACCTTTCGGAGTTTCTTGTGATTGTTGTGGCTTCTTCATCATTCACCCCGACAGTCTTTGGCTGCATGACCAATCTTCCCACAACGTTGGCACTTGTAGTTATCACATCGACCCACATGGTGGTAGTTACACCGGTTGCACTTCGGCAGTCTTCCACCATACCCGCCGGGTCCTTGATTTGAGGGAGTCGTCTGGTTGAAGCTTCGGTTGTTATCAAACTTCCGTTGCTGTTGCTGACTTTGCTGCTGTTGTTGGGGTTGAGATTGGCTGCTGGATGACGATCCCTTGTTGCTTGAACCATCCCACTTGCGTTTCTGGTCGGGCACGCTTGCCACCGCACCCCGTTTGGGTAACCGACCTTGCTCAACTGCCTGGTCAGTCAGCCTGTGGGCTGTTCGGATTGCTTGTTGTATGGTAGTGGGGTTAGAAGCAGTTACCATACTTTGAATTTCAGGCACCAATCCCCGTATATAATGCTCCACCCTCTTGTGCATTTCATTCACCATCCCTGGGCATAAAGTGGCTAACTCATGAGTACGAGTCGTGTAGGCTTCAATTTCTGAGCCTTGCATTTTGAGTTGCCAGAACTCAATCTCCAGTTTCTGCACTTCATTCCGGGGGCAGTATTCTTCAGTCATGATTTCTTTGAATTCATCCCAAGGTAGTTCATTGGCCACGGCTTGACCCAGCATTTGTACCTGGGCATTCCACCAAGAAAGTGCTGCGCCTTCCAATGTCCCGGTGGCATACTTCACCTGATCAGCAGGCAGGCAGTTGCATTTCGCGAAGACAGACTCTGTCTTCTCAAACCACCTTACAAGCCCTACAGCTCCTTCCGTCCCGCTGTAGGTATGAGGTTTACAGTCCATGAAGACTTGTAGGTGCATGGTGGTGGTCCTGTTTTGACAACCCAAACATTAGTCAGATATCCTAGACAAATAACTAGGATAATCAGTTTAACCTCTTGTTATCATTTACCTGCTGGTTGTCCGGTTGGGCAGCAGCCACTGCCGCCTGAACATGTTCATTAATTAATGCCGCCAATTCCGCAGGCGTCATGTTTATGGCTCCGGCTCCACGGCCTCCGGCGCCACGTCCACGACCACGCCAACGTCCTCGTCCACGTGCGTCCATATTTCACTTTAAAATTCACAATTACAATAATGAGTAACATCCAACACATTAATCTCATCAAGGTACAGTAAACAATAAGAAATAATGCATCCACCACAACCACAACATTTATAACAGAAATAATAATCAAAGATAAATAAATTGCAATTGAGTCACAAAATATTCCATCAATGTCAAAATTTAAGTTTGTCAGTTGGGTGGGAAACAACCCTTCCCACATAGGTTTCAAAGAAAAGAAACACTACATAGTCTAAGTCATTTAAAAGGTAAGATCAGTCCAGTACGTCAGATCCGTCGCTGTCCTCATCCATCTCTACTGGTTCTTCTTCGGGGGCTTCCTCGGGTTCTTCTTCTGGGTCGTCCTCATCAGGGTCCACCAAAGGTGCAGGGGCTTCAGCAATCTGGAGTGCTGCTAGCTGTGCCTCTAAATCAGCAAACCTATCATCGATCATAACGTTATGGTGATCTTGTGCGTCCATACGCTCACTAAGTGTTACCACGTTGCCTGCCAGCGTATGATGTCCACCAATGGCCATCAAAAGTCGCTCCTGAAGCGTATCTACCTGGTAACGCAGCTGACGCATCTCAGATCGTAATGCAGAGTTCTCATCAGTGAGTCCTCTAATCCGTTGTCGCTCTGTGTCCAGTGTGGCTACCAAAGCTGCAAATGCCTACTCCAAGGGGATGCTCAAGGTAGGAAGTGTAGGCAAAGTAGAGGCGGTTGATGACCTAGTCCTAGGTCGTGTAGGTGCTACTGGTGGTACGCGTTCTCTATAAGCCATACGGTTTATGTAAGTGGGGTAGAAATTCCAGTTACGCGGAGGATCGAGCTCAGGAGGTATGAAAGGCTGATCCCAGTTTATCTCGCTAGGAGGATAAGGATGTCGTGGCCAGTTAAATCCCCTATCCGGTACGGGAGAAGTAGGAGGTGACTCAGATCGTGCAGGTCTCTTGCCTAAATTCCTGGACGACGATGCCATGCTGCGAAGTACGTGTTGCGTATGCCAATGAGTATACAGTAAGGAGAGTAAACGATAAGTAACTAACAACTGTGCGGTTATAGTCTAGTGTGTGTATGCAACCTAGTTCCCTATAACCAATGGCTCTGATACCAATCTGTCACACCCTCAAAATCCGCGTGCGGGGTTTTACCACGAGGCGCGTGACATACCCGGATCTCAGTCATTAGTTACCAAGAACGACTCTATATGATTAATAAACAAAACCAGAGTTAACGTTTAAAATACTGCGGAAGCGTTTTTAAAACTAGAAAACCCAAAACAAGTAGTATGTAAAGAGAATGCGCAAAACATACGCGCCCCAAACACAAATGTTTAATAGGAAAAATAAACCCAAATGTGTAAACAAACAATGTAGACAACTCTACGATGCTGGTGTGCATGCTCCTAGGCAACTGGCAACCTTAACCTGAGAATAGCATACTAAACAAGTCAACACATGGTTGGTGAGTTCAAGAGTTTGCGTTAAAATATAAACCAATCAACAGTTTCCAGAGCATAAGTAGTGTATTGCAATAGATAGCTAGTCTATTAACATAAAAAATTAATCATAGTGATTTCGTGATCGAAGCTGACTGTGTTACGTTTGTTGCCTCCCGTCACGACTTACCGTGTCGTGACGAATATGTGTTAGGACAAAATTGCACCCGTTTGACCTCGAGTCGCACAGGTGGGGCTCGTCAGACCCAGTAGTACTACCCAAGATTTCCCCGCTATTCAATATTAACAATCCGAAAGTGTGAGACTTTCCATGGTAAACAGCACTATATCAATATTATACACACTCATATATAAAAGCGTTTGTGATCAACAGTATGCTATCTCCCCCAAAAGAGATTATGTAAAATAAGTGGGGCAAGAACTCACCTGATGCGCGCAAGAATTAACCTAGAGCTTAACTTGAAAGAAAGAGGGAAAGACAACCTTCAAAGGTCACCTAGAACACAAGAGTACATAAGTATGTGTATACAAAATCAACACGAAACCCTAAGTGCTCTACAAACCAAGGAACTCAAGGTTTAAGAAAGACAAGACACATTTGACCCAGTTGACCCGTTTGACCCGTTGGTGACATTATAGGTGATAACTCGTTAATACTAACACAACAGCATATCATACATGATCAACATACAACCCAACAATAGTCCTAACATACCCATATGACCCATTACCATGAATTCCCACAAACATGCCAAATCAGATAACTATCCAACTAAACATCCTTACAACACAAACAACACATTTAGTTACCTTAGAAATCATCCATGAATACACTAGCATGATCCTAATATCCCAAACATGCTCAAATCATCCAATTCAAGGATTTGCACAAATAAAGTTTCCCTTTTGGGAAAGTTCATCCCAAATTCATCAAACTCACACTACATTCATGAATTCATCAATTATATACCAATTCAAGCCCATGACAACATTTAAACATGATCAACAACACCTAATCATCATGATTCATCAACTTTCATACCCAAAAGTTACTATCTTTAGCAATGTATGAACTACAACATGCATTCTTGAATTCCTAACATTCATATCAACCATCTAGCATCTAATCATCATCACAAACACATCCATAACATTCATACATCAACCAATCATCAATTCATGCAAAATAAAGTTACTATTATTAGTAACCTATGAACAATGTATCAAAATCATAGCTTTCTTGCATAATCGACGTTAACTAGCATATATACAATACAACTAACACAATAACACCAACCAACATCCACAAATCGATCCCCAATTGCAAGTTTCGAATTAGGGTTTCGGCCCTAATGTAATTTCCATAAAAACTTGTAAAAATCCAACCATTATTGCATACTTGACGTTAATTAACATATAATCTACCCAACAAACACATTAACAACAACAAACAAGCATCAATCAACCACCAATTTGCAGTTTTCGCATGAAACATTCGGCCAACATGAAGACTCATCAAAAACATACAAAAATCTAACATTTAAACGTGTAATGGCTTGCAATTGATGATTCTAACGCGTTGTATAACTTGAAGTCGACCAAATCCGATGGTTTCTTGCTTGTTCTTGATCGATTTCGAAGTGTGTGTGTGTTTGGAAGCTTGATCGCGACCGAAGGGTATGGGTGGGGGCTAGGGTTATGTTTTTTTTTTTTATTAATCACATTTACCTTTTAAACCCCTATTGTTTTACATTTTATTAAACTTAAGCTTTTAAACTCTTTTTTTTTTAAAAAAAAAAAGTTTTTTAACTACAATAATAAGCATATAAACTAACAATGACAATTATATATTTTATCTTTATTAGATACAAAATATACGAATTAAATATACACGTTTCCACGTTATGCGATAAAATTCACAATAAACATTTAAATCACATAATCACAACCAATAATCAACATAGAAATTATTGTTTAACATTATTAATTATTATTCAGTCACCAACGTTCAACGACAACTAGTGTGTGCTCCCGACACGTGTATGCAAGACTTAATGGAACAAACGGAGTTTGGTAACGGAAAATTACCGGATGTCATAATCTTGAATCAAATGAGCAGCTGTGAGTCTTCTACCAAGGTAGGCTTCAAAAGTGAACACAAAAGCATTATAAGTAGCTTTCTGTTCATCATTTTTGTGATTGAATGATTTGAATGTTTGACTTGCAGATTGAGGAGAAGAGGGAGATGGCTTTTTCATATTGATCTAAGGGGCTAACATAAATGTTGTAGATCTTGGGCTATCACGAGCTGTCATGAAATCATATTCTTCTTTAACAAAGGCATTTTCCACTGAAAGACTTTTAGCAAGAAACTTATATGCTTCTATGACCTGTGGACCACCCATTTCTTGATCTTTCATCTAGTTATAGAGCTTCAATCTTAGCAACCATAGTGTCTAGACTAGAGCTATCAAGGTTTAGAGTGTTCTTCAGCATAGTGACACTCTGCTTCCAACTCTCAGGCAAAGAGTGAAGGGTCATTAACAAACTACACAAACCTATGCAGCTACTTTCAGATTGATTCACCCTTGATATGATGAAGAGTCTTATACTAATTGATCAATTTATCTTGTTGATCTCAGTGACTTCACTACTTCCCTTACACATAATGTTGAGTTCACCCCACACTCCTTTCATAGTTGTGTACTTCTCAAGCCTTTTTAGCATATCCATCTTCAATGCTTGAGTGAGTAGGGAGTAGGCCTTCATATAAATGTTGATTTTTTTATAGTGTTCATGATCAATAACTATGGTTGGATCTTCAACAGGAATCCTTGCACCCTTGTATTGATTAGCACCAATGTAGTAGGAATGTGAGGACATCTAAAGATTGAGTTTCAGTAATTGGTATCAACACCAATGAGATAATTCCTAAATCTAATTTTCCATTATTTAAATTCAGACTTATGTTTCAACATTGGTGGTTTAAGGTTATGCCCAAGTTCAAGTAAACTTAGTGTATCCATGATTGATTCTTGATTTTAATTTGGTTTATAAAAGATTAGATTGATTATAGACTTGATGAATTGATTTTAAGGTCAATTTTATATCTAAATGTCCAATCAGTCCAAATAATTATCAATTCACTAACACAGATGTGGTGAATAGTCCTTTGAAACCAATGATGTCATACTAATACTATAAACAATGAAACAAACTATTGTTGTCAATAGTTCTTCAAATAAATATGATGAACAGTGTTAGTCCTTAGCACTTGTATGAATCACAAATACGATGAACAGTGTATTCAAACAAATGTGATGAACAGATGATTCAGCAAATACGATGAACATGGAAACTCAAGGCAAATGCGATGAATAGTAGTCCACTGTAGCAAATGCAATAAAAAGTATTCAAGCTGAATACGATGAAAAGTGTATCATTTTGTTTGTCTGATTTTGATGAATTGGTTTGATGTTTTCCCTCGAATTTCTAGTAAAACCTTTCGATTAGGAACTCTTAACTAATCTCAGGTCATTTTACTCGTAATCACTTGGTAATGTAATGATTTGGCTTCGGGTTTGATGTAAGTTTGATCAATATATTAGTATCTTAGCCGCAAAGACTAATACAGCTGATAATATTTAGCCTATTATTATGTCCGCATTTCTTCACACATCATCCGCATTCATCAACACTTGTAATATTCCAACCAGAACTAAGTCCATCACTAATTTAATTGGCATGAATGATCCTATGAGGGTCCAACATTCACTTTACCATAACTTTATTACCATTCACCATGAGCATAAAGCATCATATGTTTGTGGAGTTAATGATATCATTAAACTATGAGATCATAACTATTTATTTTTGGCACTTAAATGACAACCATTAGATATTTTGATCACGTCAAGCCTTCCAACCCCTAAACTATAATATACAAAATTTAAACTTGTTCTAAAAATCTAATATAAATTCATTTTGAGTATCTAGTCAAAACCACCAAACATTAATTTTAAGTAAAAAACCAACGTAATATCTTATTTAGATAAAGTTTATGATTGAATTAGATATTCACTACATCATAAAACTAAATAGACTAGATTTGTTTACAAACTTTGAGTTAACTTATGCATGAATGAACAATCTAACTTAAATTATAATTCATGCATGCTACTATAATTGAATATGAAGTTATTCAGCGGATGAATAATGCAATGGAATTCTTGTTGTGAAATTATTATGCTAGCTTTTCACATAGAATATATATGGATTCACTTCAATAGAATCCTATAAACCAAGATATTAAAATGAGAAAACAAAGATAAAACCAAAGCAAAACATGGAATTAAAAATGAGTTTCTTAGGTTAATGCAGTTGTTGTTGTGGAATTAGAATTATGCAGAGACTAGAGAGAAAACATACTAAATCATACTTGCATTTAGGATCATAAGTTTACAAATGAAGGGGTATGTTCCTATTTATCGTTATAGAGAGGGTGGGTAATCCCATGGTGTTGGTTGGTAGTCTAGTTAGCATAGCTATCACATCTTATGTTATACATAATAATACAAGTTTTGATGAGAAAAACTATGATACAACATAATTAGTCTAATAGTTACTGACATGGGTACTCTAATGCTGCAAATGTACTCTAATGCTAGTGAAATTATAATGAGCCTATAATAGTAATCTAATTTAATGTAATAATCCCAGATCTGCTACCCTAGTTCTCCTACCACGGTGCCTCATACCTTCATCCAATGAAGACTAACTTGTTTCCTTGCCCTCCATTGAGAGGTCTAGAAGACGACGATCATCACCAGAATCTAACTAAGATAATAGTCCGTTGGTATTCGCTGAAACATCCTCAATGATTATTGACAAACTCCTATATGTAATGGGTCACATCCACACACTACCACTTGCCTACCAGCCCCTTCACCTGAACAATTTATCTCGGATCTACTCGATCATCACCAGAATCTAACTAAGATAATAGTCCGTTGGTATTCGCTGAAACATCCTCAATGATTATTGACAAACTCCTATATGTAATGGGTCACATCCACACACTACCACTTGCCTACCAGCCCCTTCACCTGAACAATTTATATCGGATCTACTCGATGAAGGTCACCCGCTGTCGAATTGCCACTTCCCTCACTTCACGACTCTAGCAATTCATTATGTTTTGTTTCACTTAGAGCCCTAATTCCAACGGGTGTTAGATGATTTTCAAGGAGCTGCCGGATCTGGAACCATCTCACTAACATTTTGATTAGATACTTTTCCCTTACCAACATCAGCTACTCGTAAGTCTCTCTAGAAATTGATTAATGTTCCAATAGTGCTTACCTGTTGGTTTGATGAGATTGCAAATGCTTAAAAATCGTGGAATTTTGATGGTTGGTATACTATTCGATTGAGGGTTCTACTAACTTCAAATATCCTTTTTACACAAGTTGTGGGAATTTTTTTTTACATTAACCAATATGAGGTATGATCTTTGATGATACCCTATAGTCTTATTGGTCAATGGTGGAAACTAAGTCGATTGCCAAACCGATTTTGTAGGGGCTTTCACCCAATTGCTAGCTTGATTTTCATTTGGATTCTTGCTTATGATTATTATTTATGGAGGTGTTATGATAGCGGTTCTAGGTGATTGTGTGGCCACCTCCTCGAAGGTGGGTGTTGTTTCTCAGGAGGTGTTTTGTCATGTCTTTTAGAGGTTTTCATTGTTGCCCTCATGCCGCATGGTACAACATGGTCCAAGGGGTTCCTTTGATTGATTGCACATATTAAACAACTTCATTTATCATCAGATGATCAAAAGGGGGCTAGAAGCTATCTCCATAGACTATGATTTATTAGCAATGGTTGATAAGGCTTTAAAAGCCTCGAGCCAATGGTCGTTTGGGGTGCGTATGTGCTTACATGCTCTCAGTTGGGTGTGCCATCATGCAGATAGGATTGCCCTGTTCAAGTGGATTAAAGGAGATGTGGAATAATTTATAGTGGGGATTGCTAAGCCACATGTTAGGAGGGAAGTTGTTCCTTTGGAATTGGTGGTGGTAGACAAGGATCTCCTCAATTGTGTCTTCTCCCTTCCTATAATGACTATTAAGAGCATTCATTATAGTTGTCATATGGTGTTTGGTCAGGCCTTAACTGTTGTCTTAGTTAACGTAGCAGCTATACTAGAGTGTATTGAGGAATTAGTGAGACTTTTGTTATTACCTCATTGCATGTTTCAAGTTTGCTGCACCTGTTCCCCTCATGTCGTTTCAAAAACCACACAACAGGATTAGACCTATTACCATAGGTGCGATCTGGAGGAGGTTGGTCTCTATGGTGGCTACGAGGGGTGTGGGATAAGAGATCACTAAATAACTTTGTGAATTCCAATTTAGTGTGGAATTCCCTAGTGGGATAGAGGCAATGCAAAAAGGTTCTTAAATGAGTTCTAATTGGATGGGTAGTTGGTTATGCTTGTTTTTAATTTTTCTGATGCCTTCAACTTTGTGTATAGGACAGCTCTCCTAAATAAGATTCGAACCCGATACCTGTCAATTTTTTATTAGTGGATTTCTTATATGGGTAGTTTTCCAGGTTATATGTGGGTGACAACCATATTTGGTCCACTATTAGGGTTCAGCAAGGGGACCCTTGGGGACTCTTCTTACTACCTTAGTTTTTTGTCCCCTCATTCATCGGATCAGAGATGGCTACAAGCTTCTCCTTGAAGCTTTGTACCATGTTAATGGTATAATTATAAGAGATTCTAAAGAGGTGGTTAAAGCCTTAGATATTATCAGGACTGAAGGACCTCATTAGGCCTTGAACTCAACATCAAAAAAACTATGGTTTTTTTGGCCGTCGTGTAATGAGGTGATGGTGAATGATGGTTGGTTCCCTTGTGAGATTGGAAGGGTGTTTTTGGGTTGAAACTCCTTGGAGGCTTTGTTACCCATGTTGAAGGTTTTGTTAGTAGTTTGGCTGTGAAAAGAGCCTCTCGTGCTATGGAAATTATGATTTCTTCCCATATTTGCAAAACTTTCAAAGTGAGCTTCTTTTGCTCTGATCATGTATGAGAGTTGAAACATTGTTGTTTAGTCTTAGAACGTGCCAGACTGGATATGCAGGAGATGTTGTTCTTGTTTTTTATAAGGGCCTTCGAAGGGCAATTAAGGATATCGTGGTTTGTGGAGGTCCTTATTTTGGGGATTTTTAGTGGAGGCTAGCATCACTCCCAACTTGGTTTGAAGATTTATGTTTATGTTCGGATGATGATATATCGACATATACTTTTGTGGCCTTGAGGGCACAATATTGCAGTTTGCAGAACCACATTCTTCAAGATTATGGTATTGATGTTTATGGCCTCAGGGTCAACTCTGATTATAGGTTTATGATGGATCGCCTGAAAAAGTGGGTTCCTATTTTTGATCTTTTTGGCTTCTCTAATAAGTACAACCCCCCCCCCCAACCACCCTAAAGCAAAACATGCTTTATCAAGTACCCTATATAGTGGGATCGTGTAGAATTAAGGAATAAAACTTGATTTATCTCCTAGTCAAAAACTGGTGTTTGACTGTCTACGGGCTCCTCGAGCTCATGATTTACAAATTGTGGTCCTCGTTGAAGGACTAGACTAACATACGTCGTCTGTGAAGTATTGAGCTATCATTAAGTACCGACTAATGACACCTTTATTTCTGGTTGATGAGTCATGACTAGTTTGCCTCAAGGCTTGTTTGGATCCTTTTGGCAAGCATGCTCTACATTGCAAGGAGCTACCTTGATTTAAATAAATGTATCAATTGGTTAAGAATATTCTATGTGATATGATTTTTCAGATGGATTCGCTTAAATGGAGGTCTAGTCTATGACCAGCTAATATAATTGTATTTGGGTGGGCAGGGGGAAAACATGCTTGTGTGGACCTTATACGAGTGTCCTCTCTTGTTAGGCTTAGGGACAATGGTTTGTTGCATGCCAAGCTTCAGTGAAGGCAAAATTATCCAAAGCGAATAAACACAAGAAAACTTGCTTGGAGAATCAACATGTGTTTTTCCCTTTTCCTTTTGATATGTTTGGTTTCCTTGCTCCACATGCTGTGGACTTTTTGAATAGAGTTCAACATGTTGTGTGTAGTAATTCGTCAGCCTCTATTCCCAAAGCTTTGTTTTTAGTAGGACTGGTTTTGCTATCAAAAAAGGGTTGCGATGCAGCTTGTTGCCTATTTTCCTATCACTTTATTGTAATCGTTTGTTTCATCTGTTTATATATTAGTAATCCGTACCATGTGACATTACAGGGAGGTTGCCGACTTTAGAGAATGACAACTCTATTGTATGCCTGTTCAAACATAATTTCATAAACTTTAATCAATTATATTTCTTTCAATTGGTGATCCATATCTAACATTTGATTTTAGTTTCATTCTATTTCAAACAATCACAGTTGTTTCACATCCATCCAACCGGTTTTATTTCTTTTGCAAATTCAAATTAAAAATAGGTATTTATACTGTAGACGTAAGGTTTCGGATTCCGACCGAACCTAAACCCGACCCGAGAAAATACAACTGATACTCGGAGCACCTAATCCATGGTAGTGAATTACACATGTATCACATCCAAGGGGCATAATTATACCAATCCTAACCCTTGATTGAACACACCCTTGATTGCATGAGGGGTAGGACCTAATGATGTAACAAACGCTTTTGGGACCACTCCCACCATCATACATGACATCGACATGCATTATAGAATACTATAAATACAAGATAAAGGTGAATGATCTCCCCATGCACAAATACACCCTAAGTTCTTTCTATTTTCTCTCCCAACTCCTCACTCATATTTTCTTGTTACTTATTTTCACATTAGGGGGTCGTTACAGGGAGACTACCCCTTCTATAGTGCCTTAACCGATGCAGTTTGATTGTGTGTAGGTTTGAATAGATGGAGATTGTTTGGTTGATCGAAGTTCAGTCGGAGCGGAACTAGTTCAATTAGAAATCGTATTTACAATAGTGTCATCTGCATTGGCTCGATAAATTATAATTTACACAATCTACTATGATTTCATGGCCAACATACCTCAAAACAGCATACTCAAACCAATGGAGGTAGTTGTAGTGGAAGATACAAGCAGTGAGAGTTGAGCCACAATCACATGACCGGGTAAGGAGATGGTGGTCACATAGCATGAACCCATAGCTCACCCTTTAATTAACTCCATTGGCTCCTTCCATCACATTCCTTACTTTTTCGTTCGCTAACTCACCCAATGTTAACCTCTTAACAATCAATCCCTACTTTACCTACATGATTTCCTTGTTTCCCATTTCCCTGCACCAAAACACAAAAAATGCCTTCCACCCCAATTTCAAGCTCATATACCTCCCTAACACCATTTCCCGCTCCTTCGCCATCTGTTTTTATGACTGCGAAGCAACAATATTTCATGGCCTCGCATGAACATCAAGCCAGAGAACTAAGACTAGCAGAACCCCAAAAACAATTATCATATGAAGAATCTATTAGGGTTACACTGATAATTCCTTCCAGGATAAAGGTAGCTACATCTTTGGATTTCACTAAACTATAAAAACCAGCTGCTTTGGTTTCCAGTCCAAATTATTACTAGAATAGCCCAAACTCAATTCCCAACTAAGCTTAAAATGCTATCCATAGTAGGAAAGTATGTTGAAATGTGAATGAATAGGATGCGGAAGTGAACGACCCGTTTTTGTGAAGATCATACAAGATAAGAACAATAAAAGACTAGAAAATGGGAAGTAATGGTGGATAAACAAAAACTTGAGTATGTAACATAGATGATGAACTAAGAATCAATAGATACTCAAATGTTATTCAATAATCATCATAAAACTGTATTTACCTACCCCTCACATGCTTTGGACTCCATAGATGAATGATCTATGGAGCCCTTTGAGAAGCAGTCAAGATTTCTAAAAGACTCACCATGACATACCAGGACTACAAATCGTGGTCATCCTCTATTTATAGTATTACATTCCCAAAACCCTAGACATAATAACTGCACAAAATAATAATACAATAATGTCATGTCATTTGGTTCAGTCTTCGGGTCTTTGGGTCATCTGTAGTCTTCACAATCTTGAACATTTATGGCTCGTGCTGTGATTCGTTGCTCCCTATTAACAAATACATTTTACTTCAATGTTTAATAAATATCTAAACCAAATTAACTATCAGGTTTGAACTTTTCAAACCCAACAATCTCCCCCTATTTGGGTAGATGTATTAAACATATTCTGAAGTATAATGAAACTAACACGAATCAATAGTCTTGAACTTCGATAGATGCATTTCATGTTTCTTTCACCTCAACGATGTGAAGCTTTCTTTAACTCACTTATCAAACCCAAAACAATCATCTTGAAGTTCCATGACTTTCATTTATCTTCTCCTCTTTTGTTTAAGCCCCCCCTAACCAATCTGATTCTTCTATCCCCAAAGCAAAATGATGTAAGTGTGAGGTACAAATATTTCTCAGTCACATGGGTGAACCGACATTAAGTTATTATATTTCATGAACTCAACTCCGTTCACCATAGAATTCAATTTCATCTTTGATTAGTAAGCTACCATTATGAGATTAAAGGAAGGGTATTTACTTGAGTTGAGATCAAAGTCATGGTAAAGGTAAGCCTACATCTCCTTGTGTATTGCTACACTGGATCTAAAGTTTCAATTTTTGATTGAGAGATGCCTCGAAATAAAAGGATTCAAAATTTGAAAATTGTTCATCGGAATATAAAGTTTCATCGAAAACAATTTCAGATCGGAACTTGACTTTTGCATTGAATTACATATGTTCGGAAGAGGTTGTGGAAGCTTTGGTAGATACAAAGTAACATCCTGTCGCGACCAGGTCTATGGCGATGATAAGTTGTTGTCGCTATTGGTCGCCTATGGCGATGACATGTCGTCGCCATAAAGGTAGTTTGACTTTTGACTATTCTACCTCTATGGCGATTACATGTCGTCGCCATAGGTCCTTTTTTTCTTTTTGATTTATTTATAATAATGCTAGAATGATTAAAATATCCTTTTTGATTTATTTAAAATAATGCTAGAATGATTAAAATAATGTGTGACCCCTATGGCGACGACATGTCATCGCCATAGAGTTTTATGAGTTTCTTAAATATTATAATAATTAATAATTATAATAATTATAACAATAATTATTAATTATAAATATTATTATTAATTATAATAATTATTAATTATAATTATTAATTATAATTATTAATTATAATTATTAATTATAATTATTATTTATAATTACAATTAATAATAATTATTATTATTATTATAATTAATAATTATAATTATAGTTATAATTATAAATATTATTAATTAGAATTATTAATTATAATTATTATAAATAATTATAATTATTAATAATAATAATAATAACAATAATAATAATAATAACAATACTATAATAACCATTCAACACCTTATCAATACTATAATCCTCTCTCGTAGGTCTCTTGAGTCTAGCTAGTAGATTAGCAGCTTCTCTGATATGTAGTCTAGCAATGTTTGACATGTGACAGACACTCTATTGAAGGCAGTTTCAGGATCTAATGGCCATGTTGCACATCACCTCTTAAGCTCACTTACTGAGTTGGCATAATTCCATGGTAGCATGGTAATTTATGGGAAATGATGCCTATTAATTTACGAGAAATTATGCTTGTTAATGGTAGATTAAGTTCATTTATACTTAGTTATCATCAATGAGTGTCAAATAAGTTCGATTATGATAATTAGGGTGGATTGCATACATCAAATGCTAACTATGATCCAATTATGATCATTGGTAACTTAAGTTTGTTTATAATAATTAAAACAACAACAATAATAATAATAATAATAATAATAATATAATAAAATAAAAATAAAATAATAAAAATAATAATAATAATATAATAATAATAATAATAATAATAATAATAATAATAATAAATAAATAACCATCATAATAATAATTATAATAAAAGACTAATAATAATAAATAATAATAATATAATAATATCTTTAATAAAAAAAAATAATGTAATAAAAATAATATAAATAAATAAATAATAATAACCATCATAATAATAATTATAATAAAACACTAATAATAATAATATAATAATATCTTTAATAATAAAAATAATAATATAATAATAATAATATTAATAATAATAAATATATAAATAAATAATAACCATCATAATAATAATTATAATAAAACACTAATAATAATAATAATAATAATAATAATAATAATAATAATAAATAAGTAAACAATAATAACAATACACCCTATGGCGACGACATGTCGTCGCCATAGGGTTTTAGATCCGCGGGTACGCCCCCGCCCAATTATTTGCAAAAAAATTAAAATTAAAAAGACCCTATGGCGACGACATGTCGTCGCCATAGGGTTCAGACGCATACGAGCCTTACAAAACCGATCTGCTTCGTCTCTTTCACCCAAAACACCCAATTTTCTTCTCTAAAACGTCTAGGCGACCCACAAGCTGCAATCCTTCAAGTTGAACCCGTCCACCACCATAATCGCACCTCCTTTTTTGTCTTGTTACCCTCCTACCCCAAGATTGAAGCTAGCCACCACCATAATCGGTTCTTTTGCAGTCCAAAGAGGCGACCACCGCCGCCCAATCAGCTACCAACACCAAGATTAGCAGTCCACACAACGTTTTGGGTTCTAGCCCCCATCATTGTTAAAATTTTAAGGTTTGATTATATATTTTTTAAGATTTGCTTTGAATTTTGTTGGTTGTTAGATGGAATGTTTAATGTTTGGTTGTTTGGGTAGAATTAAGTTGTAGGTTGTTAGATTTGGTTGAATGATGTTGTTGGTTGTTAGATTTATAAGATAATGTTTGGTTGTTTTGGTAGAATATAGTTGTATGTTGTTAGATTTATATGATAAAAAGTATAATTAGATTGTTTTGGTTGAATAATAATGTTTGGTTGAATGATTTTGTTGTTTGTTAGATTTATAAGATAATGTTTGGTTGTTTGGGTAGAATGTAGTTGTAGGTTGTTAGATTTATATGTTAAAAACTATAATTGGATTGTGTTGGTTGAATGATAATGTTTGGTTGAATGATGTTGTTGGTTGTTATATTTATAAGAATAATAATAATATGGTTGTTTGGGTAGAATGTAGTTGTAGGTTGTTAGATTTATATGTTAAAAACTATAATTGGATTGTTTTGGTTGAATGATAATGTTTGGTTGAATGATGTTGTTGGTTGTTAGATTTATAAGAATAATAATATGGCTGTTTTGGTAGAATGTAGTTGTAGGTTGTTAGATTTATATGTTAAAAAGTATAATTGGATTGTTTTGGTTGAATGATGTTGTTAGTTGTTAGATTTATAAGAATAATAATAATATGGCTGTTTTGGTAGAATGTAGTCGTAGGTTGTTAGATTTATATGTTAAAAAGTATAATTGGATTGTTTTGGTTGAATGATAATGTTTGGTTGAATGATGTTGTTGGTTGTTAGATTTATAAGATAATGTTTGATTGTTTTGGTTGAATGATAATATGTTAATGTTTATGTATGTGTATGAAACAGTTATGACAATAGATAAAAGTTGGATTAAAATAAAAAATCAGACGTCTCCAGTTTTCTTAGAAGGTCTTAAGAACTTTATGGAGTATGTTAAGAAATTTGTCGACAGTGATGGCAAAACAAAATGCCCGTGTAGAGATCGTGTCAATGCTTTTCGACGGGATTTAAAAACTATTAATGCTCACATACATGATCGTGACTTTGCTCAACATTATACGAAATGGGTTTATCACGGTGAGGTCTCTAGTTCTTCTGATGCAGCAAAACAATTTGCTACAATAACACGTGCTCATCCAGCAAGTAATACATCAAATAATGAGATGTTTGATGCAATCGAAGATGTTATCGCAGAGAATGAAGAAAACATAGATGAGGATGGAAATGGTTTGGACTCGGAATTTGATGAACTCTATAATGAGATCAACACTGAGCTATACCTCGGTTGTAATTGGATGTCTTCTTTAAACTTTCTAGCCAAACTGATGCATATTAAAGTAATCAACAAGTGGACAAATAGTTTGTTTGATCAACTTTTAGAGTTTTTAAAGGTTGCATTCCCAAAAGAAAATCACATTCCATCCTCACACTATGAAGCGAAGAAGAAGTTGAAAAAGATTGGGTTAGGATATGAATCCATCCATGCTTGCATAAATGATTGTGCTTTGTTTTGGAAAGAGAATGAAGAATTGCAAAATTGTCCGGTTTGTAAGGAGAGTAGATGGGTTGATAAAAACACAAAAGGAAAAAAAATACCATAAAAAGTATTGCGGTACTTTCCATTAACTCCTTGGCTTAAACGAAGGTATAGTTCCAGGTTCACCGCAAAAGATATGATTTGGCATCACACTGGACGCTCAACAGATGGCATTATGCGTCATCCGATAGATGGGAAGGCATGGCAAGAATTTGATAAAAGACCTTCTGAATTTGCCAAAGAGCCTAGGAATGTCCGCTTGGGTCTGGCTGCAGATGGCTTTAATCCATTTGGTAACATGAGTCAAGCTTATAGTATATGGCCAGTGGTGTTGACAACGTATAACGCACCAAAGTGGCTATGTATGAAAGAGTCTTCTTTCATGTTAACTCTACTAATTCCCGGTCCTAAATCACCTGGAAAAGACATAGATGTTTTTCTAAGGCCTCTGGTAGATGAGTTGAAGCAGTTGTGGAATGATGGAGTACAAATAAGAGATGCCTCAACAGAAACTATATTCACGATGCGTGCAGCATTATTACGGACCATTAATGATTATCCTGCTCATAGCAGCTTGTCTGGATGGAGTGGCCAAGGTTATCTTGCATGTGTGACATGTAACATGGACACACCTTCGTGCCGTGTAACTAATAAATGGAGAGAAAGTTTGTTGTTTAATAGTCAGATGGAGTTAAGAAAGCATCCAAAAGCATTAACTAATTCAAAAATATTAGAACTACTTAACCGCATTCCCGATCGTGTTCCGGGTAAACATCCCAACCACGGTGGCGTGAAAAGAAAACGTGTTAAGTCAGAATTGAATTGGACAAAAAAGAGTATATTCTTTGAGCTGGATTATTGGTCATCTCTTGATTTAAAACACAATCTTTATGTTATGCATATCGAGAAAAATGTGTGTGAGAGCTTGTTAGGTACCTTGTTGATGAATGAAAAATCAAAAGACACACACAAAGCAAGAGAAGACTTAAAAAATTTGGGAATACGATCAGATTTATGGCTAAGTGTGAAAAACAACAAGGTCATACAACCACAAGCTTCTTACTCTTTCAAACCTAGTGATCGATCTAAATTTTGTCAGTTCATTAAAAGAGTGAGACTACCTGATGATTTTGGATCAAACTTTAAAAATAAGGTGATTCTTAATAACTCAAATATCATCGGGTTAAAGTCTCATGATTGTCACATTCTTATGCAATGTTTACTACCAATTGGGGTTCGTGTAGGTTTACCTGATAATGTTTCAACAACAATTATTAACCTTTGCACATTATTTAAAAAGATTTGTGCACGATCGCTAGATGTTGATGACATGTATAAAGCACAGAAAGAAGCGGTTAATATTTATGCAATTTGGAACTAATATATCATCCAGCATTTTTTGATATTATGGTTCATCTAATTCTACACTTACCTGAAGAAGCTATTCTTGGAGGGCCTGTATATATGAGATGGATGTATCCTTTTAAAAGATACATGAAAAAGCTGAAAGCTTATGTTCGAAACAAAGCCAAGCCTGAAGGATCAATAGCAGAGGGTTAGGTTGCAGATGAAGCATTAACATTTTGCTCTATGTATCTGGAGGGTATGACTGGGTTTGAGAATGATATTCTCTGTTGATGTGAATCAACAAGGACCAAATATGATGATTGAGTCAATGATTGTAAGGCGGAATCAAACAATCACAGAACATTGAATACTGAATAATACTCATAAATGCTCTTTGTATTAAAGAAGGTGAAATACGGTTACAATGAATGCTAGGGTTTTCAGCATGAACAGTAACAGTACACCTTGAACTTATTACAAAGCAAAATATTCTGATTGTCTAATGTCTAACAACAGTCAGTCTCGGTCACCTCTCATACAAGGTTTTCTATTCTATTTATAGGCTGACACATGCCTGAACAAAAGACTAAACTAACCCTGACATATACATCAGAACTAGTCCAAGTACAAAAGTCTTCATCAGTATTTCTTTTGTACATCCGCATTGACTAATGCGGATGTTATAATCTTGTCAGCATTTCTTCTTGTTCATCCGCATTGACAAATACAGATGTTGAGTTGTTCATCAGCATTGGTGTTTGGTCATCAGCATTGACAAATGCGGATGAACAAACACTACGCATTTGATGCTGAACATCCGCATTTGTTAATGCGAAAGAACAAACACTTAGGCGCATTTGTTCTATGGTCATCCGCATATACAAATACGGATAGCCGACACTTGGTTTCTATTGTTGATGTAGATTCTTCATCCGCATTAGATCTTGGACTTGGGGAGATTTCTGCAGAACAACTATCAATCCACCACTTGAATTAGCATGTATGATCCTTTCAGGGTCCAACAATACTCCCCTAAGGATTATACAGCCAATGTACTTCAAGGTTTTGATGGTGGATGAGGTTGTGAGGATTCTGCTGGGTCTTGAGCAGCTTGAGGAGGGTTGAGTGGTTCTGCCTGTGAGGGATCCAAAATTGCCTTTATCATGTTGACAAAGTCATTGGATTCAGTCATCTTTTCTCTGTTTAGCACATGGATCTTCATTTGGCTCATTGTGTAGATGGCTTCCATAGGCAGCTTCTTCAAAGAAATGGGTTCCCATATTGACACAGTGGACAACCCATCTCTATGGATCAACAAAGCTCCATCAACATCCACTTCTAGCTTCACTATGTTCCCTAATTGCAAGGGAGTCTTCTTCTTTCTTCTCTGCTCTCTTTTAGCTTTGATTTTGTCAAAGGCCATCTTTAGAATCTTTATGCATTTTAAGAAAAAATACATGTCTTCCTCACCCAGCTTATTGTTTAACTCTCTGAAGTGCCTTGTGTATATGTAGTGGATATAAGATTCATCTAGCAATCTCACTTCATATCCACTAAACAATCTAATTTCTGCACCTTTTTTTCCTCCCCATTTTCTTTCAATAACCAACTCATATGTCTTTTCATCATAATAGACATTTGAGATTGGTTTGGAGGAATGAGTTCTAGCTACCATCTTTCTCTTTAAAGATTCAGTTGGCTTCACCTTGAGCTCAGGAAACACAACCTCTTTAACCGGTTTTGTCTTTTTCTTCTCTAGAAGGTTAACAAAGGATCAATCTTTCCTTATACAGATAGCCTTGAGAGATTTGAAGTTTTTTGTTCTTTTGAACATTCTCAGAATGTCTTCAAACTCATAACCCCTGAACATAGCCTGATGATTGATGAGCTCCAGTTCAGCTAGTTCTTTCAGATCATGAATCTGTAGGGAGTTCACTAAAGCAGTATACTCAGTGAAGAATTGAACTAACCCTGAGATCTATTTGACCATAAACATATTCTAGTCACTATCATACTTCCAGGCAAAAATTTTCTGATCAGTCTTGCCATGTGGAGTAGATACACCTTTGATCATCTCAACAGTGGTGAGCCCCTCTTGAAGTGTTAACTGGGAAGGCTCAGCAAACCACTCTGTATTTCTATGTAGAACAGGTGCCAAAGAGTCATGATCTCTATGGGTGAGCTGGATATCTTGTGCAGATAATCTTGTTTTAGGATTTTTGATGATCTCGTCTTCCATTTTCTTCAGCCTTTCTTTCTTTTCATTTATCATCCTAAGGATGGCAGCCCTTAGGGAATTAGTCTTCATATTGGCAAATTTTCTTTTAGTATACCCTTGAGCAGACAGATAATCCTTCATTTCCCTGTCAGTCATGGAATAGGGATCAGGATATAATGATTGAGAAGCTTCGGTCTGCTTGGCTTTTGAAGTGGGTTTATCAGCTTGAGTTTTGGGAGAATGAGTCTTTTCATACTCAGTTTCAATAGTAGGGTCCAGCAGTTTGTTTAGCTTTTCTTCTTCTGCTATCATCCCCTCATATGTCATCCTAAAGACCTCATCTGGATCATAGCCATGATTGATGAGAAACAAGGCTTTGGTCATCAAATCATCTGTTTGGGCTTTATCTACCATTTCTTGGACAGAGGGTTCAGGCTTTTCAGGGCTTTCTCTATCTATGTGTTCATCAATCACATATCCACCCTCTATCTCTCCTTCTTCGAGTTCTATGCCCACTGACCTCATTTTCAGTTGTTCCTTAGCCTTTTCATGTTCTTCTAAAAATTGAGCAATAACAGCTAGGCTCCTAGGATCATCTTGTTGCTTTTTCTTTGGAGGATCTTCTTCTATAGGCCTTTTACCCTTTGCCTTTTCAGAAAGGTATTTTCTCTTTCTGGTATATGTTTGTACTCTTGGACCAGAAGAGGGTTCAGCTATTTCAGCTTCTTTAGGCAATTTTTCAGCTTCCTTTTCTTCAGCAGCTGATGGGATTTTCTCTATTGACTCTAGTTCTGATTCTTCCTTTTGTTGTTGGTCTTCACAAAGCTTTTTGATTAAATCTTTTTGCTCCTCAGTGAGAGACACAACAGGTACAAGTTGAAGGCTCAATTCCTTCTCAAGAGGGACAGGAGATTGAGATATCACTACAATGGGCTCAGAAACTTGACCTTGATTTCCAATAAATTCCCAGAATTCATCATCAATGATGAAATCTTCAGTAGTGAAGCTATCAAGAGCCTTGATCATATCACTGAACTCTGATTGTTCAGTGTGTGTTTCTTATGATCTTTGCTGGTGTATAGTACCATAGCCAAACTTTGTTCTTGTGGCTTGGTTCTACTTGATTCAGCTTCTTTTTCAGGCTCAGAAGATCTCAATTTCTTTGCAGGAGGAGAATCATCATCACTCTCTCCTGAGGAACTTTCACCTCCTTCTTTTTTGTCATCATCTTTCTTCTTGTCACCCTCATCTTTATCACCTTCATCATCCTCTCTTTTCTTTTCAACCTCTTGATTTATCATGATTATCAGCTCCAACTCAGAAACTCTTTTGTTCAAAGTTTCTATCTGTTTTTGCATAGACATGATTATATCAGTTTGCTCTTCCAGCAGGCTTTCTTGTTCCTCCATTCCAAATGGTCAAAGTGTCCACATGACCACTGACTTCATCCTTTGAATGTTGAAGAGCAGCCTTTAGGCTTTCTATCTCCTTATCTTTCTCTTTCTTTTCAGTCTCATACTTCTCTTTCATTTCTTTTAACTCTTTTTCCTTTTCATCTAACTCTAGAAGTCTGTATTGAATGATACTAGATCTTCTATTTAGGAGTTTCTCCATCTTGGCTACTTTTTGCAACAGTTCTGATATCATCTCATCTTTTGCATCAGGCCTGATTGCCTCTGACTCAGCATAACTCTCAAAGGGAGCGGCCTCAGAAGTAACTTGCCTCACAGGAATCTTCTTTCGATGATCCTCCTCATCAGATGATGATTTGGATTCCTCTGAAGAGCTGGCAGAATCACCAAACTCAACAGGCTCAGTAGAGACTGGGGATGCATGAAAAGGAGACGTAGGAGAAAGATGAATTGGTGAAATATGTGGTGAGAGTATGGGTGATATGTGTGAAGAGATGATGGGTTGTGTTTGTGGAAAGGGAATCGGTGATCTTTGTGGTGAGGGGATGGGATATGGAGTGGATGGAGAGGATATCTCAGCTTCATGAACGGAAGGCCCAGTGTGAGATCACCACTTACATCAACCTGTGGTGACACTGGCCTCTATCCTTCTTCAGCTACATCAGCTTGCTCATCAACATTGTGTTGACTAGGAGCATCTTGCTCTTCTTCATGAACAGGCTCAGCATCAGAAACCTCTTGAGCTTATTCCTCAATATACTCACCTTGGTTGATCTGTTCCAGCATCCAGGGTAATAGAGGAGCAAATGTGCCACTGTAGAAATTCTTGGGGTCTCTCTTCTTCATGTATTGATAGGACTTTGCATTGTAGTGAGGAATATCCATCACTGGTCCTTCAGGTATAATATCAGGGAAAGCTTCATTGATGAGACACTGCAGAAATTAATACATGAGGAACTTGTATCTTCTACCCTCCTGAATGTTTGACACCAGACCATTAAACACATAAGCAGACATGTTAAATGGCCTGTTTGTGCACAGAGCACATATAGCAGAAGAGGTGGTCACTGATATGTCATTCCATCCAGTCTTTCTCTTTAACAGGCAGTGTTGGTAGAGATGAGTGAGGAATCTCCATTGCAAGTCAACCAACCCCTTGACGATCTGCTTTCCTTCATAACCTCCCTCATAACCAATGTTTGCAAAGAAAGTTATGATTTCATCATCTTCTAATTCCAGAGGAGAGTTGGCATCATCACCAAACTGCAGACACTGTCTCACAGTCTGTTAAGTAATGGCCAAAGTATGATCAGGAGTTATTCTTCCAGACAGAGTCCTTACACCATCTATCTCTTTCACCTCAGCAGTGCTCCAGAATGACCTTATGAATCTCTCATAGTGATTGGCCTAACTGTAATAGCATGAGCAATTCTGGTAGTTAAGATGAATCTGATCATGTCTCTCAAACCCTCTGCCTCAGTAACATCAGGATCAAGATAGCCACTAACATTATGGAGCTTGCTCCATGTAAGATTAGCCATTGAAACCTGCATTAGAGGCATATGAATTAGAAGATGCAACTGTAATTGATAGATTGTAATACATAAATCAAGGTGTGTTCTCAGTTTGACTTTTAATGGTCAAAATTGAGTGAACATGTGTACCATACACAACTTGACTTTGTCATGTATAATCACTCTTATATGTTTTGCAAGTTTATATAGATTATTCATATGGTTTTAACATCTTTTAATCATTAACATCAGGTTTTGACATTCACTTTTTCAGAATTGATTGTCCCCTGTTCTTGACATGAACAAGGTTTTGTAACCCGATTGTAGGAGGTTAAATTCTTGTTATTGATTAACATTGCCTTCGAAAATGTCATTTAAACCTTGGTTTGATGTTACTTTTGGTGATTGATTCTTAACCTAGAGTTCTATGTTCAAAATCAGTTTTTGACTGTTCGATGTTTTAGGTTAAGAACTTTGAAGAAATTCACCTTTTCTTCGATAATATTATTGTAATGAATCAAAGATGAGGAGTTTTTGTGGTGAATGAGTCTTAGATCACAGGTGATGAATTTCAGATGATAGGGATGATGATGGATGAACAAATGTGAAGACCGCTCGTCGCACTGTAAAGTCTCTCAATTTGAAAAGTATTAAATGACCTTTTAAATTCGGGTTTAAAAAGATGATTTAATGACTTTTACAAATATTAAAAGTGTTGAAAACAAATTCGAATGACCTTTAAAAAACACTGTAGCAAATGCCGATAAGAATTTGTTCATCCGCATTAGTGTACTGTTGCAAATGCGGAAGAGTAAATTACTTGTCTCACAACTTCAACAAATGCGGTAGACCAGAAGTTTATTCGCATTTCTTGACTTGCATCCATCATAATCACAGAAGAGATTAAGCACATGATTTGATCATTTTGATACACAAGATAGTTTTGAGTGTTAAAGTCAACCAGATTCAGGAAATACGGATGAGTAAAAAAGAAATGCGGTAGAACAAAGGTTTACCCGCATAGACAAATGCGGTTGAACACTTTTGTCCGCATAGGTTTTTGACACTTAAAACTTTGTGTACACTTCTTTGACACAAATGCGGTAGATTTAACTTGTCCTCATTAGTTTCACTTTGTTTAACTGGTATGAAAACAATTACCCGCATTGGTTATATGCCAGGGATACCTTCACCCGCATTAACCAATGCACTTACCCGTATTAATATTTGAACTTAATCAAAAATTAATGTTTTTGTAGATTGAATTCTTTTCTGTTTTCTGATGAACTGATGGCTGTTATGAAGAACTGTCTATACTTTTCACTTGTTTCTTATTAAGTTTTGACTGATGTTGGGATTGTCAATTCTTGCTTGGATTGACTTGTATATCAGGTGTGATACATACAGTTTCCCAGAGTTTGACTGATCTTGGACTTTTGTGCATCCAATGTCTGCATAAGCTGAGATACTATAGTATAACTTCTGCACCAACACAGTCAGATTCTTTTTGTTTTGATTTTATAAAAATTAAGAAATAAACTACCTGTACAAACTGATCAAAATTTTAAATTACTCCCCCTAAAGTTTATATCCTTATTTAGATAGAAAGTTTAAGGATTTAAAAATTTTGGATCATAAAATCTCTATGACTTTTGTTAGGATCATAACAATCCTACATTACACAAGTGCAATCTTTTGATTGTAAAATAGACATGTTTATGAACTTATTGATTGAAGGTATGTTTGTCCTCTTAAACTCATACTTGGTAAATATTATACTGTATGTGACATTTATCATTGATTTGAATATTCAACATGTACCTCACACACAGAAACATGGTTTGATCAACCATCCTCACGTAATGCATGGTAGACTACTTTCACATCTTACATGACCAGATTACTTAAATTATGAGATCTCAATTTCACTGATCCTCATTAGGATTCTTTTACTTTGATCCTTTTGATATTTTGATCCACATTGGGATTCTTTTGCACTTCACTTTGGAAGGTGATCCATAATGGGAACCTTTTTGCATACTCTTTTGTTAATTCATCCAAGGTGAATGTGTTCCACATTGGGAATCTTTTGGATCATGACATCAGCACTATGTGCTTGTTTCTTCAGGTCTTTGCTCAGCAAAACAAAGAAGAAACTGATGCAGGTGAATGAGATTCATAGTTCATCATTATCT
Organism: Flaveria sonorensis; assembly: GCA_025506505.1. Lineage (NCBI taxonomy): Eukaryota > Viridiplantae > Streptophyta > Magnoliopsida > Asterales > Asteraceae > Flaveria > Flaveria sonorensis. Next base: position 37,780,940 of record CM046429.1, on the reverse strand, counting down.
GGTGTGTTTGAGTTGCTACACACACATACACTTGAATAAGCTGATACTTACCAGTACTCTAAGATGACTGTTTCATAGTTGAATATGATTATTTAGTTCATCACAGCATGTATCTTCCTTTCCAAGTTGAGCCTACCTACATATCAGGTAAGTCATGACAGTCTTTTAAATTTTGAATTAAGCATAGTGAATGATATAAAGACTGTAATTATATCATTTCCCAAAAAGTATAGACACAAACTTCAAGAAAAAGACTTCTTTTTGTGATTTTTGATAATTTTTGAATGTTTTTATAATTTTTTTTTATTTTTACTCTAGGATTAATCATGCCAATTGATTGAACTAGGAATTCAAACCTATTAGGTTCAAATGCCTTGGTAAATATATCAGCCAATTGATTGTCAGTATGAACTTGAATCAATTTGATTAACCCTTTTCTAGCACAATCTCTCAAAAAGTGATATCTGATTTCAATGTGTTTTGTTTTTGAGTGTTGAACTGGATTATTAGTAATAAACATTGCAGCTGTGTTGTCAATGTGAATTGGGGTGTGCAGGAAGTTAAAACCATAGTCAAGCATCTGGTTTTGAATCCAGAGAACTTGAGAACAACAAGCTGATGCTGCTATGTACTCAGCTTCAGCCGTCGCTACTGAAACATTGGTCTGTTTCTTGCATTGCCATGACACCAGTCTGGGACCAAGAAATTGACAACCGCCAGATGTTGATTTTCTGTTGAAATTGCATCCCCCGTAGTCACTGTCGGTGTTTGCATAGATATTGAAGTCTCCATCCTTTGGATGCCATAGTCCAAGAGCAGGTTTGCCCTTAAGATATCTGAATATCCTCTTGACTGCATTCACGTGAGATTCCTTGGGATCTGCTTGATACCTGGCACATACACAAACACCGAACATAGTATCAGGTCTACTGGCTGTTAAATACATAAGTGAACCAATCATGGATCGATAAAGAGTCTGATCCACAGATTTGCCTTCTGTGTCTGGGCCAATCTTCACTTTTGTATCAACTGGTGTTCTGATGGACTGACAGGCTGCAAATTGAAACTTCTTCAACATTGATTCCACATATTTTGATTGGTTGATGAAGATTCCACTGGGTGTTTGTTGTACTTGAAGACCTAGAAAGAATGTGAGTTCTCCCATAGCACTCATCTGAAATTTTGAATGCATAAGATCTTCAAAGTCTTTGCATAGTTGTTTGTTAGTGGAGCCAAATATGATATCATCCACATAAATCTGGACAAGCAGCATCTCATTCCCTTTTCTCTTTCTGAATAAAGTCTGGTCAATCTTCCCTCTTTCATAACCATGGTTAAGAAGAAATGATGACAGAGTCTCATACCATTTTCGAGGGGCTTGATGTAAGCCATACAAAGCTTTATCAAGCTTGTATACCCTGTGAGGGAAATCAGGATCCTCAAAGCCTGGAGGTTGACTCACGTAGACTTCTTCAGAGATCTTTCCATACAAAAATGCACACTTTACATCCATTTGATAAACTGTGAATTTCATGGATGCAGAGTACGCAAGAAAGAGTCGTATGGCTTCTAGTCTAGCAACAGGAGCAAACACCTCGTCATAATCTATTCCTTATTTTTGTGTATAGCCCTGTGCTACCAATCTTCCTTTGTTTCTGATGATGATCCCTCTGTCATCAGTCTTGTTTCGGTACAGCCATCTGGTGCCGATAGGGTATTGTCCTTCGTGAAGGTCAACTAGTTGCCATACTTCTTGTTTCTTGAATTGTAGCAACTCTTCCTGCATTGCCTCAATCCAACTATTGTCTTGAAGAGCCTCTTTGATGTTTTTGGGTACTGTTTGACAAAGAAAGCAAGAGAACAAACAGATGTTTGCTATGCTTGACTTGCTTCTTGTCACCCGTTCATTGAGATCACCAATGATGCTTTCAACTGGATGATTCTTGTGTGTTCTGGTGGTTGGAATTGATTCACCAACAATGGTTACATCAAGATTGGAGACATTCAGATCATCTTGGTGAGAGGCTAATTCATCTTGAACTGTGGGATAGTTATGAAAATAATCAAAATCAATTCCTGCTTCAACATCAGCAGCACGTTGATTACTTCCATCATTTGAGGTTCTTTCAGTTTCAACTTGAGGAGTAGCTTGATTTTGATCTCTGACTTCAGTTGAAGGATCTTCTGAAGGAGATGGTAGAGTGCTTGGACCAGCTTCAGTTGAAACACATTGATTTTGAGATGGTTGTCTGACAGGGTCAGCTTGTAGTGGAACATCTTCAATTAGTTGATCAGTAGAAGTTGGAGGAATTATTGGAAATTCATCTCTTCTTTCTACTCCTGAAGAGGGTTCTGCTGAATGTAGATTTCCTACATTAGACAAATGAAATTGATCAAAAGATTTTGTAAAAGAGTCAATATCAAACAACCAGTCAGGACCATTTGTAGATTTGGGAAATGAATGTTCCTTGAATTGAACATTTGTTGATTCATTAATAATATTTAATCTAGGATTAAATACTCTGTAAGCCTTTGAAACAGAAGAATAACCTACAAAGAATCCTTCATCAGACTTAGATGAAAATTTTCCCAAATAGTCTCGGGTGTTTAATATCGAGACAGGACAACCAAATGACTTTAAAAATCCAATAAATGGTTTTTTGTGAAAGAGAAGTTCATAAGGCGTCTTGTTGGTTTCTTTTACAATCAAAGTTTGATTTTGCACAAAGCACGATGTATTAACTGCTTCTGCCCAAAAGGTGATTGGCAGTTTAGCATCAGCTAGCATGGTTCGTGCTGCATCAATCAGTGTTCTATTTCTTCTTTTAGCTACCCCATTTTGTTGAGGGTTCTAGCTGCACTAAATTGATGAGCAATGCCTTTGGTTGTACAAAATGAACTCAGATCTTCATTCTTAAATTCAGTCCCATTATCACTTCTAATTGTTTTGACCTTATGATCAAGTTAGTTTTCAATTTTTGTGATAAAATCGTTTATCAATTGGGACGCTTTGTTTTTATGAAGTAGGAAGAAGACCCATGTAAATCTGGAAAAGTCATCAATGATCACCAAACAATACTGTTTCTTCCCAATACTCATAACATGAGTTGGTCCAAAAAGATCCATATGAAGCAGCTTCAATGGAAAGTTGTTTGAGTTCATCAGTTTTGGCTTATGGGAAGACTTATGTTGTTTCCCTTTGAGACACGCTAAACAGTGATCAATAAAATGGAATTCTTTTTGAGGTAAACCAATGATGTGGTTTTCCTCGACTAATCTGTTCATGTTTTTGAAATTTGTGTGTCCCAACCGTCTGTGCCAAAGCTGTGACTCATCAAAGGATGCTTTAGACAGAAGACATGTTTTTTCTTTTGGTGTAGCAGAATTGAGGTTTAAGACATAGGTGTTATTCTTCCTTGGGGTTTTTAAGACAACCCATTCTCCAGGAATTTGAAATACTGGTTTCAGAATATAGCAATGAGTGTCAGTAAAGTGAGTAGAATATTTCTTGTCACAGATCTGAGACACGCTGAGCAGATTGAAATTTAGTTGTTCACAGTAGTTCACTCGATCAAAGCTCAACATCCCATTTGTCACAGATCCTTCACCGGTGATTCTGCCACCTTGTGAATCTCCACTGAATGCCACAGAAGTTCCTTGAATATGCTTGAAATCATGAAGGAGGGAACGATCTCCAGTCATGTGTCAGGAGCATCCACTGTCCACGTACCATAAACTATTGGACCTGTATAGATGACCCTGCAAGCACAAGAGAACTAGTCAGAATATGGAACCCAAGCCATGATGGTGTCGGGTTTCCTGTTCCTATCTATGATAGTAACTTCTTGGTACTTTTCCCTAAATAGTGACTTTGAGTGAGGTGTCCTGGGAGATTTTTAATGATATTTTGCATGTTTCATCTTATCAATTTTAGTTGAAGAGTCAGAAGAATAATGAAACCTTTGATCCCTGTTTCTTTTAAGAAACCTGACCCGTTTTTGATTATCAAACATCATTTTTGAATTATGAAAATCATGTGTTTGGTTGATGTTATGACATTTGTTTCCTTGAATTTTCCTTGACTCTTTTATGTTACCCCTATCCCGATCAGAAATCGCAGTCCTGAATTGAGTATTATGAAAGTGATTTCTGATTTTGGGTTTCACAGATAAGATTGGTGAGATGTGCTTGTGTTGAGGAATTCTCAACCCTTTTTGTTTGAAGAAACAATCAGATGTATTATGGTTGGTCATATCACAGACTGAATAATATTTATTAAAATAGCAGTTTTTGGTGGAATGATTGTTCATGTCACATATTGAGCAATATTGATTGAAAAAGCATTTATCTGTACTGTGATTAGACATTTCACACACATCACAATACATGTGTTTGTCTCTTGAAGCTGATCTTGATGTTGAAACCTCAGTAGATTTACTAGTTTTTGACTGAGTTTCAACCTTTGATTTTGGTGAGGAAGCAGAATCAGCCTTTTTAGTAGCTTGTTTCACAACTCTACTAGGTTTGTTCTTCCTAGATTGTTTCTGCTTTCTTACCATTTGCTTCAATTCCCTTTCGAATTGATCTACATGTTCTTTATTAAAAATATCAAAACCAACTCCTTGCTTTGGTTTTGACAATTGAGGGTCAGCCTTGATTTTGGTTTTCAAAGCTTTTGGAGTTTTGGCGTTCTTTGGAAGTGAAACTGTGTCTGATTTGATTGAATTGTTTGGAGATTTGATCTCACAATCAGAACTGCTTTCAGCAGAAGGTTTCACTTAAATCTCAGCTTTTTGCTTTTCTTTCGAAATTGCAGGAACAAATTTCACAAAAGGCACTATGGCTTTGACCGGGCTTCTTGGTTTATTTACATTCACTGTCTTGTCTGAGTACTCTTTGATTTTGATAGGATGACCTAACTTAATTTTTTCCTCATTTGTTTCAATGTAAACATTTGGTTTATTTGAGGATTAGTGATTTGTGTTATTATTGTTTTAGCTTTACTAGTTTTAGGTTCAATTTTATCAGACAAAGTGACAGATTCAGGCATGACTGTGTAATTGTCATTATATGGTGGAGGACATGAATTGTATCCAATCCCAGTCAAATCATTGTGCTCCTTCTGTAAATCAAGCATCTCTTGCAGCTTAGCTGAAGACAGTTGAAACTTTTCAAGTTTCACTTCAGTAACTGATTGCTCAGCTCTGGATTGTGCTAATTTTTCAGTTAACTCTTCATTCTCAGCTGAAAGAGTGTACTTTTCACCATGTAGTTTTTCAATATCAGAAATGAGAGATTTGATTTTTATTTCGAAACTTTTGATTTATCTTTTAAGCATCTCAGATTTTACCTTTTCTTCTTTGATTTTATCAGCCAATTTATGATTGTGCTCACGATATCCTTGCAGTTCAGCTATGCATTTATCACTACAAAGATTAGATTTTACCTCAGATGGCATTGGATTTGGGCCATCATTGACGTGAGCCATAAGAGCATGATTCTGAAATTGAGGCTTTACTTCTTCAGCATATAGGCTCCAATCACATACTCCATCTTGTCTGATGACAAGTGCATTTGAAGTAGTTTGGCTGCTTCCATGAGCTTGGTTAGTCAGTTGTGACTGACTTTGATAGGGTTGTTGATAGTGATGCTGCTGTTGATGATTGCTGGAGTGGTAGCTTGCGCTTGGTTGTGCGGATGATTGGCCCTGTGAATTTCTTTGAATACTGTGGTTGTTCCTTTTTGGAGCATTACATTCCCTTGAGAAGTGGCCAGTCATACCATAATTGAAACATTTGACTTTGGATTTGTCGTATCCAAGTTTTGTATTTTCATTCAGACTCAGCTTTCTCCCTTTTCTGAAAAACTTCTTGGCTCTTATTGCAATCATAGCCATTTGCCACTATAGATCCATTTCTTCCACATCATCTGGATCCATTTCTTCCAAGTCTTCTTGAATCAAATGAGCAGAAGTGAGTCTTCCTCCAAGATAAGCTTCAAAACTTGCAACAAAGGTATTGTAAGTAGCCTTTTCCTCTTCAGTTCTCTTATCTTTAGATATACTTGTAGGAGTGGCAGCAAATCCAGTTGACTGAATTAAAGGAGATGGCTTGGTTGTTGAGGGTGTGACAATGAATCCTGTTGTTTTTAATTGATCTCTTGATAAGAGGAAGTCATCAACTTCAATGATGAATGCATTTTCCACAGAATGAATTTCTGATGGAAATTTGTATGCCTCAATGACTTTAGGTCCACCTAGATTTCTGCTCTTTTCATCAAGTTCAAGAGCTTCAATTTTAGCAATCATAATATCCAAGGTGGTGCTATCCAAATCAAGAGTGTTTTTCAGCATGGTTACATTTTGTTTCCAACTTTTCGGAAGACTGTGAAGCATCTTTTTGTTCAATTCTTTGACTTTATATGTAACCCCCATAATCTCTAAATCATTCACGAGCTGCACAAATCTATGCAGTTGTTTAGAGATTGACTCCCCCTTAAAGTGATGAAAGGTTTCATATTGATTAACAAGCTTATCCTTGTTAATTTCAGCTACTTCACTGCTTCCTTCACACATTATTAACAGTGCATCCCACACAGCTTTAGCTGTTCCATACTTATCAAGTCTTTTCAGCATATCCATCTTCAATGCTTGTGTTAGAATGGAATAATCTTTGAGATCAATTTTGATCTTCTTGTAGTCATCATCATCAAGAATGAGATCCTCAATAGGTATTCTTGAGGTTTTGTACAGTGTAACCTGATCAGTAGAGAGTGTCACTGGGATGTGAGGCCCTTTACATATGGATATCCAATAGTCTGGATCTACACCTGTAATGTAATTCATGAACCTGATTTTCCATTGCTTAAACTCAGATTTGTGTTTAAGCATAGGGGGTTTAGGAGTGTGACCAAGTTCAGAAAAATTATATGAATCCATGTTAATAAGCTGTTTTTAACTGGTTTAAATATGGATTAAATTGATTGTTATGTTCAACAAGTCCAAGTAGTCCAAATAGTCCAAAACAGGCTTATGTAGATAGATCTGTTTATGTTACTAGTCTGATTTTATGGATGAGAAACTGTTCACAGATTAGTTTTTAGATGGAGAATGCCGATGAACAGTGACTGTCAATGAGTTTCAGCAGATATTCAGTTTGTATACTGAATAGAGGTAGTCGAACACTCTATCAGCAACTCAATCACCAGATCTATCGAGTTCAGCTCAGATCTGAGCAGATCTGAAGAAGAACCGAGAGCCAAAGCTCTGATACCAATTGACTGGGTTTGAGAATGATATTCTCTGTTGATGTGAATCAACAAGGACTGAATATGATGATTGAGTCAATGATTGTAAGGCGGAATCAAACAATCACAGAACATTGAATGCTGAATAATACTCATAAATGCTCTTTGTATTAAAGAAGGTGAAATACGGTTACAATGAATGCAAGGGTTTTCAGCATGAACAGTAATAGTACACCTTGAACTTATTACAAAGCAAAATATTCTAATTGTCTAATGTCTAACAACAGTCAGTCTCGGTCACCTCTCATACGAGGTTTTCTATTCTATTTATAGGCTGACACATGCCTGAACAAAAGACTAAACTAAGCCTGACCTATACATCAGAACTAGTCCAAGTACAAAAGTCTTCATCAGCATTTCTTCTGTACATCCGCATTGACTAATGCGGATGTTTTAATCTTGTCAGCATTTCTTCTTGTTCATCCGCATTGACAAATGCGGATGTTGAGTTGTTCATCAGCATTGGTGTTTGGTCATCAGCATTGACAAATGCGGATGAACAAACACTGCGCATTTGTTGCTGAACATCCGCATTTGTTAATGTGGAAGAACAAACACTTAGGCACATTTGTTCTATGGTCATCCGCATATACAAATGCAGATAGCCGACACTTGGTTTCTATTGTTGATGCAGATTCTTCATCCGCATTAGATCTTGGACTTGGGGAGATTTCAGCAGAACAACTATCAATCCACCACTTGAACTGGCATGTATGATCCTTTCAGGGTCCAACAGGGTATTCAAACAAAATTTAACCGTCCTGATAGGAATGAAGATCCTGGCATTCCAAAGAGGAATTTCTCTGTCTTTTCATCACAGTGTCGACCAATATCAAAGAAGAAAATCATTTCCCTCAGTGAAAATTCTAAAAAATCATTTCAATGGTTTGTGCTGAACAACTATAAAGAACTTAAAGTCTACATATCGTAAGTTTTTAAGTTTAAATTATTTTTATTAGTTTCATTTTAGCTAAAATAATGATAAACTAATATAAATATTATATTTCACATAGAGTGAATTTGAACTTGAATTCCCTGGAAGAGATGTAAAAAATGAATTTTCTTCATGGCTTAATAAAAAGTTCAATACGTCTCCTTACAAAGAACTCAGGGCATTGGCTCATGGCCCCGTGTGCACATATTCTTACACAGCTTGTATTGTCAATGGTGTTAGATTTGTGGTACACAGCTGTGATATCAGACGCACTACATAAAATAGCAGTGTTGTTACAGTAGGAGAAGATGGTACACGATTTTATGGTCAATTAGAAGACATCTACGAGTTGAAGTATATAAATGGCTACAGCGTTGTACTATTTCGTTGTAAATAATTTGACACGTCATGGAAGGGGTCCGTAATTAAAAAGAATAACATTGTTGTTATCAATGTTAGTCGTGAATGGTTTGGTGACCAGCCTTGCATTTTAGCAACACAAGCTCAACAAGTGTTTTATCTTGAAGATCCTTCTAAATCCACTAGCAATTGGAGGGTTGTGGAAGATGTTCACCATCGAAAGCTTTGGGATCATCCAAGTATTAGTGTTGCTAATGAGATAGATGTATTGCACGACAGTCAATCATCTGATTATAACTTGGTTGTCGATAGCAATTTTGAAGTTGGTGAATCAAGTGCATGATTTATAAATGATGAGAGAGATGCGCATGATAATTGTGAATTAGTCGTAGACTTAAGTTGGTTGCCTGTTGCTCCGCTTGTTCAAGATGAAGATTTTATTAATGATGATGAAGAAGATGAAGATGCATATCTCTCAGATGAGGAAGAATTTATTAATGATGATGAAGAAGATGAAGATCCATTAGATATTAATGATAGTAAGGATGAGAGCGATGATGATCTTGTAGATGAAGATGAATATCTTTATAGTGATAATTCAAATTGAATGTATGTATTAAGAACACTTTATTCTTTTTCTTATTAAAATGTCACATGAATATCTTTATAGTGATACCACAAATTGATTATTGCAGGTTATGTCTTAGTACATAGCAGGATCACACGGGGGTGACGGTGGGGTCGGGACCCCCACGGACATGGATATACTCTTCCTTCTACTTGCCAATCATGTAAGTTAATGTTTTAAATATATATCTTTTAATTGAATATATTTTAAATGTTGCTAACTTTTTATTTTTTTATATCAATATAGCATCAGCTAAAAAAAAGGAAGAAATCTAAACTTATATGAGAAATGGGCTGCAAACAACAGCCAACCACTTTCTGTGCAATTTGATCATACAGGAAAACAATATAAAGCTGTTGGATAAAACAGTCAATTATTTGTCTGAGCTTTATCCAATCATGTTTCCACTACTCCTTTTCATTATCCCACTTGGGATAAAGTTCCTGATACGTTCAAGATATCCTTGTTCAATTTTCTAGAGGTGAGTATTTATGTAGTGTTTTATTTGTAATTTGATAATCATAACTTTTATATGTTTCTAATTATTTTATTTTGCAGGAATATTTTGATCTGGAAGCTCATCGTTGCTCAGACCACTGGCAAGGTATACAACTTGGAATACATATGGATTGCCAACGAGCTTTCAGAGATAGGAGATATGACATGAAACAACATTTTTTAAATCAAGGAGGCTATGATAACATTGAAGGCTATTAATAATCCATCTGAAGGACAAAGTCAAGAGTCTTGGGAGCAGGTGGTTGAGTTGTTCTCAAGTGAACAACATAAACGTCTTTCTCAAAAAGGCGTAACGAATAGAGCTAAACAGCTCTATCCAAGTCTGCATGGTAGTCAATCATATGCTCAAAGACGATATATTCAGGTAAGAAAACACATATTATACATCCTATGTATTATTAATTATTTTCAAATATTATGAATATTGTTTTTAATGTTTTTAGGAGCAACAAACTGGGACCCCAAGTCATATCGAAACGTGGAGGAGGGCGCATTACAATGAAGGTTCAGGATGGGTGAACCAGATGGCAGAAGAAGATTGGGTAAGTTTTATATGTTAAGTATGCTATTATCATGTGTTCATATGTTTATAATATATCGTGTTTGGTGAATTTGACCCAATATGATCTATATACTATTCATATTTGAGAATTGTTGGTTTTGATGAGTTGTTAGTTTATATATTGAGACTTAGGAATTTTATACTAGTTGTGCTTATAAATTTAAACTTAGGAATTTTATGATAATTGGAAATTTTATGGTATTGTGCTTATGATTAAACAACATAGTTTGTATTCATTTTATAATAGTTATGCTGTCAAAATTTCATAAAAATCCTAATACCATTTCATTTTAGTTCTTTATAATTGCAGGCAAAAATAGAAAATCAATACGCCCAAATGCAAATGGAGGCGGGTGAGTTGCCCGTTAATGAGATGCAATGTTTAGAGTTGGCATTAGGACAAAGACGTGGTCATACGAGAGGTGTTGGACGAAAAGTAAAAAATCTCCCTCGTTATGAGCCATCAAGCGGATTATCATCACATCGGGATGAAGAAATGGAAGAACTAAAGCGCCAAGTGCAAGAAATGCAAGAAAGAATAAATCAATTTGAAAGACAAAAGCATCATCCCAATAACGATGGAGATGATGAAAACGACGACAATTCGTCGCCATAGGATAAATTAAATAATTAATTAATAATTTTTTATTAATCAATTATTAATTAATTTAATATTAAATAAAAATAATTACTAACCTATGGCGACGACTCGTCACCATATGGTGCAGTTTTTTATTAATTTTAAATTAAAAATATTTATTGCGACGAGTTTGTCGCGACAACATGTCGTCGCGACAGGGTTTTATGGCGACTAGGTCTATCGCGACGACCAATTTTTAAGCTATTGCGATAAGGCTTTGACTACTCACCCTATGACGACGACATGTCGTCGCCATAGGCTATAGCGACGACAAATAGAACCTATGGCGACGACTTTTGTTGTCGCGATAGAGCTGTTTTCTTGTAGTGCTACCAACTTAATCGACCTTTAACATGTACCTCCTTTCAGAAGATGTGCTCGGTGGTTCAGGAAAAAAAAGGTCACAGAAGTTACCACACGGCAGTTGGTGTTCTCGTTAGTTGAGTGTTCTCGGCAGTTAAGTGTTCTCAGCAGTTGTGTAATTGGTAGAAACTTCTAGGGAGATATAGTTTCAGCAGTGGATGATACAACCGATCACTTTTGCAAGATAATCACTTACTCATCAAAATCAAAAGCTTTAGTAGATATAAAGTAGTATGTATCTACTAATTATATCATCCCTCGGCAGATACTTCCTTTGGGAAGATGTTTTGGAAGTACGTAAAAACCTGTGATGTCAGAAGATCCGTCGGAAGTTGACTCAGTGTAGTTGCTATTCGGAACAAGGTTCTTGTTGGAGATCGGAAGTTGAGAACTTCTCACCGATACTGAAACTTGATGTTACTATTACCGACAACATTGAAACCATACCGCCACTATTACCGACATTAGGACACCATACTACCACCGTTGTTGTCGACTTTCAACCACCAACAGTCGTACCAGAAGGTGTACGGCTACCATCTCTGCTTTTGTCAACACTGATAACCCTAATTTAATTTTCACCACTGCCATCTTTACCATATATCCACCTTCTCATCTTTTCTATTCTTCATTTCTGGAAATCTAAACACATGCCCATCATCTCCTTCAACCATCTATTCATGAGTTTGATCTCAAACCTTCAACATATTTCCATATTTTGAAAATATGTCGTAGCTTTAAACTTCTTCGTTGAAAGCTCCAAAAAAAATGAAGATATTGGTGACTATTTCAAGGAATAGATATAGATAGGGTTGTGATGTTGAAAGGTTTATAAGAAAAAGGAAAAGTGATGGTGACGTGGTACCTTTGTTTGCCGCCAATTATCTATTTCTCAAGAATAACTCTTGGGCAAATAACTATTTTTGCCTGCAATTTATCCATTTCCAACTAATGCAGGGTAATGATTAAAAATGCACAAGTAAGTAGGTTTAGTGTACAACTCCACGAAGCAAAGATCCAATTCAATTATAAAAATGAAAAGAATAGAGAGAATACCCCCTGATGTTTCTCAAATGATTAAATTTCAATTAAACTCCATAAAATATGAGAAAAAATCATATTATGGCTAAATAAGGTGGGGTCTTAACAAAAATAAGGAGAATAAAACCCACTTGTGTTTTGACAAATCAAACATAAAAACCCAAAAAAATATTATGAACAGCAAAAAGAACATCTTCAAAGAACTTTCCACAATGAAACTTCACAAAAACAAGGTTAGAACACAAGTTTGAGAAAATCACCTTTTAAAGTGATAATCTTGGTAACTTGCTCTAATACCAAGTGTTGATACGTGAATGGATCGGACAACCAAACATTTTCCTTGAGCATGTTTTACTGTTGCTCTAAGAGTTGATGGGACAACCAAACATTTACCTCCTCCAACTCGGTTGCCCTATCTCTCAACCTTCCCAACTCTTATTTTTCCTCTTGCTCTCATAGCTCATCTTTCAATATGCTGGTGTTGTAAGTCCCATTCCGGTATATCATAGGCATAATAGCAAACACTTTGGTGAGACAAATGGCTGAATAATTAGAAAACGATTTGAGGCAAGAGCTAACACGAAATTTTCTCTCAACCAGAGGAATTGCATTCTTTAAGAAGTCACAAAATATGTTGGGATGCACCAATCGGGTCTGATGATTTATTTACCAATCAGGGATATACTTGGATAAAGGATAGTGCACCTACTCAGTCACAGGCATAATATAAGTGCTCCCTATAGCTGAAATTATCATGCCAGCTACTGGTATTTTGCTGGAATGATTTGGGGAAAAACAACCCATACCACTATAAACAAAGGGAGGTACATCCTGAGCTGGACATTTCCCTTTGTCAGCATGAGATGAATGTCTGGAGGGCATTGAAGAAACATCCGTGGCTTATTTCGAAGGAGCATCACCCATAGCTTTCTTCCCAGTGGTAGTTTTCTTAGTAGTGGAAGGGGGAGTGCCAGAAGTTGCAACAAAATCACCAAGATCACCACCCATGTGTTTCTAGATAAGAGGACCCTTACTGGATGGTGGCTTACTCATTGGCTTTTCAGCAGGTTTCTCAGGCGAACTCTTTTATTAAGGTTTTACTAGGAATTGCGAAAATAAAAAAAGGAAGGGATGTAAGTAAAAATCACACGAATAAAAGAAGTATAAAGATAAACAAAATAGGGGTGGAGTGATAACCTGTCACTGCAGGAGAAGTAGATTGAATTGCTAGTTTGTTGAGAATCTCAACACGCTCACTCATCCTCCTCCTTTTTTGAGGAGGAGATGGAAGACGAAAAACAACCCCTTTTTTTGGCATTCTTGTGGGATTGAACAAGAAAGGTGGTTGTAGCTGGGTATACTAAAGTATTAGAGAGAGCTTTGGAAGAAGTTTTATCTCTTTAAAGGAAGGTAGTCTAGATTCACCTCCTTAACATCATAATCATCCTCGGTTACCTTTGTCAATTGGGTTTTTCTTGGAGCAACTTTCTTTTGTGACTTTCTCAAGTTTCGCCTTCATAGTCACGACCGCCATTTTTGCTTTACAAGTTGAACCCCCGGAGGGCCTGTTTAAGGAAGGAAGAGCAAAGAAACTTCTGGTACGATCAAGATTGGGACTCTCGCCTAGTTTAACATCCATCAAAGAAGGAGTCAGACCCGAAAAACGCATAGGGAAAAGAACCTGAAAAAATTCATGATGAAAAAAGTCAAAGTTAGTATAGCTAATGACATATGTCAACATTAGCCACTAAAGAGGTACCAAATAGACTAACCTTTGTTACCAATGGTTTAAATAGGGATTTTATTATGTCTCGGCCAGATGCTTTCATGCTAACCCCAACAAGACTGTGTTCTGATAATTCACCGAAAGGGGAAATTTCTTTAGAAAGAAGAAGGTAGTCTCGATCCTGAGTAAGTTGAATTCGATAGAATTGGAGAAGATTCAAGGTAAAGACGATTATTGGAAGGCAAAAGTTTGTGCGGGTGAAGAAATCAGCGTATATAGTCATCTTCTCGGGAGGAGCATCGGGCACTATATGATTGATTTTAGGAAGTTAGGGCTCCCATAGCGGATGGATTTGATGGTGGTTTATCAAGCGGTTAAAGTCATGATCATAAATTTTAACCATGCATGTATTACGGTCTTTTAGGTCTGATTCAGACCCCATCACTACTTTTTGTTTTTCATTAGAACTAGAAGCTTTTTTCAACATGGTTACGATGGGAAGAAGGAAAGAAAAGAGAAAAATGATCTTGGAATAAAGGAAGATGAAACGAAAAATAACGCAAGATCTCCACTTTTATAGGCATCCCTCATGTGCATTCAATGTCGTTGAAAAGGAGAAAGGACACAAAAGGAATCTTTTCAAAATAAACTAATGGGAAAACATAACAGCAATCGGGCAGGAAAATGAATGATGGCTCCATTACCTGGATGCGTTAGATATAGGACTGCTTGGATAAATATATGGTCCTGTCTCATAAATACATCAGAAAAAAAGGAATGTTGTGAGTCGAGTATATTAAAACAAACTAGACTAGAGGGACTTGAAGACGTAAGATTCCGGATTCCTACCCGAACCCGAACCCGCCCCGGGAAAATACATCTGATACTCGAAGAACCCGATCCACGGTAATGAATGACACGTGTCTCACATCCAGGGGAGTATAATTATCACCAGTCCTAACCCTTGATTGAACACAACCTGGATTGCATGTGGGTTAGGACCCAATGATGTAAGAACTCTTCTGGGACCACTCCCACCATCATACATGACATCGACATGCATCATGGAATACTATATATACAAGGAAAGGGCAATGATCTCCCCCTGCACAAATACACCCTAAGTTCTTTCTATTTTTCTCCCAACCCCTCATTCATATTTTCTAGTTACTTATTCTCACACCGGAGGGTTATTACAGGGAGACTACCTACTTTGTAACACCTTAATCGGTGTTTTTTGATTGTGTGCAAGTTTGAATAGACAGAGATTGTTCGGTGGATTGAAGTTTAGTTGGAGCGGATCTAGTTCGATTGGAATTCGTATTTACATATACCATTAATAATCACAAACACACAGAGATGTGGTTTATTTGGTAGGATTTTTTTTTTCTATTGGAGTTGGTCTAAGCCAAAGGAACGGCCCGACTTCCAAGCTCGACTTTGAAATGAAATCTGGACCAAATCCATACCATGATTAAATTACCGAGTAAATTACCATTTGCATCCCTGACGTTTTTTTATTTTAACCGTTTACATCCCTATAGTTTCAAAATAGTCATCTGCCCTCTGACGTTTTATGTTATCTTTATTTGAGTGTCTGTCATTTTATTTTTATTTCAATTTGAGTCAAGATAACTAACACTGTTAGTTTTTCTATTAAAGTTATTGTTGTAAAGACTAAACTACCCCTAAAATTAAATACATAAAAAAAAACTTGTGAGACCCATTCATCAACATCTTCTTCTTCATTACCAACACACCCATCACCACCACCACAACCTCATCACCATATCCACAGCCTTCAGCACCACCTCCACAACCTTATCACCACCTTTACAGCCACTCGTCACCAACTCCACATCCCTCATCACCACCACCACAGTCCCTCCTCCCCCGCACACACTTTCTTTTCTCTTTATTAGAGCCACCCATCACCACCGTTGTGACCCACCATAGCCCCCCATCACCACCACCGTGACCCCCCATCACCACCACCACCGTAGCCCCCCATCACCACCACCGCAACCCCCCATCACCACCATCGCGACCCCCATCACCCCCATCGCGACCCCCATCACTACCACCGCAGCCCCCCCACCACCACAGCCACCCCATCACCACCATAACATCCCCCTATCACCACCACCGCAGCCCCCATCACCACCAGCACAGCCCCCCGCCCATCACCATCAGCGCAACCCCCCATCACCACCAACGTAGCTCCCCTATCACTACCACTGCAACCCCCATCTTATCTAGATCTACGATTTCACATCGATGGTGGTTGTGGACTACCGATCACACACAAACCCAATCACACACGGACATGGAAAAAGGGAAAAAGAAAGATGGAGAGAGAGAGAAAGAGAAGAGATAGGGGTGGGCGGGGTTGTGGTCGTGGAGGTGGTGGTTGCGGCGGTGGTGACGGTTGCAGTGGTGGCAACAGTGGTTGTAGTGGTAGTGGTGTTGTGGTGGTAGACTAAAAAACATAGAGAGAGAGAGAGAGAGAGAGAGTGAGAGAAAAGAGATAAGGTGCAGGACCGGTTAAGAAATGGTCAATTCAATCAGTCTCATAATGAGAAGAGTGTTAGAACACTAAACAGATCAAATAGAAAACTGGGTTTATATGAATGATACTGAGAACACAAGTAAACAATGAGACAGAACTAAGAACAATAACAGCATAATATGGTTTTAAAAAATGTTGTATATTGCTCTCAAGTTCTTTTACAAGTGTTACAAAGCATAAATGAAATACAAGAACGTAAGATACTTTATACTACATCCTACAGCCAGCCATACTTTGAAGGCCAGCTGGAAACACTAATCTAGACAACAAGATCAATGTAAAGTCAAAAGCCAGATTGCCTTTTGACAAGTGACTATAACATACTATAGATCATATCCTAATATATTTCAAAAAGGATAAAAGGTACAAAGTAGAAAGTTACAGACTCTAAACCATAATCTACAGTTGCAAAAGCATGAACCTTTTCACCAACTCATGCATGTTGGCGAGTCTTCAGAGTTGCAGT
This sequence comes from Flaveria sonorensis, assembly GCA_025506505.1. NCBI lineage: Eukaryota > Viridiplantae > Streptophyta > Magnoliopsida > Asterales > Asteraceae > Flaveria > Flaveria sonorensis. The sequence continues at coordinate 37,763,827 of CM046429.1, read as the reverse complement.
GGAAAGTGGGTCAGCTTTATACAAAAATGGATCAGAGAAAGCATGTCTTCTCTGTCTTCAGAAGAAATCAGTCTTCACTTTATTGGCCTTGGAAGACTTTATCTTTGAAGCTTCAGAAGACTTCATCTTTGGCTTTGGAAGATTTGGTTTTTAGCTTCAGAAGATTTTACACTTAGAATAATTTTATGTGAGAAGTGTAAAACTTCTAAAATAACTTCTACTCTGCATAATGTGCATGCAAGCTGGAAGCTCTTTGGTTGCTTTTATTACTTTGGTTGTATCAGCCTTTCAAGTATAGCCTTACAAACTCCCCCTAGGCTGATGCTACCAAAATAGAGAAGTATACTTAGATATTGACAGTCAACATCAGGATCAAGATCATTCTTTTCTTCATCAACTAATCAGGATCCCTCAGACTCTCATAATACCTTCTCATATCATGGAGATCATTTAGAGGAAGATCAAGCATGTCTTGCTAGAAATAGACATCTTGACCCCCTTGATCTCTGATGACATACCACCTTTCCGGATTAATAGCAAAGGTCCAGGACAAGATGGGTCTTCCAGTTACGAAAGGCTCTACTTCAGTTGGAGTTGGTTGAGCAGCCTCTTCTTGCATTACCTCAGGATGCTCTGACTCATCCTGAGGTGTAGAGGTGGATTCTTTGGACTTCTTCTTAGAAACACTCTTCATGGCCATCCTATTCCTCCTCTTTGAAGTCTTTAACTGAGAAGACTAGCGTTCAACACCAAGTTGATTTGTTATGTCTTTCTCAGTTAGGTCCTCTTCCCTCATAAGTTTAGAAGGAGAGGGATTTGGACCCTGCTATGGATTAGAAGATAAAGTTGGCTAAGATGCAGCTCTAGGTTTAGGTTGTGTTGTCTCAATGGGTTCAACCTTTACCTCAACATTTTAATCTTTGGTGGAGAATGCAAGTAAACAAGCTCTCCCTTTTTAATATTTAGCTTGATCACTCTAATATGCTCATCCATAGTGGATAGAGACATTCGACCAAGCCTCCTTCCAGAGAATCCATACAGCTTCAAGCAGCTCATCATCCTCTGCCTATCAGCAGACTTCTTTTGACTCTTTTAGATGATGGCTCTTGACTTTGCAACTTCTTCCCTTATTTTACTCTTAGCAGCCTTTTGTTCTTTGATAACTTGTTGCCCTAATTGCTTAAGATACTCGAATTCAACATACTCATATGATAAGGGAAGAAGTACAGATTCCTGATAGAGACTTGTGGTGCTCAGGTAGCTAATCATGTTTTGTCTATTAGCTTCCTTGTCACTTAAGGTTGTTCAGTTGTCACAGCCTCTTTCTCAGGGCTTTCTTGAACTTGGGAGAGGGTAGGTGCATGCTTGTAGAGCCTTTTTTGTCTCCTTTATTCCTTGATCTTTAAGAACAATTCTACATCCTCTGCCTCATTCCTCTCCTTTAACAGCTCTATGTCTGCCAGTTCATTGAGTTCCTCTAAGGGAAGAGAGTTGAGTTTATCTATGTTATAGTTCCCGGTCCCCAAGTAGTTTAATCTGGCTACTCTCAACTCATCATCCTAAGTATTTGGCTTGGGGGCACCCCTAATAGCAGCTTCCATGAAGCCTGGAGACCCCCTTGAACTCTCTCCCCTTAGGTTCCTATTCCTCTCTGTCTCCTCCTCCTTAATCTCCTTGTGAGTCATTTTCCTTTTCCTTTGTCATGCATAGGCCTTGGTGACTTAGGGTGGAGAGAGATTTGGCCTTCATTGCTTGGTTCTGCATTCAAGCTTTGGCCAAAGAGAGGTTATGTAGCACTTTCACCAGCTGGCGCCTCACTGAGGGTTGATGATGTTGAAGCAGTTCTTGTGACAAGGTTCACAGGGTCTATCACTCGGCCTTCAGTCAAGGTTTCCCCTTCGAAGATAATCTTAGGGTCCACCTCAAATTCTAGTTAACCAATGACATTTCCTCTTAGCCTTTGTCTTCTTCTTTGCTTGAACTCTTCACTGTCTTGAATCCTCTCAGCCAGTCTGTCAGCTTGCCTGCTTTGACTAGGATTGGCAAGTGGCATATGGACTAGAGGAAGACTATCATAGTACTTCAGGGTCTAAAAATTGAAAACCTCTAGCTGCCCTTGAAGTCTATGCAAAATCAGAGCTCTCCTGTCAGCATCATACATCCACCAAAGTATTTCATTCTCAGCATCATAGGGTGGGGTAGACATAGATCTTGGAATAGCCTCCTCAAACAGACTTTGAATGAGTGAGTCCACATCAATATGGACTTGAGGAGGTTGCTGAGTATGGACAATTGCAAAGGAGGTTGGTGAATCCTCAATGTCCATACTATGTGAAGAACACTCAGGTTCTATGATTGCTTGGACTTTCTCCCCCTTTTTGGTAGCATCACCCTATTGCATAGGTGAGCTAGGGGTTAGGTCTATTACATCCATAGGTTCTTGTGTTCCTGGTTAAGTCCTCCTTAAAGGTCTCCCAGCTAGTTTTTCCTTGAGATCAGAAATCTCAAGTTACTGATCATTGACCCTTTTTAGCAGGGTCGTCACCTGTGATTCCAAGTGACTAAACTTTGAGACTAAATAGGTGCAGGTGTGAGTCAACTTTTTCACCTTTAGTCTCATGTTCCCTGCATCTTCATTAGAAGAATCATGGAGGGATCAGTGAATAGGACCTAAGTATTCTTCCTAATCACCAGCACTTTGTTCTTGGATGCTGGATTCCCTCTGCACCAGGACAGCTTCAGGTGAAGTATCAATGGGCTGGGTTGCCATGGTTGAGGTCTTAATGATGTAGTCACTTGCTGAAGTGAGAGCCACTTCCATATGAATCTCCAAAAAGGGTTCAGGGAGATCCACCTCAATATTAGGTGGATGATGTGGGCTAGACATGGGAGAAACAGGAGTACTCATCTCTCCTTGAGCAAGGGAGGAGAAGAGAGACTCGTGATACTCATTGAATCCCATTTCTTCATCATCATAGGATTATAGGTTTGGAACGGGTTGGTTTAGATCAAGAGGCTAGGGATGGTAACTATCCCCTGAAGGTTTTTCACTAGAGTTTAGAGACTCTAAGTGAAGGCTTAAGGCTTGGGGGGTTGTGAGCTCATCAGGCTAGCATGAGGAACCTCAGCATGATCATTGGTAAGATGGGAGTGGTTTGCTCCTAAGGAGAAGTGGGAGCTCCAGTGTCCACTTCCTCCTATATGGGTGGTGATATAGGAGCTTGCACAAACTGAGAAGCATGTGCAGGGGTTCGTTTGGATTTCCTTTGGTAGGTGATGGTTATTTGTGGATGTATTGGTGGTTGAGAAGTTGAAGGTGTGGGTTCAACACTAGCTGGTGCTGCTAGGTTTTCATCTTAAGCAATGAGCTGTAACATTTTTAGGACAAAGGATGTTTCTACCCCTAAGAAGCCAACAGTTGTCTTTCTCATAGTCTTGAAGATGTCAAGCTTCATCTGTCCCGATTTTAGAACATTACCTGCTCCCCTCAACTATGAGCCCAGTTCACAGTTGAGAATGTTCTGGACATATCTAGGGAATATGTAATATTCTAAGGAGTCTAAGTTTGTAAGTAAACTAATGTACACAAATTATGAATACCTGAACTTGACTCCCTGAACCATCCTATGGACTATATAGGAAAGGCCCTCTAGAACTTGGTCCCATCCACCATGCTTGTTAAATAGACTGTGGATGACAACATGGAGGAGGTATTTCCATTGAGAGGAAACCTTCCCTTTCTTGAAGGTCTTGATAGAGAAATCCCCTTCATAGCCCATCTAACCAAAAGAATGGTTAACAGCAGACTTGGGGAATGACAAATCACCTTCGACAACATCCAGACTTAGATGTGTGTTTATGGGTGCTAGAGTGATGAAGATTGTCCTCCCCTGCACTGTGGCAGACAGTGCCTTCTCCCCATCCATGGTTACCTCTTGACAGGTCCTCTAGAATTCCAACAGCTGATCCTCATAGAGTAGAGGATCGATGGTGAGGGAGGTGAAGTAGTTTGATAGAGTGAGAAAGTGACAAACCTCTGAGAAACCAGGATCTTTCTCAGAGTTCAACAAAGCAACTTGATTATGTTGCCTGCGAAGTTGCATTGAGAAATCGGGTTGGTTTCTGCGATTAAGGTTGGCCATTTTGAGGTAGCTTTGTTTTGAAGGCAGATAAGAACAAGGACGGTTTTTGGGTGAGTTTAGGTTAGCAAATTTTCAGATGAAGAAGATAGTGAAAGTGGGGGAACAATTGAGAGAATATATACGAAATGGATTTGAGACAAAGTCAATGCAAAAGGTTAAACTTTGAAATCTGAATGTCAATCCCACCTTTAAAAAGTGCCCAAAAAGGTAGTTTTCTTGGAAGTCGAAAATCTTCCGAAGGTATTTTTGTCTTTGGAAGTTTTAAGAAAATCTTCGGAAGTCAATTTGGCTTCGAAAGATATTCGTAAGGTTTGTGAAAATTTTGCTACGGAAGGAAAATACTTAGAGAATTTTCTTATGAGACATGTTTAGTTTTAGAAGAGATCAGGTCTTGGAAGTTTTATTCTAAAGAGAATAAATCTTTCGAGACTTAATTGTTTTCGGAAGAAAATTGTCCTTCAAATACATGTATGTACTTAGAAGCATATTTAGGCTTCAGAAGATATATCAAAATTCTTTTGAAGGTAAATGTCTTATAAGTGGTTATTTGATTTGAAGACATAATGTTTTTTGAAGACAACTTGATTTCTTCCGAAAGAAAATATGTTTAAAAATTTTCAAAAATCTAAGGAATATCATTTGAAAATTTTACTTCCAAAGGAAACTGGGCTTATAAAGATGATAAAATAGACAACTTAGGACACACAGGTTTTAGAGATAGAATTGATTTAAGTTTAAGAAAAAATCTGCTCAAAGTTAATTATCCCAATAGCTGATACAAGATATTTGAATCTTTGTTCATCAAAAGCTTTAGTGAATAGATCAGCATATTATTCAATTGTGTTAACTTTGACTAGTTTTATTAATCCTTTTTCAAAATTATCTTTAATCAAATGATACCTGATGTTGATGTGTTTTGTCCTTGAGTGCTGCATAGAATTCTCTGTAATAGAGATAGCAATGTTGTTGTCTATATGGATGGGAGTCTCTTTGAAGTTGAATCCATAGTCCAGCATCTAATTTTGAATCCAAAGCACTTGAGCATAGCAACTTGCAACAGCGATGTATTCAGCTTCAGTAATTAATACAGACACACAGGATTATTTCTTCCATTGCCATGAGCCTATCCTTCCACCAAGGAAATGACATGCCCTAGAAGTAGACTTTGCAGTCATGTTGCAGCCACCATAGTCACTATCTGTATAGGCAACAGATTCAAGTTAGAATTCTTTGGATACCAAAGGCCAAGCTTAGGAGCACCTTTGAGATATCTAAGAATCCTCTTTATAGCAACCAGGTGTGACATCTTGGGTTGGCTTGATATCTTACACAGATGCATGTGGCAAAAATGATATCAGGCCTGCTAGCTCTGAGGTACATAAAAGACCTAATCATAGCCCTGTAGAGATGTTCATCCACACACTCCCCCTCAAGATCAGGTCCAAGGGAGTGGTTTCTGGCTCTTTACAACCTTGCAATCAGTCATGTTAAATCTTGTAAGGTTGTCTTGTACATACTTTGACTAACTTATGAAGATGCCATTTTCAACTTGCTTCACTTGAATTCCTAGAAAGAAATCGAATTCCCCCATGGCACTCATTTCAAATCTATTCTTCATCAGCTTCTCAAAGTCTTTACAGTGCTTTGGATTAGTTGACCCAAAGATAATATCATCTACATATACTTAAACCAGCATTAAGTCATTCCCTGTTCCTTTGATGAAGAGAATTCCATATATAGTACCCCTCTTGTAGCCATGTGACAAAGATACTAAGTTAGTGTCTCATACCACTTTCTTGGAGCTTGGTGCAGCCCATAAAGATCTTTATCAAGCTTGTAGACATAATCAGGATGATCTAGGTCTGCAAAGCTAGGTGGTTGTTTAACATACACCTCTTCATTAATCACCCCATATAAGAAAACACACTTGACATCAAGTTGGTAGATCTTAAAATCCTTGGATGCAGTAAAAGCCAAGAATATTCTAACATCTTCAAGTCTTGTTACTGGAGCAAAAACATCTGTGTAGTCAATTCCCTCTTCTTATGTGTATCCTTGAACAACTAGTCTGGCCTTGTTCTTGATGACAAGTCCTCTATCATCCTGGTAATCTTCCCTTGAGAAAGAGGACATAGGTTCCAAACCTTTTTTTGTCTTTTGAATTAAAGCAGCTCTTCTTGGATTGCTTCAACCCAACTTCCATCCTTTAAAGCCTCATCAACTTTCTTTGGCTCTGTCTGGGACAAGAAACAAGAGTATAGACAAACATTTTTGTCATGGCTTTGTCCACTTGTTCTCACCCTTGTATCAACATTTCCAATGATGTTTGTGGTGGGATGTGACTTGTGGATCCTGAGTTAAGGGATGACAGCAAGTTGATTGGAAAGATCTAAAATTGAGAATTTAGATCTGGCAACGGAGTATCACCCACCACATCAACACACTTATCAAGAAAGGCTTGATCCAATGAGTGTGTGATATCATTTATGTTGTCTTTTATGGAGTGGTTATCAGCATCAAGAAATTCTTAATCATTATCACCTCCTCCATTTCCTCCTATATTTGAAGTTCCTTCATCTGAGTTTTGAGCCTTTGAGCTAGAATTTATAGGCGCCTCAGATGTATCAGCTGAATTTGTCATGTTTGTGCTGATAGGATCTTCACTTGCAGGGTTAGTTACTACTAGAGCTGAGGTAATATGCTTGCTTGGTCTTCTCAACTCAAATCCTGGGTCAGGATCTCCTGTTGATAAGTTACCTATAGATCCTGAAACATTCTCACAAGATTTGTTAAAATAGTTTGTAACTAAATCAAGATCAAAAAGCCAATCAGGACCAAAACCTTTCACACTAGGAGTGTGCTCATTAAAGGTCACATTGGCTGACTCCTCAACTACTCTAGTTTTGAGATTGTATACTCTATAAGCCTTAACTTGGGAAGAGTATCCAATAAAATGTCCATCATTTGATTTCTCTGTAAATTTGGCTATTTGATCTTTGGTATTTAAGATGATTCAAGGACATCCAAATGACCTGAGGAAACCAATAAACAGTCTTCTTTTGTGCCACAGCTCATAAGGAGTCTTACCATGAGTCTTAACCACTAAAACTCTATTCTACACATAGCAAGCTATGTTGACTGCCTCTTCCTAAAAGGTGATAGGTAGTTTAGAGTTAGATAACATGGTTCTTGCAATCTCAATAAGTGTCCTATTTCTCCTCTCATGAACACCATTTTGCTGAGTCCTGGGAGCACTATATTGTCTTGTAACACCTTTTTCATTACAAAATATGTCAAGGATTTGATTCTTAAATTTTGTTCCTTGATCACATCTTATGGTTTTGACCTTGTGATCACATTGATTCTCAATTTTCAGAATGAAGTTCTTTAAGATCTCAGGAGTCTTATCCTTAGTACTAAGGAAAAAGACCTAAGTGAATCTTGTGAAGTCATCTGTGATCACCAAATAATATAAGGTCCTACCTAGACTTATTACACTTGTGGGGCCAAAGATATCCATATGTAATAAGTGTAGGGGAGTAGTGATAGAGTTTCTTTCCTTTGGCTTTTGAGACACTTTGTGTTACTTCCCTTTCAAGCATGCTACACAGTGGTCATCACTTGTAAACTCTTTCTTTGGTATTTTAGTTACCAAATCATTCTTAATTAATTTATTCATGTTTTTAACGTTTACATGGCACATTCTTTTATGCCAGAGAAAAGACTCATCATTATTTGCTTTAGATAGAAAGCAAGAAACTTCTCCTAAGGGAGATGTTTCCTGCAAGTCCATCTTGTATATGTTCCCTTTTCTGGGGGCTCTGAGTAGGATATGCTCTTGAGGAATGATCACCTCGGTTTTGAGAAAAATGCACTAATGCTCAGTGAAGAGCATGTTGTGTCTCTGATCACAAAATTAGGATACACTCAGTAGATTATACCCAAGCTCTTTGAAAAAGTTTACCTTTTTGATGTTGAGCTTACCATTTGTGACCGTGCCCCTTCTAGTAATGTAACCTCCAGCATCTCCTCCAAAAGCAACTGGACCTCCATCAATTTTCTCAAAATTTTGAAGTAGAGAACCATTTCCTATCATGTGCCTGGAACAGCCACTATCAATGATCCATACATTCCTCTGGGTTTTAGATGTTCCTGTATAAGAAAGAAATGTTTAGTTACATTTGGAAACCCAAGCCTCATTGGTCTTGAGCTTATCAAAGTGATCAGCAGCTGTTGTTGATAAATAACTTTAAGTCACTTAGACTTCCTTCATCTTTCACACCATCTTTGGAAGATTAGACTTGACCTTCAATACTTTAGAAGTTTTGACAACTTCAGAAGTTTTGGAGACTGGACCTTCAGAAGATCTTGATTTCACTATAGCAGGCTTCAGTACTTCGGAAGCATTCCTTTCTTCCGAGACCAACTTTTCTTCCGAAGGCAAGTTTTCACTTGTCTTCTTCTTCACCTTGGAGCTTCCGAAAGGAAAAGATTTTCCTTCTGAAGCTAGCTTTTCTTTCTTCTTATTAGAAGTTTTCTTTTTGATCATATGGATAGTACATTTAGGAATGTATATGCAATCCTTAGCAAGATGGGAAGTACTACCACACATGATGCAATCCATTTGCTTCCTTCTGAGAGCCTTCTTTTGAGAGAAAGACTAAACTTGATCACTTTCCTCCTCCATCTTCATCTTCACAGATGATGATGCAAGCTTCTTAAGGTGACGTTTGCTTTTGGAACTGGATGGTTTAGGCTGTGTAGCAGTGGTACACAACTGATCAGCCTTTTTTTCTTTGCTGGAATGAGTTGGACATGAACTAGAACTTCTGGTACTAAAGTTCATAGTTAAGTCTTCAGCCTTCACCACTTCAAATCCTGCAGAGATAAACACTTGTTTCTTCTTAGAGTTGAAAGTGGCCTTGATCTCTTGAGCCTTCTTTGATTTCCTCTTGGCTTTTCTGATCAAGTTCTTCCTCTTAGACTTGGTCATCCCAAATTCTTTTCTCTCCTCAGGAGAATAGTGTCCCTTCTTAGGATGATCTTCTTTACTCTTCTCAGAATCATCCTTCACTATCTCCTCTTCATCCTCTTCATCAATGGGGTCTATAAGGGGAAGCTCATCTTCACAAGTTCCACACCTTGGAGATCTTACGGATAATAGAGTGTGTGGAGGAGCTATCTCAGTAGATCCCAATCCCTGCTTATTCTGATAACAAACTTTTGCATGAAGTGATGAGGATATCATGTTCTTGAAGGTCTCTTCTTCAAGAACACATTTTCCTGCCCTGGCATTGCTGATCACAAGCTCAGCCTGGCATTCAGTTAACTTAGTGATGAGATCTTTTATCTGAGTCATGTAGTTGTATTTCATGTTTAAGAGGTGAAATGGTTTCTCTAAATCTTCTATTTTAGTTTGTAATCTTTTTCAGCTCTTTTGAAATCAGCTTTTAAAATGTTTAGGACTCAAGATCGGACCTCATCTCTAGTTATAGGACCTATATCTGTTAACTTTAGCAATACGTTCAGGTGTACAAAGATGTTCCAATACCTTGGCTTCTTCATGATCTGCCATCAGTGCTTGGTTTGGAGACGCATTTTCAACCTGAAAGCTCTAGTCAAAGCATACTTCTTCAACAGCAACTGCAACTTGCTGCTTGGGCTTCTTATTCTGGGGAGCTCCATCAATGTAGTTTGGTCTGGTTTGTGCTTGGCCACCATTTGTTCTTGGTGCCTTGCATTCTCTAGCAAAGTGCCCCATTTGGTTACAGTGTAACACTTCACTTTGTTTTTGTCCAACCCAAACTTTCCACTGGTTGCATTGCTAGAAAACTTCCTCCCTATCCTCTTATAGAACTTCTTGGCTCTGTGAGTGAGAAGAGCCATCCGTTGGACTATTCCATGTACTCCAGATCATCTGGATGGATACAGTCCAGGTCATCAAGGGTAAAGAGAAGGTTGCCTATGCTTTCATTAGTAGACACAAAGGCTTGTGAAGAGCTTGTCTCTTGGAATGGGCTTCCTTGGATATAGCTCTCTCTTGGTGTCTCTGGGAAGGTGATGAAAGGACCCTTTTGTGAGTTGTCAGGGTAGCAGATGATATGATGTTATGGTTCTCTTCAATCCTTTTCAACCACATGAAGGGCTAAACTCTGCTGATTGTTGGAGTTAACAGATGGATTTTGCATGTTCATCTCCATTTGGTAGCCACTAAGGATACATACAACTCAGTGAGAGTAAGGGTCTTGAGGTTCTCAGTCCTCTTAATGACCACACAATAGTGTGTCCATTCTCTGGGAAGAGAGGACATGAACTTCCTCATAATGTCCCTGTTCTCAAGAGTTACTCCAACATCCATTAGAGTGTCCACAATCTCAACATACCTGAAGTATTGTTGAGTCATGGTTTCACCTACCTTAAAGGTGAAGTTCTCAAACTGCTACTTCAAGAGGTCATTGTTCTCTTTTGCTTCAGTGGACCCCTCATACATAAGCTTTAGTGCATCCTATAGTTGCTTAGCAGTTTTGCACTTCTTGAAGCCTCTATAGATGGAGTTTGGAAGAGCAGTTTGGAGAGTGGTCATGGCTTTTTGATCTATATCTATCCATTTCCAGTCTTCTTTAGAATAGTCAGCCACTTCCTTTGGTATCATACCACCACCAGCAGCAGCTGAAGAGGTGGATGGTAGATGAGGTCCAGAGACAACAGATCCCTACATCCTAGAGGCTTGAGACTTAATGAAGCTTCCATTCTTAGCACCAAGTATCAAAATCATCAGGAGTGATCAATGGAGACTTTGTCATAAGTGTTTTGTGAAACTGAAGGGATTTAAGATGATGAGATCTTACAATCAAGAGCCTAAAAAGCTCTGATACCAATTGCAGGACCAGTTAAGGGATGGTCAATACAATCAATCTCACAATAAACAATAAGACGGAACTAAGAACAAGAATAGGATAAGTATGGTTTTCAAGAATGTTATATATTGCTCTCAAGTTCTTTTACAAGTGTTACAAAGCATAAAAGAAATACAAGAACCTGAGATACTTTATACTACATCCTACAGCCGACCATACTTTTAATGCCAGCTAGAAACACTAATCTAGACAACAAGATCAATGTAAAGTCAATGGCAGATTGCCTTTTGACAAGTGACTATGACATACTAGCTCACATCTTAATATATTAAAAAAGGATAAAAGGTACAAAGTAGAAAGTTATAGACTCTAAAAAGTGGATCAGAGAAAGCATGTCTTCTCGTATTGGAAGAAATCAGTCTTCACTTTATTGGCCTCGAAAGACTTTGTCTTTGAAGCTTCGAAAGACTTTATCTTTGGCTTCGGAAGATTTGGTCTTTGGCTTCGGAAGATTTTACACTTAGAATAATTTTCTGTGAGAAGTGTAAAACTTCCGAAGTAACTTCTACGCTGCACAATGTGCATGCAAGCTGGAAGCTCTTTGGTTGCTTTGGTTTCTTTGGTTGCATCAACCTTTCAAGTATAGCCTTACATAAGGGATGTGGGTGGAGGTGAGGATGAGCGGTATGTAATTTAAAAAATAAGGGTAATTTTATCATTTTACAAAAGTTAACAGAAAAATCTAACGTCGTTAATGTTTTGAACTCAAATGGAGATAAAAAGGAAACGTTAGGGGGCATATGGTAATTTTAAAACTATAGAGATGCAAACGATTAAAATAAAAAAAACATCAGGGATACAAATGGTAATTCACTCTAAATTACCAGTCTGTGTTTCCTTTAAATTTATGCCTAGTTTTTAGGTTTTGGGTTAAGTTTTACCCGAAGTATGCTCACCCCTACTGATTAACCATAGACCAACCATAGTGCCACTTGAGTCAAAATAAATTAAGATGACAAACATGACTCACGAACAATGGTATGATCAGACCATACATAGACATTTCTAAGGACAACTCAAAATTACAGGCTCTATAATTATAGTGTAACCATAGTCTTAGTCATAGTTCGACGTTGTGGATGAATTTCAAGATTCAAACTCAAATGAAAGATCGTGAAAACGCTTTTAAACAACTACCCAAAGACAATGCAAGGATATATGTACATGTTGATATAATACAGGAAATGTCGTAGTCCCTCTTAAGTTTTTTTATAAAAACAAACAATTTAAATATATGGACACTAGAAATAATATAAGAAATGCTTTAATAGCTAATGATGTTTTCTTTAAAACAAACAAATTATAAATCAACTAATTATTTCTAGAAAATAATCAAATCTTTCTTAAAATAATGTTTTTATTAAATTGAGTTTAAAATTTTTTTATGAATCAAAACAAGTGGTCATCTATTTTGGAGAAAACAAAATCTATATATTTTCCTTATTACACGGAAAGATACTTAACAAATTAACCATTATTTTGGTTCATTAAAAATAATGTTTTTGTAATATAACAAATCTATTGATAGTGCCGGTATCGGTACCGGTTTTTGCTTTTGTGCTTTTCCATTTTTTTGGCTTAAATATTGAAAACATCCCTAAAATCGTATCACATTCATTCGTAGTTTTGAACAACAAACATTTCAAAATGACCCAATATTGTATTAGGCATTCGTATTCTTGATCTTGAAATATAAAATAGAGTAAACTTCGATTTTGCCCCATGTAGTTTGGTCCAAATAACGGTTTCCCTCCAAATGTTTCAAAATTGCGATCTTACTCCCTGTGTTTTTAATTTGTCTCGGTTAACGTCAACCAACTAACACCGTTAAATATTTCTGTTAAACTCAAGTGCATTTAAGTCATTTTATATAGAGGGACTAATAATGTAATTCGTTTATGTAACACACGGAAAATTTCAGTAGAAGAAAAGAAAAAGAAAAGCAAAAGATAAGGGAGAAAAAAAAAATTATTTCAAAGCAAGGGGTTAAAGGTGTGCAAAGGTCAAACCTGCTCATAATGAGTTCAAAAGGTGATATGGCCGCCCATACCCCTTCTCTCATACAGAACTTTCGGCTAGAGTGAGGAAAATAAACTCTCAACCGATTTTAGTGAGAGAAAGGAGAAGAAATCCTCAGTAAGGTAAGATTTTAAGGTGTTTCTTCTTGGTTTTAGTTGGGTTTAAGCTTCTGGACCGATCTTTATATGTTTCTATGTGTTTGGTTGCCTGTTTTCGTGTGTTTAGGTGCTAGAACTCCAGGTTGCTCTCGGGTTGGTGGTGTTTTACTCGAAAGCTGTTAGAGGTGAGTTCCAGATCCCTTTTTTTATGTGTTTTTCTATGTTTTGGGGCTGATAATTATATCAAACTGTTGTTTTATAAAACATACTACGGTTTTCCATGAAAGTACTACTGTTTATGAAAGATGTATGTTTTTAACAGATTTCTATGATGCTGTGTAAGATGTTTGTTATGTTTTTAAGCCTGTGACTGGTAGATCTATGCTAAGAATATGTTTAGAAATGATCTATGGGCTAAAAACTGTATAAGTTGAATCGCAGGTGTTGGACTTGGTGTCCGCTGTGGACACTAGCTGTTCGCTGTGGACACTAGTTGTCCGCTATGGACCCTTGAGCATGGATAAGGTGTCCGTTGAGGACAATTAGGCAATAGGGCTGTCCGCTGTGGACTTTGCATGTCCGTTGTGGACTCTGCATGTCCGTCGCCTACACTTAGAGATTATTATGTTGTCTGCTGTGGACATAAACAGCCTGTTGTAGACCCTTAAGTACTTTAGACTGTCCGCTGTAGACACTTAGAATGTTTTAAGTCATCCACTATGAACCTTAGTCATCCATTGTGGACAATGCATGTCCGTTGTAGACCTTTTAAGTATGCATACATGTCCGTTGTGAACCTTTAGCCATCCGCTGTGAACACACTTAGTGTTTCATTCATGCGTTGTGGACTTTCGCCAAGTGTGGGAAATATTCCGAAGCTTAGGAAGAATCTTCCGAAGCCAAGATGATATCTTCCGAAGGTTGTTTCTTTCGACTGCTGATTCTTCCAAGCTTATGTTTGCCTTCGGAAGTATTAGTATTAGTGATGTGATTGCTAGTTAATTGTTAGCATAAGTTCTGAGGACTTATATTGCATGTGCCTATGTGCTACTATTATGAGTATTTAATATATCATGATATGTGATTATAAGACAATGGATAACTTAAAAGTATTATTCCTAAATAAGCAGTCACAGAGGAATAAAAAAAGACAATGTAACCTAGTGAATGTTACCCCCGGGCCCTTATGATGAATGAAAAGACTTGCAAGCACAATGAATGGAGATGCACGACCATGTTGTTGTTAGCTCAACGGATGTGCGGCTATTTCAGCCCATAAGGATGCATATCTGGGGTCTAATCCTTGTGATTGACCAATGTATGATGAATGGGACCCGGATTCATAAGCAGGCTTCGTGCCTAGCAGTGTGGGTCAACTGTCGAAGGGTTAGCTACCATGATAAATGTTTGCCGACAAGGGTTCGGCGGCTGTTGCCAACCAACAATGTAGGCTCTTGCTTTATGCAATCCTAGTTAATGAAAGAGAAAGATGATGAAAGAAAGAAAGATAAAGAATCTCTTAACGAATGCATATGTATAATGATGGATGACCACGCAGTGAAGCTTATAAAATGTATATTTTCTATATTATCAAAACTAGAACTCACTCAGCAACACTGACTTTTCATATGCTTATCAATTGGTAGGTAATGATGTTGCTGGGGATGGCAAGAGGTTGAAGCTACTCGGCAAATAAAGACTGGAATCCATGTTAAACAGAGATGGTATTTTTGTATTGTAATACAACTAAATGTTCTTTTGAAACTTGTAATAACGTTGTATTTCTTGGCAAAAGTTATTATCAATGCATGAAATGGTTTTTGTGTAACTATTCAGCTACCATGTTTTCTTACTCAATATATTTTAATGTGTAGTGCTATGAATAACCAACTGTGGGGTTTTCCCGGGAAGGGGGCCTTACAAGTTGGTATCAAAGCCAAAGTTTAAGGGTATTGGGCAAATTATTTTCAAAACCTAAACTTAAACTGAAAATGGGACCAAAATGAAGGGATGCCAGCCCAAGTAGCTACGTGCCATCTGGTAATTTTCTTAAAGTTAACCAGTATTATATGCGTGTGCTATCTGATTTATGTGCTTAGTAGATTTGGATGCTGATGTAGTCAGGATAGGAAATGATTGGGGAATGAAGAGTAAAGTAAGTGGCTAATCACAACTGGCCACTGTAATTAGGGACTTACTTTACTTGACATAATCTGAGCTATTACCTTGAATGACCTTGTTGGTGTTTGAATCTTATAGGAAGTAGATTGTTATGGCGGGTAGAAAATCTGGGAAGGCAACCCGAGGTGGTGCTCATAGCGGGCGTACTACTGAGCCACGTGTCACCAGGAGCAAAGCTAAGGCTCCCGAGATGGTTCATGAGGACACAGGTCTCCATAACCACCAAGAGGGTGAAGGATCAGCTACCCTCAAATCCACAGTGAAGGAAGCTATTGCTGATAAAGTCTACAACGTCATGCAGAATGTGTTGCCTTTGGTGGTGACTGAGTTGTTGAGGGCTGTAAAGGATGTGGCAAGAACTAAGGATACGGGGAAGAAGGAGGAGAGGAAATCAAGAAGTCCACTGAAATGACTGAGGAAGCTAAAGAAGAGCCACCTAGCCCAAAGGTGGTAATTCATGAGGATGATAGCGAGTAGGAGAAGGAGACTGCTAAGGGGTGCAGCTATGGGGTGTTTCAAAGATGCAAACCCCCGACCTTCGACGGTAATGGCAATGCTACTGCTGCTCACTGTTGGGTTCGGGAGATGGAAGCAGTCCTGGACATCAGTGAATGCTGGGAGGATTAGAAGGTGAAGTTTTCCTCCTATTCTTTTATTGACTCCGCACTATGCTAGTGGGACAACATTGTCCAAGCCTAGGGAAAACGATCTATAGCAAAGATAAAGTGGTCGGATTTGAAGGAACTGGTGCTGGAGGAGTATTGCCCACATCGAGAATTGGACAAAATTGAGAAGGAGTTCTTGCATTTGGAGGCTAGGAATATGACTCATCAAGAGTACACCTCCAAGTTCAATGAACTTGCAAGACTTGTGCCAGACCTGGTAACTCCGGTGTCCAAGAAGATTAAGAGATACATGCAAGGTTTGCCAGTGGACATTAGGAGGAGCATGATAGCTGCTAGACCAAGCACGTTTAGGTCTGTGGTAGATTTGGCAAGGAGATTGTATGATGAGAGGGACCCGATGCTAGTTCAGAGGAAGGTCGAGAGGAGTTGGAGTAAGAATGGTAATGGGAAGAGGTTCTGGAATGACAACTATAGAATTGGGGAGAAGAAGATGAGGGTCGACGACCGTCGTTAAGAGCAGAGGAAGGGGAATGCCCAAAGGGTGTGTAAGAAGTATGGGAAGACCCACACGGGTGAATACAGAGTGTGGACAAACAGGTGCTTTAAATACGGGGGTGAGGGCCATTATGCTAAGAAATGCAGGATACCAAGATGTTACCAATGAGGAGAGCTAAGCCACTCGGGCCGGGATTGCAAGAAGGGTGGGGCAGGAAGCTCGGGGACCCAGACTATGGGGTAGAAAGGGAAGAGTGAGAGCACCAAAGCAAAGGCAAGGGAATTCAACATGACCCGAGAAGAAGCAAGAGTGGATCCTAAGGTAGTTTCAGGTGTGTTTTTGGTAAACCAATTGTATGCTTCTGTGCTCTTCGATTTGAGTGCTAGTAGGAGCGTTGTATCTACTTCCTTTTGTCATGTAATGCATGGTAAGTGTAGGAAGATAGATGTGCCTTTCCATGTAGTGACAGTGATAGGAAAATCTACCAAGGTGACTGATATGATAGACGATTGCCTCACAGAATTGGACGGTCATAAGTTTCCTGCTAGATTGTATGTGATGGCCCTAGGAGGTTTTGATGTGGTGTTAGGAATGGATTAGTTGGCGACATACGAAGTGAATATCGTGTGTCAAAAGAAGATGATTCATCTGATTGCGCCCGACGGCAGTTTGGATAAGGTTCATCGAGAAAAGGAATGCATCCCTCCGCGAGTGCTATCTATGATCACGGCATAGAACTTTATGAGGCGAGGGTGTGGTGCTTACCCGACTTATGTGTAGGACATGAATGCTACCATACCTTAACTATCATACGTGCCAGTAGTATGCGATTTCCCCAATGTGTTTCCAGAAAACCTGCCAGGGGTCCCACCCGATAGAGAAATCGAGTTTCAGATTGACTTGATACCAGGAGAGCAACCCATCGCCAAGGCACCATACCGGTTGGCCCCATCTAAACTCAAGGAGTTGATGAGGCAACTGCAAGATCTTCTGGATAAGGGCTTTATTCGGCCGAGTATCTCTCCATAGGGTGCTCCGGTTTTATTCATAAAGAAGAAGGATGGTAGTATGAGGATGTGCATCAACTACCGTGAGCTGAACAAGTTGATTGTGAAAAACCGGTATCTGCTACCAAGGATTAACGACTTGTTTGATCAGCTCCGGGGTACTAGTTAGTTCTCCAGGATAGACCTTCGATCGGGGTATCATCAACTGAAGGTGAAGGAGCAGGATATCCCTAGGACAGCCTTTCGTACGCGTTATGGGCACTACGAGTTTCTAGTGATGTCCTTTGGTTTAACCAACGCGCCAGCTGCTTTTATGGATTTGATGAATCAGTGTGTCGACCCATGCTAGATAAATCAGTGATCGTGTTTATTGATGACATTCTGATTTATTCGAAGAATGAAGATGAACATGCTAGTCATATCCGCTAGGTGTTGGAGACGTTTAGAAGAGAGAAGTTGTACGCCAAGTTCTCCAAATGCGTGTTTTGGTTGCGAGAGGTTCAGTTTTTGGGTCATGTGGTTAATCCTAAAGGGATTATGGTAGACCCGGCGAAAGTTGAAGTGGTGATGCAGTGGAAGTCCCTATCCGAGATCCGTAGTTTCTTGGGTTTGGCGGGCTATTACAGAAGATTCATCCAAGACTTCTCCAAGATAGCTTCACCATTGACCAAGTTGACCCGTAAAGATGTGAAGTTCGTATAGGGTCTGGAGCAGGAAAATGCTTTCGAAGAGCTAAAGACGAGATTGACTCAAGCTCCTGTCTTGACGTTGCCCGAAGGAAGCGAAGACTTGGTGGTCTATTTGGATGCTTCTTATTCGGGATTGGGTTACGTGTTGATGCAACGGGGGAGGGTTATAGCCTATGCGTCCTGACAGTTGAAGATCCATGAGGCTAACTACCCTACTCATGACTTGGAGTTGGCAGCTGCGGTCTTTGCATTGAAGATTTGAAGGCACTACTAGTACGGGATGAAGTGCACCATCTTCACTGACCATAAAAGCTTGAAGTACTTCTTCGAGTAAAAGGATTTGAATATGAGGTGAAGAAGATGGTTGGAGCATATCAAGGACTATGATTATGAGATCCACTACCATCCAGGCAAGGCCAGCGTGGTGGCGGATGCCCTTAGCCGAAAAGAGAGACCCTAGCCAATACGAGTGAAGGCTTATCAGTTGGTTATGACCTTCGATGTGATGAAGCAGGTCAAAGAATTTTAGGATGAAGCGCTGAAAGAAGATCAGATTAACTCTGAAAGGATGAAAAGCCTAGTCGCCGAGTTGGGGGAGAACACTCCTGGTGTCAGGACCCGATCAGGGCGGGTATGGATTCCTCGTTATGGGGATCTACGTAGGAAGATCATGGATGAGGCCCATAAGACTCGATACTCAATTCATCCCAGTGCTACAAAAATGTATCAAGATATGAAGAAGGATTATTGGTGGCCGGGAATAAAGCACGACGTAGCGGAGTATGTGAGTAAGTGCCTTACTTGTTTGCAAGTGAAGGCGGAGCATCAGAAGCCATACGGGAAGATCCAACCCTTGGATATACCCGAGTAGAAATGGGAGCACATCACCATGGACTTCATTACGAAGTTTCCACGTACAGCAAGGGGATATGATGCCATATGGGTGATAGTTGATCGTCTGACGAAGAGTGCTCACTTTCTACTGATCCGCGAGACGTATTCATCTGAGAGGCTGGCGGATCTGTTCATCAAAGAGATTGTGACTCCTCATGGTGTACTGGTGTTATCGTGTCTGTCCGTGGCACTCGGTTTACATCTAAGTTTTGTAAGATATTTCATGATGCGATAGGGACGAGGTTATATATCGGTACGGTTTACCATCCTCAGACAGATGGTCAGTCGGAAAGAACCATTCAGACGCTTGAGGATATGCTTCGAGCATGCGTCATTGATTTTGGTGGAAGTTGGGACGAACACTTACCGTTAGCCGAGTTCTCACATAATAACAGTTACATGCCAGCATTGGTATGCCTCCATATGAGATGCTATACGGTAGGAAGTGTAGAACGCCTGTATGTTGGGGTGACATCGGGCAAAAGGAGTTGGGGAGCATTGAGGTGATCGAGGCTACGACCGAAAAGTTGGAAAAGATTAAGGCCTTTATGAAGGCAGCGAAGGATAGACAGAAGTCGTATGCCGACAAGAGACGTAGACCAATCGAATTCAAGGTGGGCGATAGAGTTATGTTGAAGGTCTCGCCTTGGTAAGGGATCTCCAGTTCAGAAAGTGAGGAAAGTTAAGCCCAAGGTACATAGGGCCTTTCCGAATCATTGCTCGAGTAGGAGAGATGGCTTACAAGTTAGAGCTACTAGATGAGTTAAGTGGAATTCATCTGACGTTCCATGTATCTCATCTGAGGAAGTGCTTAGTCGATGAAGATATGATCATGCCACTTGAGGATATCGAGGTAGATGAATGGCTCAATTACGTGGAGCAACCAGTGGTCGTCATTGATAGAAAGGAGAAAAGGCTGAGGAATAAAGTGGTTCCACTTGTGCAAGTACAGTCGATACACAGGAAGGGGTCAGAGTCCACTTGGGAAACCGAGGAAGAAATGAGGCGGCAATACCCAGATCTCTTTAAGGAGTGACAGGTTTCGGGGACGAAACCTATATAAGGGGGGTGGACTTGTAACACCGGGAAAATTTCAATAGAAGAAAAGAAAAATATAAGGGAGAAAAGAGAATTATTTCAAAGCAAGGGGTTAAAGGTGTGCAAAGATCAAACCTATCCATAATGGGTTCAAAAAGGTGATATGGCCACCCATACCCCTTCTCTCATATAGAACTTTCGGCTAGAGTGAGGAAAAGAAGCTCTCAACCGATTTTAGTGTGAGAAAGGAGAAGAAATCTTCAGTAAGGTAAGATTTTAAGGTGTTTCTTTTAGGTTTTAGTTGGGTTTAAGCTTCTGGACCGATCTTTATGTGTTTCTGTGTATTTGGTTGCCTGTTTTCGTGTGTTTAGGTGCTAGAACTCCAGGTTGCTCTCGGGTTGGTGGTGTTTTACTTGAAAGCTATTAGAGGTGAGTTCTAGATCCCTTCTTTTACTTGTTTTTCTATGTTTTAGGGCTGATATGTATATCAAACTGTTGTTTTATAAAACATACTATGGTTTTCCATGAAAGTACAACTGTTTATGAAAGATTTATGTTTTTAACAGATTTTTATGATGTTGTGTAAGATGTTTGTTATGTTTTTAAGCCTGTGACTGGTAGATCTATGCTAAGTATATGTTTAGAAATGATTTATGGGCTAGAAACTGCATAAGTTGAATCGCAGGTGTTGGACTTGGTGTCGGCTGTGCACACTAGCTGTCCGTTGTGGACACTTGAGCATGGATAGGTGTCCGTTGTGGACACTTAGGCAGTGGGACTGTCCGCTGTGGACTTTGCATGTCCGCTGTGGACTCTGCATGTTCGCTGCGGACACTTAGAGATTATTATGTTGTCTGTTGTGGACATAAACTGTTCCCTGTGGACCCTTAAGTACTTTAGACTGTCCGCTGTAGACACTTAGAATGTTTTAAGTCATCCACTATGAACCTTAGTCATCCATTGTGGACAATGCATGTCCGTTGTAGACCTTTTAAGTATGCATACATGTCCGTTGTGAACCTTTAGCCATCCGCTATGAACACACTTAGTGTTTCATTCATGCGTTGTGGACTTTGGCCAAGTGTGGGAAATCTTCTAAAGCTTAGGAAGAAATCTTCCGAAGCCAAGATGATATCTTTCGAAGGTTGTTTCTTCCGAAGGCATATTCTTCCAAAGCTTTTGTTTGCCTTCGGAAGTATTAGTATTAGTGATGTGATTACTGATTGATTGTTAGCATAAGTTCTAAGGACTTATATTGATGTTTGATTCTTTTCTTATGTGCTGCTATTGTGAGTATTTAATATTTCATGATATATGATTATAAGACAATGGATAACTTAAAAGTATTATTCCTAAATAACGGTCACAGAGAAATAAAAGAAAGACAGTGTAACCTAATGAATGTCACCCCGGGCCCTTATGATGAATGAAAAGCCTTGCAAGCATAATGAATGGAGGTGCACGACTATGTTTCGTTAGCTCAACTGATGTGTGGATGTTTCAGGCCATGAGTATGCACATCTGGGGTCTAATCCTAGTGATTGACCAGTGTATGATGAATGGGACCTGTATTCATGAGCAGGTTTCGTGCCTAGCAGTGTGGGTCAACTGTCGAAGGGTTAGCTACCATGATAAATGTTTGCCGACAGGGATTTGGTATTTGTTGCCAACCAACAATGTAGGATCTTGCTTTGTGCAATCCTATAATGAAAGAAAGAACGATAAAGAATCTCTTAATGAATGAATATGTATAATGATGGATGACCACCCATTGAAGCTTATAAAATGTATATTTTCTATATTATCAAAACTAGAACTCACTTAGCAACGCTGACTTTTTATATGCTTATCAGTTGGCAGGTAACGATGTTGCTGGGGATGGCACGAGGTTGAAACTACTCGGAAAATAAAGACTGGTATCCATATTAAGCAGAGATGATATTTTTGTCTTGTAATACAACTAAATGTTCTTTTTAAACTTGTAACAATGATGTATTTTTTGGAAAAAGTTATTACTATGCATGAAATGGTTTTTGTGTAACTATTCCGCTGCCATGTTTTCTTACTCAATATATTTTAATGTGTAATTAGCTATGAATAACCAACTGTGGGGTTTTCCTGGGAAGGGGGCCTTACAGTTTAACTTGTAGGGACTATTTTTAGTAAATCACTTTATTAATACTGTAAAGTAATTAAGACCCGATCCAACTCCTTCCCCTTCAACATTGACATATTGCACCACCGCCACTTCCGGCCACCCACCAACGCCCCAACCCTCTCCTACTTATCTATTTGACCTCAACTCTAACCCACCCCTTAAACCGAATATGATAATCGCCGAAGGAGTTGTAGTTACGTGGTTAGTGTTTGCAGGAAGGACGAAGGGTTTGAAACCCTACAAGGCCATCCTTTAAGGGCTAGATTCATCGCATGGGGCTCAAATACTACCCAGGTTAGGAGGTTAAGGCTTCGATCGAAACCAATGGTGGTGGTGCAATGGTGGTCTTGATTTTGGAAAAATATGTCCATCTTCATCTTCAATGGTGGTTAGGGGGTCTTTGATTTAGGATAGATCTGCTCGTCTTTAATGGTATTTAAGGATCGAAACCAATGGTGGGTGTGGTGGTGCAATGGCGGAGAAGCTGTGAACGATGGTGGTAGTGTAATTATGATTTCAAAGGTGGTTGTGGTGGGTGGTGGTTGCAGTGGGTGGGTGGTGGTGGTTGCAGTGGGTGGGTGGTGGTGGTTGCAGTGGGTGCGTGGTGGTGGTTGCAGTGGGTGGGTGGTGATGGTAGATCAAGGTGAACGCTGTGGGTATGATGATGATGATGTAGTGATCGTTAGATGATGAGGAGGAGAATGATAATAATTTGAGTATTTTGTTTAAGAGACATAATTTTTGGTAAATTACAGAATCAGTCCTTTTTATATAAATGACCTAAATGCCCTTGTTTAACAGAAATATTTAATGGTATTAGTTGGTTGGCTTTAACTAAGACAAATTTAAAACCATAGGGAGTAAAATCGTAATTTTGAAACCTTTGGAGGAAAACCGTTATTTGAACCAAACCACAATGAGCAAAAGCGAAGTTTACTCTATAAAATAGTATAAATATGGTTTAAAAAAACTATTTTTGATACTCGATACTTAATCAGTAATTTTTAAATTTTTACCCGTAAAGAACATCCCTATTATTCCCTGTCCCCTTTTATGGTCAATGCACATCCATTTGGATATAATGGTCTTGGTGCTTATAGTCGAAGACAAAGTAGAAAATTAGATATTTAACGAAAATAAAATTACAGAGAGAGGTCACACATCCTACCCGATAAATGATTAAACCGTGGCATCAACCGTTTGACTGTTGGGCCGTGATTAAGTTTTGTGTTGTCTTTCCTATCTCTTTTTAAAACGCTACTTTCCAATCCTTTGACTCACATTTCTAATTACTAAACACGAAAATTTAACACATACTCTTAGTGATTGTTCATACTACAATCCAAGTCTTATAATCAAAGAGTAAGCGAAGATCTAGTAGCTAATAGTTAATACATTCAGTCTTATGTTGTAATAATTGCGTAAAGGTAATGATCTCTAAATTACTAAAGAGAACTTGTGATGGTCTCTACCATCTTAAAAGAAAAAAAAAGAAAAAAGATTGTAACCCATTGACTTCTACCGGTTCAGAGAAAATCATAGTGAAAAGTGAAAACGACTCTAAATTGAAGACCAAGAAATAGACGTGATGAAAACTTATTAACATACATCCAAACCACTTATACTGGCGTGTTTGTGTGGTGACGGCACTTTGTATCTTATTTATTTTGTTAACAACCATTTCTTTCCCTTGATTTGTTATGAAAATGGACAAAATTTTATAAAGACAAAAAATGGGTAGTTTCTTACATAAATGTATTCAACCTGCCTACACAATTATCTTATTATCTTATGCATTTGTGTACGATCTTAACCAATTTTGTGCTTGAATAAAATTGACCGTAAATATGTTAGAACGTATGTTGTCATTCGACATGCGTTTGCTTGGATTTGATAACACATATCACATATTTCAGGTCAAACAGTTCATGCCGATAGCAATATTTTAGTGGTCTTACCAACTCACGAGCACATGAACAACTTGATTAGAATTGTTCATAATAATATTCTTTTTAATCAAAAGTAGTACAAATAAAAAATGCACATATTTGTATAGTCTATTATATAATTTGCAATAAATATAACTTAATTGTGAAAAGTTGATCAATGAAGCAATCTTCGCGTAGATTATCCTTACTTTAGCTTAAGCTGTGGTAGTTTATGCACTTAACCCTGTTTTTAACTATATTCTGTGAAATAATTAAAAATAAAAATTATTATGAATTAAACTGGGTGTTCTATTTATACATAGTTTGGCTACAAACAATCCGGAAACCTCATATTCCATTTTCCCAATCTTTCATAGGCAAGCTTGTTTTCTGCTCTTTAGACATGTTGACATAATATAAGAAATGTCATAGTCACTCTTAAGATTTTTCACAAAACAAAATAGCTAGTTTGTTAAAAAGGAGAAGTGGTCATCTATAATGTTTTACAAGTAAACTAATTGTCCATAACTCCTTGTCCCCTTTTACGGTCAAAGCACATCCATTTGGATATGATTTTCTCGGTGCTTATAGTCGACGACAAAGTAGAAAATTAGATATTGGCTTACTAAACCGAAAATAATTCTAGAGAGATATGGTCACCCAGCCAACACGCTCAATGCATGATCAAACCGTGGCATCAACCATCAACTGTTGGGTCATGGTTGAGTTTGCATCGTCTTTCCTATCTCCATTTAAACAACTACCTTTCCAATCCTTTGGCTCACGTCTCACAATCCTAAAAACAAAAGTTTTACACATACTCTTAGTGGTTATTTATATTTACAAATTTACAATCCAATTCTTACAATCAAAGAGTAAGAAAAGATCAAACAAGAGTTAATAGTTCATACATTCATTCTAATAATTGTGTAAATGTGATCAATCACTACCATAATTGTTAGAAGTTTAGTGGTAATTCTTTTTAGCTAGTAGCAAGAGAGAATCCAAGGTGATCTCTAAATTACTAGAGAGAACTTGTGACATCTCGAAAAAAAATTGTAGGTCATTGATTTTTTACCGGTTTAGATAAAATCATAGTGAAAACAACTTTCAGTTGAAGACCAATAAATAAACGTAATTTGAACTTATTAACATACATCCAAACCGCTACCACTATATTGGTGTGTTTGTGTGGTGACTGGTGACAACACTTATATCTTATTTATTCCCCTTGACTTGTTATGAAATAAAGACAAAAAATGGGCAGTTTCTTACATAAATGTATTCCACCCGCCTACACACTTATCTTATTGTCTAAATGACATTTGTGTATGATTTTTAATCAATTTTGTACTTTAAAAAGAATATTGACCAGCAAATTGTTAAAACGCATCTTGTCATCTGGCATGTGTTTGCCTGAATTTGGTATTAACAACACATATCACATATTTCAGGTCATATAGTTCATGACAAGAGCAATATGTTAGTGGCCTTACCAACTCATGAGCACATGAACTACTTGACTGATCCAAAAAAATAAAATAAACACGAACTACTTGATAAGATTGTTCTTAATAATATCTTTTTTATTCAAAAGCAGTACAAATAGAAAAATGCACATATTCGTATAGTCTATTATATAATTTGCAATACATGTAACTTTATTGTGAAAAGTTAATCAACTAAGAGGCTGTTTGGTTGGGTCTAACCGACCCCGGTTGACTCGGTCAGACGTGCCTTGTTTGGTTGCTTGCATCTTACCGGAGAATAGGTCTGACCGAACCCCTTATTCGGTCAGATCTAAACCCACATCTGACCCGAGTCAGACGTGGAGTAGGGGTTCACGATGGTGGTTCTTGACGGCGAGGTACTGGTCGTGCTCACAAGCGACGGCGGTGGTTCGCGACGGCGGGGTAGGGTGGAGATGACGGGTGGTGGTTAGGGTTTTCCGGTGACAACTTGATTACGGAAGGAGCGGTGGTGGGAGGGGGGTATGGAGTTGGTGCTGGTGGTTGAGAAGACGATGGTTGCCGAAGAAGTCGCTTCTGCCATGAAGGGGTGTGTGTGTGTGTGTTGGATGTAGAAAGTTGTTATCTTGTGAGTGGGGTGGTAGGGTGGAGTGTGTGGTTTTTAATTTTCTTTTTTACAACCAAACATACTTATTGGTTCAGACCTTTTACTGGTTCAAACTTCTTACTCATTCAGCACTTATTCAATCAGATGTTGCCAAACAGCCCCAAATAATCTTCACATAGATCATCCTTACTTTAAACTAAGTTGTGGTAGTTTATGCACTTAACCCTGTTTTTAACCATATTCTGTATTTGAAAAGGTTTAGTGACAAAAATAAAAATAAAACTTATTATGGATTAAATTGGGTTCTCTAATTATACATAATTTGTCTACAAATCATCCAGAAACAGCATATTTCATTTTCCCAATCTTTCATAGGCAAGCTTGTTTTACTGCTCATGTAAATAAACCATCAATGATTAGTTTATGCAATTACAATGTCTAAAAACTTGAAATGCCTTACGCAATCAAGTGTATAGGTTCAATCTAAGGTAGGATCACACTAGCGAACAGGTCAAGCCCGCCTACTAGAATGGGGAAAGTAAACGGTTCGGGGATCTTTAAATATGTTGTAGCAAATCTAAGGAATTTTTAACTACAAAACTTAAGCACTCACCATGAAAGAATTTGTATGGATAAAATGAAATATACCTTTTGAGTTTTACAGCTACTCAATATCAAACTCTATGAACATTCTATATGCATCTCGATCTGAAGAATAATAAGCTTTTACCAGAGTGTCGATTTGAAATCCAAGTTTCTTGTATAGATCGACTGCAGAACTTCTTAAAGGATCCACGTGAAGTGACATACGGTTTATGCGTTTGCTCCTGCATTTTTCTATAGCTGCTTTCATCAGTGCCTCTCCATGTCCTTGTCTTCTATACTTCTCCTTCACTATTTGAAAATAAATTCAGAACAAAAAAATCAGAACTCGAACTTTATGTGACTTTAGATGTTCATTTATATGATGTATCACCAATAATTACAGCCACCAAAACCATGTGTTAAAGTTCAAGACTTTTTTTATAGATTGTTTTACATAAGCAGGAACTATGATCAGCATGTCTCCTTAAATAAAAGAACATTTAGATCTCAAACACCTCTTGTTAATGAATTAGTATTATAGGTGGCAAGACAGGTGTGTTGGGTTATGGATCTGGTTCGTGTTTGTACAGATGGGTTGGGTTGGGTTCACCACAAAAACTTTCTGTCCATTTTTCAAAGATTTTTATTCATAAGTAATTTTTTAAATATAATTACAAAACCTATGTGTTCCCGAGTTTACTTAAGGTGTTGTCATTTCTCTTCTTTTTCTTTCTTTTCCTTTTTTTTCTTTTCTCTCCATTTCCTTTCGATTTGAAATGATTAATTTTAGCCATTATTTTCTTTCCATTTCCTTTCTTTTCCCTTCTTAAGTGAACTCGGGAACACAAGTTTTTTACTTTCCTTCCATTAAAAGAAATTCTAGAACACGACTATTTTTTTATGACATTCCAATTGCCTTCTTTTTTCTCCTTGAATGAACTCGGGAACATAAAGTAACCCCTTCGTAAAACTAAAAATTTAGTAAGAGAAGGAGAAAACCGATCAAAAGGTTTGGTATCCTCCTCCTACTCCTATTCAACGGTATTCAAAAAATCGGCATGTCTTAATGCCTTTGACCGGGGAAAGAAAAGAAAGAAAAATCAAAAGCTGTTTCTTAGGTTCTTGCGTCGGATGGGACCTTCGACGGGATAAAAGAAAGGGCGGGAAAAGCAGCTACAGATACACGACAAAAGAAGGAGTGGCGCACTTGAATAGCATGGCTGGGGGCTAAGATAACTCAAATGGGAGAGCCTGACCTTATTGCAGCAAGCAATAAAAAGACTTTGGATGAGTTTTTATAACCTTTTAACCTATTCCCATTATAGCTAAGAAGAACCGTATTCAGATTGTGAAGTATAAAAGCCAAAACAAGTGTTTCTTCCGAAAGATAAATATCTTCCGAAGCTAAACATATTTCTTCCGAAGGTTATGTTTGCTTCGGAAGAGTTCTAAAGCTTGATCTGATATCTTCCGAAGGTTATTTGGCATCGAAAGAGTTGGTGAGTATTGGGAGTATCAGAGTTTAGCTTCGGAAGTTTTCACAGGGGTGCTTCCTGCTTCGGAAGTTTTAGTCTAGAGGTCCAAAGTGTAAATTCTTAATATTATGTTGAGTGTATTATTTGACCGTTGTAGTTAGTTAGACTTTTAGCGGTATAAATAAGGATCCTTGTAATCGGTGAGATTATCATAGAATCAGAAATTACAAACACTTGTATGTTAGTGTTAATCCCTCTCAAGTTATAGTCTAAGGGTTATATATGTATATATGTCAAAGTATAGTATTGTTTACTACGTAATTAGGAGGGTTGATGTTGTAATTATATGTCCTATATATACATGTCAATATCAATGGAAACAAGAAGGTAGTTGATTGCAATTGTTCTTTCTATTCTTCTTCACCTTTTATGTTCTTGGGCAACAATTTGGTATCAAAGCCACGTCTTTCTAAGCCGCAGGCATTCTTTGGCCTTACACGGTTCACTTGATTGATCGTTACAGCATTAGAATCATCGATCGTTTGTTGTTCAATTGATTTCAATTTGAAACCGCTAGCAACCAAGGCCTCACGGATACAAAATCCATTTGATATACCGCAGGCATTAAGGCCTCACGGATCTATCTAAAACAACAAATTGATTCATATCATCAATCGGTCACTGAATTCGGGAATCCGCAGGCAACAAGGCCTTTATGGAATCAATACGTGCCGATAAGAACGGTTGACAATCAAATCATCTCGTTCGATCTGATTTAAAATTGTCAAAGATTTGGAAACTTGTTTTGAATCGTATATTGATCGCACCGTTTTGATAAAATACACAATTGAATCCACCGACATCGACTTGCGGAAGTGATAAACTTGAGGGGTATTTACCTTTGAATTTTTTTATCACAGTAATCTAATTGGTTTGACCGATCAAAGTTTTAATTATTAACTTTGATTTTATATGTTTTGGTTGCAACTGATCTTTCGACAATTCAAGATCAGTGTATAATCAAACTAAATTCACAGATTATTAAAAAAATCTGTTGGTAGTGTATACGATATCGAGCCTACTCGAACAATTCTCTTGGTGCTAATAATAACCGGGATTTTGTTTGGTTCAAAGTTATTTGTGAAATTTGACCCGGTATTGTTCGGTCATAAGTAGTTTGACCATTTGTGGTCAAATTAGTATTTCATAAACAAAGATTGATCTTTGTTGTTTAGAACCAAACCAAGTTCTATTTTGAAACAATCTGCTGTTTGTTTCAAATTTATATCTCTAAAAATCATTACTTTTATTATTATTCGAGAATATACCTGGTTGTGTTTCGGTATTCATTCTTGATAAATATTAAGGTTTAGTCATTTGAAACCTTAATTTGTTCATAAGACTTGCTCTCGAGTGGTGACCATGACGGAATCACCAAAAGAAAAGAGTCCCGTGGTAACTTATAAGGAAGCGGGAACAACTATTTCGAATTTTCAATGCTCTATGTTGAAATCTACAAATTACACAACTTGGGCGATTCGAATGAAGATCATGCTAGATGCAAATGATCTTTGGGAAACTATAGAACCCACTGCTCAAACGAATTCGGATAAGAAAAAGGATAAGTGTGCAATGGCATACATTAGCCAGACTCTATCCGAAGATTTAATCTTGCATGTACAAGATTGTAAATCTGCTAAAGAAATGTGGGATTCGCTTAAAACCAGACATCTTGGTGCAACACAAGTGCAACAAGCACGGTTGCAAAGTATTAAGTCTGAGTTTGAAAAGTTGCAAATGAAAGACGATGAGACCATCGATGCTTTCACATCAAGACTAACTAATATTGTTAGTAAGGCAACTGGTTGTGGTGCAAAATATGATCAACCCACACTAGTTAGAAAAGTCTTGACCTCTATGCCAGATAGATTTATTCAGATAATTGCATCCATTGAGCAATTCACTGATCTAGACAATGTAACTCTAGATGATACTATCGCAAGACTGAAAACCTTTGAAGAAAGGATCAAGTCTAAAAGAGGAACTATGGTTGAGACTCAAGATAAACTCTTGTTCACGCATCATGACAAGAATAATACTCATGGAAAACGCTTTGGAAATCGTGGACCAAAGAGATTTAACTCGTCAAAGAAGAATTGGCGAGATGGCAAGGGAAAACAAGAAGACAAAGATGAAGGATCTTCTCAGAAATCCCATTATAATAGATCAAAGAAAACTCATAGAGATTTGAGTAAGGTTAGATGCCACAAGTGCAAGAAGCACGGGCATTATGCGAATTCGTGTCCTCAAAATGAGCAAACACACGAACAATCTAACCTAGTGGAAGAAGATGATGAGCCCACTCTACTGATGGCTGTTCATAATGAACAAGAAGACCATCAAGATTTCTTGAATGAAAAGCAAATTGAACCAAACCGATATGTGACTACCAATGAAAGTCTATGGTACTTGGACAATAGTGCAAGTAATCATATGACTGGTAATAAAGAACACTTCAGAGAAATAAACGAAAAGATCTCTGGACAAGTTCGTTTTGGTGATGGTTCGTATGTAGAGATTAAAGGAAGTGGCTCAATCTTGTTGGAATGTAAAAATAAAGAACAAAGAATTGTTTCTAATGTCTATTACATTCCAAGTTTGAAAAGTAACATTCTCAGCCTAGGGCAATTGACTGAAAATGGATGTAAAGTCCTATTGGAACGTGATTTGTTATACCTATATGATCATAATCAGACTTTGCTTTTAAAAGTCCGACAGACTTTGCTTTTAAAAGTCCGACGTTCAAGGAACAGACTTTACAACATCAATTTAACGATTGGTGTACCTGTGTGTCTATTGTCCAAACTAGATGAAGAAGCATCGCTATGGCATGCTCTTTTGGGTCACATGAATTTTGATGCTATAAAAACTATGACTCACAAACATTTGGTTCAAGGAATTCCTCGTATAAGTCATGCAAGTCAAATTTGTGATGCATGTGTATTGGGAAAGCAAGCTAGAGCTCCATTCCCAAACCAAGCCAAGTTCAAGTCACTCAAACCTTTAGACTTGGTTTATGGAGATCTTTGTGGTCCCATATCACCACCGACTCATTCCGGAAAGAAATATATCTTCTTACTTGTAGACGATTGTACTCACTACATGTGGGTTTATTTCTTGAATTCTAAAGATCAAGCTTTTGAAACCTTTAGAGAATTCAAACAAATGGTGGAAAATGAGGTTGGAACCAAATTGAAAATGCTGAGAACCGATAGAGGTGGAGAATTCACATCTGGTGAATTTACTCGTTTCTGTAAAGAAAACGGTATTGCTAGACAACTTACAGCACCCTATTCACCACAACAGAATGGTGTGGTCGAACGTAGAAACAGAACTATGTTATCTACTACTCGTAGCATAATGAAAGCTATGTCAATGCCTCAAAACTTTTGGGGTGAGGCTATAAGGCATACCATATATGTGCTAAATAGAATTCCAACTAAAGCACCGACAAATGCTACACCTTTTGAAGCGTTAAAAGGTAGAAAACCTAACTTAAAACACTGAAGGGTTTTTGGGTGCGTAGCATATGCTCAAATCATCTAACCAAGTTGGATGATAGAAGTGTTAAAATGGTATACTTAGGAGTTGAAGAAGGATCAAAGGCATGTAGATTATTTGATCCTACAACTAAGCGAATTTATATCAGTAGGGATGTCAAATTCCTAGAAAAGGATTCATGGAATTGGAAAGAGTACATGAATGAAGCTGGAAGTGAAGAACCTGAATGGATAGACTTTATTGTTAAAGAAAATTCAAATGAAATTCCTCAAGAAAACAAAGAAGTAGAACCACATACTGTGGAAGATGAGCATACAGAAGATGGTAATCTAGAATACCAAGACCCGTTATCTCCTAGTTCATCAAGTTCTCCTTTCACTCCTCCAACTTACACCTATGAACCTGATTCAGCAGAGACTGTTGAACATACATCAACTTCTGAAAGATCAACTAGACCTTATGATCATACAACAATAAGAGGTTTTAAACCCTTACAAAGTGTGTATGAAGAAGCCCTAGAAGTTGAAATTAATGAATTACTATTGGCTGAAGAGGAACCTCGAAACTATAAGGAGGCAACCAAAGATAAGAAATGGATTGAAGCTATGCAGGCTGAAATGGGTTCAATCAACAAGAATAATACTTGGATATTAACCAAGTTACCTGATAATCATAAGGCAATTGGCCTAAAATGGGTATTCAAGACTAAGAGAGATGCAAATGGGAAAATAATAAAGCATAAGGCTCGTCTGGTAGCCAAAGGCTATGTACAGTAGCAAGGTATAGACTTTGATGAAGTCTTTGCTCCTGTAGCCCGTATAGAAACAGTTCGCCTTATTCTGGCCCTCGCAGCCTATAATGAATGGGAAGTACATCACCTTGATGTAAAATTGCTTTCTTGCATGGCGAACTTAAGGAAGAAGTCTGTGTCACAACCTGAAGGGTTGTGAAACCACAAGACATAAGGAAAGTCTACAAACTTTCTAAAGCTTTGTATGGACTTAGACAAGCACCACGTGCATGGAATGTGAAACTGTATTATACGTTGAAATCACTTGGTTTCAAGAAATGCACTTTAGAACAAGCGGTCTATACAAGAAAAGGCAAAACTTCTACTTTGCTGGTTGGAGTCTATGTTGATGATCTCATAGTTACTGGAACTCCAAAGAAAGAAATAGACTTGTTCAAATCTCAAATGAAAGAAAAATTTGAGATGAGTGACTTAGGGTTACTAGCTTATTATCTTGGGATAGAAGTCACCCAATCTGGGGGTGATATATCTATTAAACAATCTGGTTACATTACTAAGATTCTGAAGAATGCTGGTATGTCAAATAGTAATGAAACCAAGATCCCAATGAACCCTGGCACATTGTTAACTAAAACTGAAGGTGGAAAATCGGTTGATCCCACTGAATATAGAAGTCTGATTGGTTGTCTAAGGTATCTACTTCACACCAGACCAGACTTGTCTTATTCAGTTGGTTTGCTTAGTAGGTTTATGCAAGAACCTAAAGAGCATCATCTTAAGCCCATTCATCAAGTTCTTCCTTATATCAAAGGAACAAAGGATTTTGGTATAACCTATAAGAGGAATGGTGGATGTAAGATAACAGGCTATAGTGATAGCAGTTATGGGGTTAATACGGAGGAAGAAAAAGGCACTATAGGGTTAGTGTTCTACTTTGGAAACTCACCCATAACTTGGTGCACACGGAAGCAACAAACTGTGGCACTTTCTTCATGTGAATCTGAATTCATGGATGCAACAGCTGCAGCATGTCAGGCGTTATGGCTTAAAAGATTACTCAGTGAACTCACTGGATGGAAGGAAGAAAAAATCACTCTCTACGTTGACAACATATCCGCTATCGCTTTGATGAAGAACCCGGTGTTTCATGGAAGAAGCAAGCATATTGATACTCGTTATCATTTCATCACATTCAGTGGAGAACTACAAAGGGCAGACATTCTGACAAAAGCATTGGCAAAGATCAAGTTTGCTAGTTTGCTACAATGCGGGAATTGCTCGGTGTTCAAGATTTACTTGTCCGTGATTAAGGGGGTGTATGTTAGTGTTAATCCCTCTCAAGTTATAGTCTAAGGGTTATATATGTATATATGTCAAAGTATAGTATTGTTTACTGCGTAATTAGGAGGGTTGATGTTGTACTTATATGTCCTATATATACATGTCAATATCAATGGAAACAAGAAGGTAGTTGATTGCAATTGTTCTTTCTATTTTTCTTCACCTTTTATAACATTGTAATCATTTTCAATAAAGTTCTTTCTTGTGTTCGTTGAATTCGTCTTCTTAGTTCTTGTTGTTGTCGAATTGGGCGTTCTTGTTCTCAATTGGTGTAACAATTGGTATCAAAGCCTAGTTAGAGGCTCAATTGAGGATCGAGATTCAATCAAATATCGTTCGGCGGTAACGATGGTGTCAACAAAGTTTGAGATTGAGAAATTTGACGGGAAGAATGACTTTGGGTTATGGTGACTGAAGATGAAGGCATTGCTCGTTCATCAACAAGTGGCGGATGCCTTGGCAGGAAAATCTAAGTTGCCAAACACGATGTCTGACAAGAAGAAGAAGGAGATGCTTGAACAGGCACACAGTTCAATCATCTTGAACTTGGGTGATCGGGTACTGAGAGAAGTGTTGTGTTGTGGGCTCCGATCCATCTTGGGTCGGGCCCTGAAACAGCCTAATGACAAGCTGCAGAAAAGGGTTAGGGGCAGCCGGCCCTAACCCTAATCTGCCTCAACTTATTTATGTTAACTTTTTATTGTCTTTTATTATTAATACCCATATATGTACTTGTAATCTTTGAGTCTTGAAAGTAATAAAAGAAACCCTGGTTCGTAGCCCGTGGACGTAGGTCAATTCTTGACCGAACTACGTTAAATCGTTGTGTACTTTACTGCTTTGATTATATATTCTGTGCTCGTGTGATTGTGTGTGTGTTTCTGCCGAGAACATTAAAACACTGCTGCTGTCTTTCTACTGCTGCTGCCGCCAAACCTGCAATCAGCAAGGCTGCTGATTGCCATCGACAACCACCAGCAGCCGCCATTACAGCCGCCGCAAAGAGGTTTTGCTGCTGCCAAGAACAAGCTATTGCTCTGTTCTTTTCTGTGCGCCACTGCTGCTGTTTTTTGGGCTCTGTTTCTGATCAAAGAACAGCCACAAAACAGGTTTTGTTTTCTGGGTATTCTGTTCAGTTTGATTAGTTCAAGTTATTGGTTGTTTGGTTCAATTATTTCGCTGCGTAATTCTGTCCATTATTGCTATCGTTATCTCGTCACTCGTTTTAGAAATCAATTAGAAATACCGACAAGTTCTTAAGGCCCGAGCCGTAGTATTGTATTGATTTCTGTGCCCTATCCGAATCCTCGGGTCAGCCACGTACACGTAATACCTAACAAGTGGTATCAAAGCCTTGGTTGCTCTCATCCTTTGATC
Source organism: Flaveria sonorensis (assembly GCA_025506505.1). Classification (NCBI taxonomy): domain Eukaryota; kingdom Viridiplantae; phylum Streptophyta; class Magnoliopsida; order Asterales; family Asteraceae; genus Flaveria; species Flaveria sonorensis. The sequence goes on along the minus strand of CM046429.1, from coordinate 37,728,468 downwards.
TCCGGTATTATGGCTGATGAGGGTAAAACGAGAATCGAGAAGTTTGATGGCGTCGATTTTGGATGGTGGAAGATGCAGATCGAGGACTTACTTGTTCAGAAAGATTTGAGTGCAACACTGCTTGGTGATAAACCTGAAAGCATGAAAGATGCTGATTGGGCTGCACTAGATAGGAAAGCTGTTGCTGTGATTAGACTCTCGCTGACAAAGAATGTTGCCTTTAACATTCTGAAGGAAACGACAGCCAAAGGCGTCATGGATGCACTGACTAACATGTACGAGAATACGTCCGCAGCCAACAAGGTCTTTCTGATTCGGGAACTTGTAAACATGAGATTGAAGGAAGGTGGTTCTGTTAACACTCACATTAACAACTTTAACTCTATTATCTCTCGCCTAGTTTCCGTCGATATCAAATTCGATAATGAAGTCCTAGCCTTACTATTGTTATCCTCGTCACCTGAAAGCTGGTCAGGAACTGTTACAGCAGTTAGTAGTTCGTCTGGGAACACTAAACTTAAACTTGATGGGGTTCGCGACCTGATTATAAGTGAGGACATTAGAAGGAGGAGCACTTGTGAGTCTTCCAATTCCTTGTTGAGTACTGAAGGCAGAGGAAGGAAAAACGAACGAGGAGGTAATAGGGGTCGATCTAAATCAAAGAGAAGAAGTAAATCAAGACCAAGAAAAGATATTACTTGATGGAATTGTAAGGAGACTGGGCACTTCAGAAGTCAATGTCCTAAACCATTAACATCTAAAGAAAAGAAAGAGGTTAACGCTGCTACAGATGATACAGATGATGATACTCTTATCTGTTGCATTGAGAATACCACTGAGTCATGGATCATGGATTCTGGCGCTTCTTTTCACGCTACCTTTAGCTCAAAGAAGATGAAGAATTTGAGAACAGGAAACTTTGGCAAGGTTCGTTTGGCTAATGATCAGACTCTGGATATTACTGGGATGGGAGACATTGATCTGAAGACTCCTCTAGGAAATACATGGACATTAAAAGATGTTAGGGTAATTCCTAAGTTGAGGAAGATGCTAATCTCTATTGGGCAGCTAGATGACCAAGGTTATGATGTGTTGTTCGGGGGTGGACAATAGAAAGTCATCAAAGGAAACTTGGTAGTTGCTCGTGGGAAAAAGAAAGGTACTTTATACATGGTTGAGGTACCAGCAGGTGACGTGAATGCAGTAACCAGTGGACCAAGTCAATCCAATCTGAGGCATCAACGACTTGGTCATATGAGTGATAAAGGCATGAAGATGCTTGCAAAGAAAGGTAAACTCCCAGACTTGAAGAAAGTAGAACTTGAAACCGGATTCTGAGAACCATGTGTGCTTGGTAAGAAGAAACGTGTTACTTTTGTGAAGACGGGAATGACACCTAAGGCTGAAAAACTTGAACTTGTCCACACTGATGTGTTTGGACCAACTCCTATGACATCATTAGGAGGATCCAGCTATTATGTTACCTTCATTGATGATGCGACGCGTAAGGTATGGGTTTACTTTCTCAAGAACAAGTATGATGTGTTTGATGTTTTCAAGAAATGGAAAGCAGCTGTTGAGATGGAAACCAATCTGAAGGTGAAGTGCATAAAATCAGATAATGGAGGGGAATATATCAGCAATGAATTTGTAAATTACTGTGCTGAAAGAGGAATCAAGATGATCAAGACGATTCCCGGTACTCCCCAACAAAACGGAGTAGCTGAGAGAATGAACAGGACGTTGAATGAACGAGCCAGGAGCATGAGACTGAATGCAGGGCTTCCCAAAACCTTTTGGGCTGATGCAGTTAACACAGCTGCATATCTGATAAACAAAGGACCTTTGGTTCCTCTTGGTTTCAAAATACCAGAAGAGAAGTGGCTTGGAAGAGAGGTTAGTTACAAACATCTGAAGGTATTTGGTTGTGATGCCTACACTGGTGTGAAAGACTTTGAGAGGGATAAGCTTGATACCAAGGCAAAGAAATGCACCTTCATTGGCTATGGATCTAACTCGATGGGATATAGGCTTTGGGATTTTGAAGCCAGGAAAACTATCAGGAGTCGAGATCCGGTCTTTAATGAAGCTAAACTCTACAAAGACAAGGATTCAACCATACCAGAAACTCGTAAAGATCAGGTGGTGTTTGAAGATGATAACCAGAGTTCAAAAAGCCATGGGTCAGAGACAGAAAGTCCAAATACAGAAGAAGAAAGTTCAAAAACTGAAGATAATGATCAGGAAGAATTTGGTGAACAAGATCTCTTTGATAGTGGGAGTTCAGATCCTGCGGATGAACAGTCCCCACTAGCAAATGATTCAGAAAATCCAAATACTTCACGAGGTCTACACGAACGTCTGTACCTCCTCAACGATATTTTCCATCAGTTAACTATCTTCTTCTCACTGAAAATGGTGAACCACAGTGCCACTCAGAGGCTATCAGTGTGAAAGATTCGTCTCAGTGGGAGCGGGCAATGAAAGAAGAAATGGGTTCACTTGAAAAGAACCAAACTTGGGTTCTTACCAAACTTCCCGCAGGGAAGAAGGCGCTTCAAAACTGATGGGTATATAGAATCAAGGATGAAAGTGATGGAACTAAGAAATACAAAGCACGATTGGTAGTTAAGGGGTTCCAACAAAAGCACGGGGTTGATTACAATGAAATATTTTCCCCTGTGGTTAAAATGACTACAATCAGACTGGTGCTTAGTATCGTGGCTGCAGGAAACTTACATCTAGAGCATTCTGCATGGCGACCTTGAGGAGGATATTTACATGGCACAACCAGAAAATTTTCAGACAGCTGGTAAGGAAAACATGGTGTGCAAACTAAAAAAGAGTCTTTATGGTTTGAAGCAGGCGCCCAAACAGTGGTATATCAAGTTTGATGATTTTATGGGCAGAAATGGGTATAGGAGATGTGAGATGGATCACTGCTGCTATCTCAAGAAATTCAAAAATTCTTATATCATTCTTCTCCTTTATGTGGATGATATGCTGATAGCCGGTTTCGACATGTCAGAGATCAACACATTATAACGACAGATGTCTGAAGAGTTTGAAATGAAAGATCTAGGTCCAGCTAAGCAGATACTCGGCATGAGCATCACCAGAAATCAGAAAAACGGTTCTTTAATATTGTCTCAAGAGAAGTATATTAAGAAAATATTAGAGAAGTTTAAGATGAATCATGAGAAGACTACTACCCGAAATACACCACTGGGTAGTCATATTAAGCTTTCTAAAGATCAGTCTCCAAAGACAGATGAAGACAAGGCCGACATGGCAAAGGTTCCTTATGCATCAGCTGTGGGCAGTCTTATGTATGCAATGGTATGCACAAGGCCTAATATTGCTCATGCAGTGGGAGTTGTTAGCAGGTTTATGTACAATCCGGGGAGAGAACACTGGGATGCAGTTAAATGGCTGCTTAAATATTTGAAGGGTACTTCAAAGATGGCTTTATGTTTCAGGGGTAGAGATGCAATTCTCAAGGGTTATTCTGATGTAGATTTGGGTGGATGTAGAGACCTACAAGAGTACAACAGGGTATGTGTTTACTATGGGGGATACTGCAAAATGTTGGATGTCTAGGCTCCAAAAGAGCGTGGCACTTTCAACTACAGAGGCTGAGTATATGGCAGCCGCTGAGCCTAGCAAGGAGCTTGTTTGGTTGAAAACTTTTCTGGGTGAATTAGACAGAAAACAGGCAGAGTATCCGTTATACTGTGATAATGAAAGTGCTGTGAAACTTGCAAAGAATCCAGTTTATCATGGGAAGACAAAGCACATTCATATGAGGTATCATTTCATCAGGGGGCTAATCAGTGATGGTACTATCCAGTTAAATAACATCAAAGGGGACAAGAATCCAGCTGACATGTTCACTAAAGTTGTCACATTGGATAAACTGAAGCTCTGTGTAGCTTCAGTTGGCCTTCAGGGTTAATTGCAGATGAAGGCGGCTACGGATCAGGTGGTATGAAAGGTTCTTTTCATAAAAGTTCAAGATTACAGAAGTACGAGACAAGTGCAGGTGCAAATGTTTCACGCATTCAGGTGGAAGCAGGTTGAAGTGTTTACGCATTGATGTGGAGGGCTAGTAAAGATGTTTCGAAGCCCAAGTGGGAGATTGTTGTGTTGTGGGCTCCGATCCATCTTGGGTTGGGCCCTGAAACAGCCCAATGACAAGCTGCAAAAAAGGGTTAGGGGCAGCCGGCCCTAACCCTAATCTGCCTTAACTTATTTATGTTAAGCTTTTATTGTTTTTCATTATAAATACCCACATATGTACTTGTAATCTTTGAGTCTAGAAAGTAATAAAAGAAACCCTGGTTCGTAGCCCGTGGACGTAGGTCAATCTTGACCGAACCACGTTAAATCGCTGTGTACTTTACTGCTTTGATTATATATTCTGTGCTCGTGTGATTGTGTGTGTGTTTCTGCCAAGAACATCAAAACACTGCTGCTGTTTTCTACTGCTGCTGCCGCCAAACCTGCAATCAGCAAGGCTGCTGATTGCCATCATCAACCACCAGCAGCCGCCATTACAGCCGCCGCAAAAAGGTTTTGCTGCTGCCAAGAACAGGCTATCGCTCTGTTCTTTTCTGTGCGCCACTGCTGCTGTTTTTTGGGCTCTGTTTCTAATCAAAGAACAGCCACAAAACAGGTTTTGTTTTCTGGGTATTCTGTTCAGTTTGATTAGTTCAAGTTATTGGTTGTTTGGTTCAATTATTTCGCTGCGTAATTCTGTCCATTATTGCTATCGTTATCTCGTCACTCGTTTTAGAAATCAATTAGAAATACCGACAAGTTCTTAAGGCCCGAGCCGTAGTATTGTATTGATTTCTGTGTCCTATCCGAATCCTCAGGTCAACCGCGTACACGTAATACCTAACAAGAAGTCTTGAAGGAGACGACCGCGGCAGGGGTCTGGTCAAAATTGGAAAGTCTATACATGACGAACTCTCTTGCGAACAGGCTGTATCTCAAGAAGCGGTTGTACACTTTCCAAATGGCGCCTGGGAATTCAATTGAAGATCATACTGACGAATTCAACAAATTGGTATTAGATCTTGAGAATATTGAAGTTGAATTGGATGATGAAGACCAAGCTATCATATTCTTGACCTCTCTTCCATCATCTTATGAGCACTTTGTGGATACATTGATGTATGGTAGGGATACTCTTACCATGGAGGAAGTGCTAGCAGCTCTCAATTCAAAGGAATTAAAGAAGAGAACTGATTATAAAGAAGATGGTGGAGAGGGCTTGGTGGTCAGGGGAAGATCTGAGCAAAGAAGCTTCAAGCCAGAAGTGTCTCAAAGTCAAGATCCAAGTACAAGAGGAGGTGTTTTGTGTGTGGGTCAGATAAGCACTTCAAGAAGGATTGTCCTGACTTGAAAAGAAAGAAGGGTGAATCAATTGGGTCAACCATGGTTTTAAAAAACGGGTGAGGCGTGCGCCTCGAGGCGAGGCGCCCAGAAAACGAGTCTGAGGCGCCGCCTCAGTGGATTTTTTTGTACTTGCGCCTCATGCACCTGAGGCGTGAGCCTCAGGTGCGCCTCATGTGCGCCTCAAGGCGCCTCAGGGGTTTTTTCACTTTGTTTTTGATGTTTTAGACTTTGTGTCAGTTTCAAACATTTCATGTCTTTTTAATGTGTGTTTTTTGATGTTTTTGATGAATCCTATGATGATATTAATCTGTATTTTATTTTTTATTAGATATATAATTTTTATATTTATTTTTTAATACCGCCTCGGGCTTACGCCTCGGTTCGCCTCGAGGCTTACGCCTCATGAGGCGAAGGGAAAACGCCTCGAGGCTCGATTCCGTACTTTTAAACTTTGGGGTCAACATCTCATTCTAGTCACAATGCATGAGATGATGAATCTGATGGATATGAGAGTGCAGATATGTTGGCTGTCACAAGCAGCAGTATAGAGGATGAGTGGGTGATGGATTCAGGTTGTTCATACCATATGACACCTGCGAAGGAGTTCTTCAAGAATTTGAAGCTTGAAGATCTTGGTTCTGTGAGGTCACGGAATGATAGACCTTGCAAGATTATGAGTCATGGTACAATGACTCTGAAGATGAAGAATGGAATGGAAGTTGATCTTCATGATGTAAGGTATATCCCTAATCTTAAAAGAAGTTTGTTGTCTTTAAGGTTGTTGGAGAGATCTGGGTACCATGTTAGTCTTAGGGATGGTAAGGCTAAGGTGATTAAGGGATCAATGGTAGCACTATCCGGTAATAGAAGGGATAATAATATCTATGTACTAGATACTGCTGGTGTAGTAGAATCCCATGTGGCAACTGCCTCAAGTGATAGTAGTTCTAGGGCCATGTTGTGGCACCAGAGGCTTGGTCATGTTAGTCAGCAAAGGCTGGTGGAGTTGCAGAAGCAACAGATGGTGACTGAGTTGAAGAATTGTGATTTTGGTTTTTGTGAAACTTGTATTCTTAGAAAACACAAGAGGGTGAGATTCACAAGGGCTAGGCATATCACAAGTGGGGTATTAGACTACATTCACTTTGATTTATGGGGTCCTGCTAAGGTTGATTCTTTGGGTGGTGTTAGATATTTTATGACTTTGATAGATGATTTTCAAGAAGGGTTTGGGTGATCATCTTAAAGAATAAGAGTGATGCTTTTAGTAAGTTCAAGGAATGAAAAGTCCTTGTGGAAACCCAAACTAAAAGGAAAGTCAAGAAGCTAAGAACTGATAATGGGTTGGAGTTTTGTAACCATGAGTTTAATCAGTTTTGTAAAGCTCAAGGTGTTGCAAGACACAGAACTATGCCTAGTACTCCACAGCAGAATGGTTTGGCTGAAAGGATGAACAGTACTTTACTTGAAAAGGTAAGGTGTATGTTGGCTAGTTCTAGTTTACCCAAGCGTTTCTAGGCTGAAGCTGTGACTACTGCAGCTTATCTAGTCAATAGGTCTCCGTCAGCTGCATTAGACATGAAGACTCCTATGGAGGCATGGTCAGGTAGAAAATATGACTATGGTGATCTAAGAGTATTTGGGTCATTGGCTTATGCACATGTTAGCCAAGGAAAGCTAGAACCCAGGGCTTGCAAATGTGTATTTCTGGGTACCCTGATGGTGTGAAAGGGTATAGGTTGTGGAGACTAGACGGTGGCAGACCCAGGGTGATAGTGAGCAGAGATGTGGTTTTCCAAAAAGATGTTATGTACAAAGACATTGAAGGGAAAAGGAGTTTAGAAGTTGGGGAGCGGAGTGGGGTTCAGATTGAGGTGGAGCAGCAGGGTGTGGGTGATAAAGGTGTTGATCATGGCACTTTTGATAGCCAAGGGGTTGGTTTGGATGATTACCAATTGGCTAGGGACAGACAAAAGAGGCAAGTGGTACCTCCTCTCAGGTATAGAGAGGGGATTGATTTGTCAGCGTTAGCCTTTGTTGCTGCTGAAGAAGAAAGCATCTATGAACCATTGTCTTATTCTGATTTCTGAGGCAATTTCTGTGAAAGAAAGCTTAAAATGGTGTAAAGCCATGGAGGAAGAAATGGAATCTCTGTATAAAAATGGCACATGGGAGCTGATTAATAAACCTAAGGGGGGTCACAAGCCTGTATCATGTAAGTGGCTGTTCAAACTGAAAGATGGGATTTCTGAAGGTGAACCTCCTAGGTACAAGGCTAGATTAGTAGCTAAAGGGTTTACACAGAAGCCAGGGGTGGATTACAATGAAATATTCTCACCTGTGGTGAAACATTCATCTATCAGGGTTATGCCGTCATTGACTGCTTCAATGGATATGGAGTTACATCAGTTGGATGTAAAAACTGTATTTTTATATGGGAATCTAGATGAAACAATCTAATGAAGCAGCCGGAGGGGTTTGAAATTAAGGGGCAGGAAGATAAGGTGTGTCTCCTTAAGAAGTCCTTGTATGGGCTGAGCAATCTCCTAGACAGTGGTATAAAAGGTTTGATGAACATATGGTGACTAGTGGGTTTAAGAGGAGCAGCTATGATAGTTGTGTTTACTTCAAGGAATACAGCTTGAACAAATTTATGTATTTGTTGCCGTATGTGAATGACATGTTGGTGGCTTGTCAAAACTTGAAGGAAGTTGAAGCCACCAAGAGAATGTTGATATATGAGTTTGAAATGAAAGATCTGGGAGAAGCAAAGAAAATATTAGGCATGGAAATTAAGAGAGATAGTAAACACAAGGTTTTGAAACTGTCTCAAAGCTCTTACTTGGAGAAGGTACTGAATAACTATAGAATGAATGAGGGGAAGCCAGTGAATGTTCCTATCGGTGCTCACTTTAAACTGTCAAGCTCTGATTGTCCTAAGTCAGATGCTGAGGTTGAGTATATGAAGAAGGTGTCTTATGCCAATATGGTTGGGAGCTTGATGTACTTGATGGTGTGTACAAGGCCAGATATTGGTTATGCTGTGAGTTTGGTCAGCAGGTACTTGTCTAATTCAGGTAAAGCTCATTGGGATGCTGTGAAATGGATCTTAAGATATCTCAAAGGTACTAAACACTATGGCTTAGTGTTTGGGAATCATGAACATGTGGAGAGTAAGAGGATTGTTGGTTATGTTGATTTGGATTTTGCCAAGGACCTGGATAGGGGTAGATCTATTACAGGTTATGCATTTCAGGTGCTGGGTAACTTGGTTAGTTGGAAAACCCAGTTGCAGCATGTAGTGGCATTATCTACCACAGAAGCCGAGTATATAGCTTTGACTGAGGCAGTCAAGGAAGCTATATGGCTGCATGGTTTTGTTTCTGAGTTGGGAATCGATGTTGCAGACTCAGTAGTATTTTGTGATAACCAGGATGCAGTCCAGTTGTCTAAGAACAGCATGTTTCATGAGAGGACAAAGCACATTAATGTGAAGTTGCACTTCATAAGGGATGTGGTGAATGCTGGGGAGGTGAAAGTGGAGAGTGTATCTACTTTGGAGAATCCAGCAGATGTGTTTACTAAGTCTCTACCTGGCGTCAAGTTCAACTTTTGCTTGGATGCATTGGGGGTTGGTTAAAATCTTGTTTTGGTATTAAGGTGGAGATTGTGAAGTATAAAAGCCAAAACAAGTGTTTCTTCCGAAAGATAAATATCTTCCGAAGCTAAACATATTTCTTCCGAAGGTTATGTTTGCTTCGGAAGAGTTCTGAAGCTTGATTTGATATCTTCCGAAACTTATCACAATCTTCCGAATGTATTTGGCATCGGAAGAGTTGGTGAGTATTGGGAGTATCAGAGTTTGGCTTCGGAAGTTTTCACAGAGGTGCTTCCTGCTTCGGAAGTTTTAGTCTAGGGGTCCAAAGTGTAAATTCTTAATATTATGTTGAGTGTATTATTTGACCGTTGTAGTTAGTTAGACTTTTAGAGGTATAAATAAGGATCCTTGTAATTGGTGAGATTATCATAGAATCAGAAATCACAAACACTTGTAATCATTTTCGATAAAGTTCTTTCTTGTGTTCGTTGAGTTCGTCTTCTTCGTTCTTGTTGTTGTCGAATTGGGCGTTCTTGTTCTCAATTGGTGTAACACAGATAAAAGACAGCCCATAACGGCCCATTCACTAGTAATCAGTTCAAAACGGCAACCAATAGGTTTCATGATCTTATCAAGGGTTCTCAAATATAAATCCATACAAGTGCAGATTCACTAATTACTCGCTTTCACAAACTTAAAATCTTTTAAGAGAACCCTAACCCTAAAAACAAATTGGATTTGGGAGTATCCAAAAGTAGATAAAATTTAACAGCCATATGAATTTCTTCTACTTAACGGTGAAAGGAGAAGAGATTTAGATGGATTAGGGCTGGACATAGAGTAAAACTGCAATTAGGGTGATGAAATTGAAGCTTAAAGAATCAACCTGCGAGTTTGGTGACGAGGGCACAGAGTGAAGAAAGGCTTGAATACATGAGATAACCAGCGACTTCACCGTCAATTTGCATGTAGAGCAAACCGCTGTTCTTCTTCTTGAGTTCATCATCGAAGGACTCTGCGAGTGATTCGTGTTTGGGGAAAATCTTCTTCTCCAGCTTCACTATCTCATCCACTACTTTAGCCCAGCTGCTCGACTTTCGCTGGAGCTCCATCAACTCCATGTATCCACCTGCCATGCTTTTCACAATTCGCAACCATGCCCTACCCAAAATTTCCACAAAAACATTAGACTAAATTTCCAAATTTTTATATTTGTCATTCCTTTTCAAACCTGAAGTTAATTTTTTCTGTTAAGTTTTTAATAAATAATATTTTTATTTTTATTTTTAAAAAAATGAAATATATAAATTATATTGATTTTATTTATTTAATTATTCTTTTTTATTTTCTCTCGTTACTTTTATCCAAACTTATATTTAATATCATTCATTAATTAAGTTATTTTTTATTAAATATATTTTTCTTGTAAATTTCAGTTTATTATAATTTTTTATTTGTTCATTTAAGTTATTTATTTTATAATAAAAACTATAAAAATTTAGTGAACTCATAATTTTTAAATAAAAAATATAATTTACATAAATTACTAAAATATTATTAGTTAAAACATAAATTAAAGCATAATCATAAACATAACTGATCATTAAAAATTGAATAAACGTAACTGATTTTGGCATTATTTCTTTATGTCTATAAAATGCAACATCTACTCAAAACACTAGATTAACTATGTTGATTTGTTTCTTCACTTCCGACGATTTTGTTTAAATACTTTAAGAATAGAACTACAGTTCCTTTTAAATAACAAGTCATTTACGCACATAAGTAAGTTTCTTTTAAATAACAAATCGTTTACGCACATAAGTTCGTTTAATATGAAGAGTTGAATAAATTGCAATTTTTAAACAAAACCGGTAAGTTTCCAACACAAAAAAATGAACTAAAATCACATTTAAAAAAATTTGGAATCAAAATTTAAATATGAATTATGGCGTCTCATAGCTACCTTTCTTTCACGGTTATTGTTTGTTTATATAATCTATTAAAAAATTTCAATTATTAAAAGTTTAGTTAAATAAATTACTTAACATGTTTATCTAAAAAACGAAGTTATTTATTACTAAATGGTTTAAATTTTGATTTTGATTTTGTTTTGATTTTGTTTTTTTGATTTTGGAGATCTAGTTCAAAGTTAAACCAACTAAATTTTAAAAAAATTTCATCTTAAATTGTTAAGATGTATAGACTAGGCAATATTAAGCTACAAATAGTGACTATGTACAATTTATAAAATACGTGTTTTAATAAATCAATTGGATTATAAATCAATAATTTAGATTTTAGATAAGTATATAGAAACGTGATGAAGTAAAAAGAAATAAATCAAAGTAATAAAGTAAAAGTAAAACTTATACCAATTATTATTCCAACTAATCGGAACATTTATAACTGTAGTTATATTTTATAAAAAAGTATTGAAACTAATTAGTTTATAAAACAAATGTGATGAAATAAAAACAAACAAATCAAAGCATAGGTAATTAAAAAAAAGAAAGAAAACAAAAGATATTTAATGAAAATTATACATTGAGTCCTTTATATGATAAGGGTAAAATTATCATTTGCAGGAAACTAACAAAAAAATTAACTTTTGTTAGTGAAACAAGACGAAAAATGTGACAAATTTTTAAATAAAAGACACTCAATGTACTTATCAAAATTTAAATACAACATCCATAATTTTTACAATACTTAAAGGATAATATTTGTAATTTGCTCAAAATATTACTTTCTTCTTTTTTGACCGCAAATATACAAACTCTAAAATATTATTTTGTTTATTTTATAATTCTATAAATACTCTTATAAATTATTAAAATATCTAAGCTAATAATCCTTTATATATGATGTCACATGTCATTCCCACAAGCTATCTCAGCTAGGGGTGTTCAAATTCGGATATTCGAAATTTGAATATCCGAATTTCAGATATCTGAAAATTTCAATCCGAATCCGAATCCGAAATTTCGGATTCGGATTCGGATATCCGTTCGGATATCCGAATTCAAAAAAAATTGTATTTTTTAATAAATTTTGTAAAAATATAATAATTTTTATTGATGCTTTTTCCAGATTTTTGAAGTTTTTATTAAAATATCCGAACTATCTAAAAATATCCAAAATATTTAATTAATATTTAATATTTTTAAATTTTTATAAAAATATTTTGGATATTTCGGATTTTCAAAATATTCAAAAATTCTCGAAATCACTATCCGAATCCGAATCTGAATTTTCGGATATCCAAAGTTTGGATATCTGAATTTTGGATATTTCGGATTTGGTTTCGGATTCGGATATTTTTGAACACCCCTAATCTCAGCTTAATTTTTATCGCCCATACTATTTATTTTATTTTAAAAAGTCAGATAACTAATTTCTGAATTTTTCTCTTTCTCTTTCTATATTATAAATACAATTCCTTTTTTATTCATTAATTTTTAAAAACATTTGTTCATTAAAAAAATTAAGTATTTTGATTTAAAAATATACTTTTTAAAATCAAAATTATCTAAAACTATAACTTTTTTCTAAAATAACAAACCTTTTTTAAATTATGAAATATTTTAAATTCAATCTTTTAAAAAAATAAAAGATTTATATAAAAAAATGTTTACAAAACAAAACCTAGTATTTAAACAATGAGATATTGATTAAAAAATAGGCTGTTTTCAAAGCAAGAATTTTTTGAAACAAAAATTTTCTAAAATAGTAAAAAATATTTATCAGCTAATCAAAGTACTTTTATTGTTTTATAATTTCCAACCCTTCATTAATAAATATTTACTAATTTTTTTATTTAACTTGTGTAACACATGGGGTTAATACACGGGGTTATAGCCTGATGTTGTTTATATAAAAGAAATTATTATAACATGTAATTGAAATTAAACTATCATATGCAACAAGAGTAATCAAACAAAAGAATATGAATCATATTTGGCTAAGTGCTCGTAATAAACTGAAAGATCGTATAACTCCCTTGATTTATCTTACGACGTTGAAAAGATTTTTTAAAATTCCTCGCTTAAGTACATGGCGAGATTTAAGCTTATTTCAGAGTGAATTATTTAGAATATTTCTTGCATATGACAGTGTAAGATAATATCAGAAGATTATAAGGCTGATGCAACCAAAGAAGCCAAAACAACCAACGGTCTTCCTGCATGCATGCAATGGACGTACAAGGTAGAAGTGCTTCGGAAGTTTTACACTCTACATCAGAAAATACTCTAAGTGTAAAATCTTTCGAATCCAAAGTCCAAATCTTTCGAAGCCAAAGATGAAGTCTTCCAAAACTTCAGAGACAAAGTCTTCCGAAGCTTCAGAGACAAAGTCTTCAGAAGCCATTTTGCTATGAAAACTTATTTCTTCCAAAGACAGAGAATACATGTTTTCTCTGATCTACTTTACATAAAGCTGACACACTTTCCGCTGCAACTTTGAAGACTCACCAACTTGTATGAGTTGGTGAAAAGTCCATGCTTTTGTAAACAGTAGAATAAGGTCTTTGTCTGTAACTTCCTACTTTTGTCCCAGTAAACCTTTTTAGATTAGAAAAGGATGTGAGCTATGGCATGTCATAGTAACTAGTCAAAAGGCGATTGCCTTTTAACTCTATATTGATCTTGTTATCTAGATTAGTGTTTCCAACTGTCTTTCTAAGTATTGATGGTTGTAGGATGTAGTATAAAGTGTCTCAGGTTCTTGTAATTCGAATATGCTTTGTAACACTTGTAATAGAACTTGAGAGCAATATACAGCATCCTTGAAAATCATACTTGTTTGCTCTTATTCTTAGTTCTGTCTCACTACTTACTTATGTTCTTAGTATCATCATACTCAAACCCAGTTCCCCATTTGAATTGTTAAGTGTTCTACCCTTCATACGGTCCTGCAATTGGTATCAGAGCATTTTAAGCTCTTGATTGTAAGATCTCACCATATTTAATCCTTTCACTCTCACAAAATACTTAACATATCAAATGGCAGCTATCACCAAGGCTGACATAGAAACTGGTACTATGACTAAGTCCTCACTAATCACTCCTGAAGACTTTGACACTTGGTGTCAAAGAATGGAAGGCTTCATCAAGTCCCAGGACTCTAGGATTTGGGGTTCAGTAGTCTTTGGACCTCATGTACCATCCACCCCTTCAGCTGCTACTGGTGGTGGTATGATACCCAAGGAAGTGGCTGATTATTTTGATGAAGACTGGAAGAAAACTGATATTGATCAGAAGGCCATGACCGCCCTACAAACTGCTCTTCCAAACTCTATCTACAGAGGCTTCAAGAAGTGCAAGACTGCAAAGCAACTGTGGGATGCACTGAAGCTGATGTATGAGGGGTCCAATGAAGCTAAAAAGAACAAGAAAGACATCTTGAAGCAGTAGTTTGAGAACTTCACCTTCAAAGCAGGTGAAACCATGACTCAACAGTACTTCAGGTATGTTGAGATTGTGGATACTCTTGTTGATTTTGGAGTAACTTTGGAGAACAGGGATATTGTAAGGAAGTTCATGTCCTCTCTTCCCAGATAATCGACACACTATTGTATGGTCATTAAGAGGACTAAAAACCTCAAGACCTTTACTCTCACTGAGTTGTATGGCATACTCAGTGGCTACCAGATGAAGATGAATATGCAAAATTCATCTGATAACTCCAGCATTCAACAAAGTTTAGCCCTTCATATGGTTGAAAGGGACTGCAGAGAACCACAGCACCACCTTATCTGCTACCCAGAAACCTCACAGAAGGGGTCTTTCATCACCTTCCCGGAGACACCAAGGGAGAGCTACATCCCTGGAAGCCCATTCCAGAAGACAAGTTCTTCTCAAGCTTTTGTGTCTTCACATGAAAGTACAGGTAACTTTTTCTTCACTCTTGAAGACCTGGATTTTATCCATCCAGATGATCTGGAGTATATGGAAATAGTCCAGCAGATGGCTCTTCTCACTCACAGGGCCAAGAAGTTCTATAAGAGGACTGGGAGAAAGTTTCCTAGCAATATGTCTAGTGGAAAGTTTAGGTTGGACAAAGGCAAGGTGAAGTGTTACAATTGTAACCAAATGGGACACTTTGCCAGAAAGTGCAAGGCACCTAAGTCAAACGGTGGCCAAGCACAAGCCAGGCCAAACTACACTGAAGGAGCACACCAGAATGAGAAGCCCAGGCAACATGCTGCAGTTGCTGAAGAAGGAGGCTTTGACTGGAGCTTTTTAGTGGAGAATGCGCTCCAAACCAAGCACTTATGGTAGACCATGATGAAGCCAAGGTATTAGAACATCTCTGTACACCTGAATGTATTGCTAAAGTCAATAAGTATAGGTCCTATAACTTAGAGATGAGATCAGATCTTGAGTCCTTAAATATCTTAAAAGCTGATTTCAAAAGAGCTGAAAATGATTATAAACTAAAAACAAAAGATCTAGAGAAAAAAAGCATGAAAACACGCCAACTACAGGACTCAGATTAAAGATCTCATCATTAAGTTAATTGAATGCCAGCCTGAGCTTGTGATCAGCAAAGCCCAGGTAGAAAAACTTGTTCTTGAAGAAGAGACCTTCAAGAACATGATATCCTCATCTCTACATGCACAA
Source organism: Flaveria sonorensis (assembly GCA_025506505.1). Classification (NCBI taxonomy): domain Eukaryota; kingdom Viridiplantae; phylum Streptophyta; class Magnoliopsida; order Asterales; family Asteraceae; genus Flaveria; species Flaveria sonorensis. Next base: position 37,712,841 of record CM046429.1, on the reverse strand, counting down.
ATTTATTATCAAAATAAGCAAGGACTGGGATCTACTGAGATAGCTCCTCCACACACTCTCTTTTCTGTAAGATCTCCAAGGTGTGGAACTTGTGAAGATGAGCTTCCCCTCATATCAACCCCATTGCTGAAGAGGATAAGAAGGAGATAGTGAAGGATGTGTCTGAAAAGAGTGAAGAGAACCATCCTAAGAAGGGACACTATTCTCTTAAGGAGAGAGATGAAGAAGCTGGGATGACCAAGGCTCAAAAAAAGAACTTGATCAGGAGAGCCAAGATAAAGGCAAAGAAGGCTCAAGTAATAAAGGCCACTTTTAACTCTAAGCAGAAACAAGTGTTTATCTCTACAGGGTTTGAAGTGGTAAAGGCTGAAGACCCAACCATGAACTCTAGTACCAGGAGTTCTAGTTCAGGTCCAAATCATCTCAACAAGGAGAAGAAGACTGATCAGCTATGTACCACTGCTACACAGCCTGAACCATCCAGCTCCAAGAACAAGTCTCTCCCTAGGAAGCTTGCTGCATCATCTATGAAGGTGAAAATGGACAAGGAAAGTGATCAAGTTCAGTCTTCCTCTCAGAAGAAGACTCTTAGAAGGAAACAAATGAACTGCATCATGTGTGGTAGTACTTCTCATTTGGCTAAGGATTGCATTTACAATCCTAAAAGTATCATCCACATGATCAAAGAGAAAACTTCTGAGAAGAAGGAGAAGCTAGCTTCGGAAGGAAAATTTGTTTCCTTCGGAGCTCCAAAGTGAAGAAGAAGACAAGTGAAACTTTCCTTCGAAAGAAAATTTAGTCTCGAAAGAAAGGAATGCTTCCGAAGTACTGAAGCATACTGTAGTGAAAACAAGATCTTCCGAAGGTCCAGTCTCCAAAACTTCAGAAGTTGTTGAAACTTTCGAGGTGTTGAAGGTCAAGTCCAATCTTCCGAAGACGGTGTGGAAGATGAAGAAAGACCTGGTGATGAAATTTCTTCATCAACAGCAACTAATGTTCCTCAAAGCTTGAATATAGGATTAGTTACTGTTATATTGTCTTCAGATCACTTTGAAAATCCCAAGACCAATGAGGCTTAGGTTTCCAAGTGTAACTAACCACTTCTTTTTATGCAGGAACAGCTAAAGAATGTGAAATGTAAACTTTAAGAACATGAATAAATTAATTAAGAATGATTTGGTAACTGAAATGCTAAAGAAAGAGTTTACAAGTGATGATCATTGTGTTGCATGCCTGAAAGGGAAGCAACACAAAGTGTCTCACAAGCCAAAGGAAAGGAACTCTATCACCACTCCCCTACACTTATTACACTTAGATCTCTTTGGCCCCACCAGTGTAATGAGTTTAGGAACGACCTTATATTGTTTAGTCATCACAGATGATTCGCAAGATTCACTTGGGTCTTTTTCCTTAGAACTAGGGATGAGACTCCTGAGATCTTGAAGAACATCATTCTAAAAATTAAGAATCAATCTGATCACAAGGTCAAGACCATAAGATGTGATTAAGGAACAAAATTTAAGAACCAAATCCTTGATACATTTTGTGATGAAAAAGGTATTACAAGATAATATAGTACTCCCAGGACTCCTCAGCAAAATAATGTTGCTAAGAGGAGAAACAGGACACTTATTAAGGCTGCAAGAACCATGTTGTCTAACTCTGAACTGCCTATCACCTTCTAGGCAAAGGCTGTAACACAGCCTGCTATGTGCAGAACAAAGTTTTAGTAGTTAAGACTCATGGTAAAACTCTTTATGAGCTGTGGCATAAAAGGAGACCATTCATTGGTTTCCTCAGGTCATTTGGATGTCCATGCACCATCTTGAATACCAAAGATCAGGTAGCCAAGTTTGCTGAGAAATCAGATAATGGACATTTTATTGGATACTCTTCTCAAGCTAAGGCTTATAGAGTATACAATCTCAGAACTAGAGTAGTTGAGGAGTCAGCCAATGTGACCTTCAATGAGCACACTCCCAGTGTGAAAGGTTCTGGTCCGGATTGGCTATTTGATCTTGATTTAGTTACCAACTATTTTAACAAGTCTCGTGAGGATGTTTCAGGATCTACAGGTAACATATCAACAGGAGATCCTAACGCAAGATTTGAGCTGAGAAGACCAAGCAAGAATACTACTTCAGCTCTAGTGGTAACTAACCCTGCAAATGAAGATCCTATCAGCACAAACATGACAAATTCAGCTGATACATCTAAGATGCCTTCAAATTCCACCTTAGAGGTTTAAAACTCAGGTGAAGGAGCTTCAAATGTAGGAGGAAATGGAGGTGGTGACAGTGATCAAGATTTTCTTGATGCTGATAACCACTCCATAGAAGACAACATAAATAATATCACACACTCATTGGATCAAGTCTCACTTGATAAGTGTGTTGATATGGTGGGTGATACTCCATTGCCAAATCTAAATTTCTCTAATTTGGATCTTTCTAATCAACTTGCTGTGATCCCTCAACTTTGGATCCACAAGTCACACCCTATCATAAACATCATTTGAAATGTTGATACAGGGGTGAGAACAAGAGGACAAACCCATGACAAAAATGTTTGTCTACACTCTTGCTTTTTGTCCCAAGAACAGCCAAAGAAAGTTGATGAGGCTTTGAAAGATGGAAGCGGGTTAAAGCAAGCAGAGTTGCTTGCAAGAAGAGTTGCTTCAATTCAAAAGATAGAATTTTGGAACCTATGTCCTCTTCCTTATGGGAAGACTACCATAGGAACCAAGTGGGTTTTTAGTAACAAGAAAGATGATAGAGGACTTGTCATCAAGAACAAGGCCAGACTAGTTGTTCAAGGATACACATAAGAAGAGGGAATTGACTACACAGATGTTTTTGCTCCAGTAGCAAGACTTGAAGCTGTTAGAATATTCTTGGCTTTTGCAGCATCCAAGAATTTTAAGATCTACCAACTTGATGTCAAGTGTGCTTTCTTATATGGGGTGATTGATGAAGAGGTGTATGTTAAACAACCACCTAGCTTTGAGGGGGAGTGCATGGATGAACATCTTTACCGGGCTATGATTGGCTCTCTTATGTACCTCACAGCCAGCAGGCCTGATATCATGTTTGCCACATGCATCTGTGCAAGATATCAAGCAAACCCCAAGATATCACACCTGGTTGCTGTCAAGAGAATTCTTAGATATCTCAAAGGTGCTCCTAATCTTGGCCTTTGGTATCCAAAGAGTTCTGACTTCAATCTGTATGCTTATACAGATAGTGACTATGGTGGCTGCAACATGACTGCAAAGTCTACATCAGGGGGATGTTAATTCCTTGGTTGACGGATTGTCTCATGGCAATGCAAGAAACAATCCTGTGTCTCTGCATCAACTACTGAAGCTGAATACATTGCTGCTACAAGCTGCTGTGCTCAAGTGCTTTGGATTCAGAATCAGATGTTGGACTATGGATTCAACTTCAAAGAGACTCCCATCCACATAGACAACAACAGTGCTATCTCTATTACAGAGAATCCTGTGCAGCACTCCAGGACCAAACACATCAACATCAGGTATCATTTGATTAGAGATAACTTTAAGAAGGGATTAATCAAACTAGTCAAAGTTAGCACAAATGAACAATATGCTGATCTGTTCACTAAAGGTTTTGATGAACAGAGATTCAAATATTTTGTATCAGCTACTGGGATGATCAACTTTGAGTAGATTTTCTTAAAACTTAAATCAACTTTATTTCCTAAACCTGTGTGTCCTAAGTTGTCTATTTTATCAACTTCATAAGACAGTTTATTTTGGAAGAAATTTTTTTAATGATATTTCTTAGATTTTTGAAAATTTTTCAAAACATATTTTCTTTCGGGAGATTACAAGTTTCCTTTAAAAGAAATTTATGTCGTCAAATCAAATAACTACTTATAAGAAATTTACCTTCAAAAGAAATTCTGAGAATATCTTCTGAAGCTTAATATGCTTCTAAGTACTTGCATGCATTTGAAGGACAAATATCTTCCGAAAGCAATTAAGTCTCGGAAGATTTATTCTCTTTAGAATAAAACTCCCAAGTCTTAATATCTTCCGAAACCAATATGTGTCGGAAGAAAATTTCTCTAAGTATTTTTCTTCCGAAGCCAAATTTTCACAATTCTTAAGAATTGTAAGATCATCTGAAGATTATGAGGCTGATGCAACCAACAAGCCAGAACAACCAAGTCTTCCATGCATGCACTAAGAAACAAAGATGAACTAGCTTTGGAAGTCTTACACTCTCAAATGTGTCTAAGTGTAAGATCTTCCGAAGCTAACAGTTCAGAAGGAGTTACTTCGGAAGTTTCACACTCAAACAGAAAAATATTCTAAGTGTGAAATCTTTCGAAAACAAAGACCAGCATCTTCCAAAGCCAAAGATGAAATCTTCCGAAGCTTTAGAGACAAAGTCTTCTGAAGCTGTGAAGACTGATTTCTTCAGAGGACAGAGAAAATATGCTTTCTCTGAATCAACTTTTGATAAAGCTGACACACTTTCTGGTGCCTGCTCTAGTGGTTCACCTACTTTACATAAGTTGGTGAAACTTTCAAGCTTTATTAAAAAGTAGGAATGGTCTTTGTCTGTAACTTACCTTACTTGTTCCTGTAGATTTTTGTATTAGGAAAAGTCAGTGAGCTATGGCATGTCATAGTCTACAGTCAAAAGGCAATCTGCCTTTTGACTGTAGATTGATCTTGTTGTCTAGATTAGTCAAATCCCAACTGTCTTTACATGTAAGTGACGGTTGTAGGTTGTAGTATAAAAGTGTCTCAGGTCCTTGTAATTTCTTTATGCTTTGTAACACTTGTAAAAGAACTTGAGATCAATATTCAACATCCTTGAAAACAAATCTTGTGTTCTTGTGTTATCTCTTTAATTTACTTGTGTTCCTAGTATCATCTGTCTCTAGTTACCAGTTTCCTATTTGAATTATTAAGTGATCTAAGATCTCTCCTCAGTGTGAAACTAAGTGCTAAGTACCTTTACACGGTCCTGCATTTGGTATCAGAGCGTTCCAGGCTTTTGATTGTAAGATCTCACCATCTTTAATCCTCTTAGCTTCACACATCACTTAACTCTTCAAATGACATCTATCTCTAAGGCTGATATGGAAACTGGAACTATGACAAAGTCCCCACTGATCACTCCTGAGGATTTTGACACTTGGTGCCAAAGGATGGAAGGCTTCATCAAGTCTTAAGATTCCAGGATGTGGGAGTCTGTTGTTAATGGACCTCATGTACCATACACCTCTTCAGCTGCTGCTGGTGGTGGCATGATACCAAAGGAGAGGGCTGACTTTTCTAATGAAGACTGAAAAGGATTGATATTGATCAGAAAGCCATGACAGCCCTCCAGACTGCTCTTCCAAACTCCATCTACAGGGTTTCAAGAAGTGCAAGACCGCTACAACAGCTATGGGATGCACTGAAACTGATGTATGAGGGGTCTAATGAAGCCAAGGAAACAAGAAGGACCTCCTGAAGTAGCAGTTTGAAAACTTCACCTTCAAGACAGGTGAACCATGACTCAACAATACTTCAGGTATGTTAAGATTGTGGATACTCTGGCTGATGTTGGAGTAACTATTGAGAATAGGGATATTGTTAGGAAGTTCATGTCCTCTCTTCCCAGACAATGGACACACTACTGTGTGGTCATTAAAAGGACTGAAAGCCTCAAGACCCTTACTCTCACTGAGTTGTATGGGATACTCAGTGGATACCAGATGGAGATGAACACAAAATTCATCTGGTAACTCCAATACTCACCAAAGTTCAGCCCTTCATATGGGTGAAAGGGATAGCAAAGAACCATAGCATCATCTTATCTGCTACCCTGAAACTTCACAAAAGGGTCCTTTCATCACCTTCCCAGAGACACCCAGAGAGAGCTACAACCAAGGAAGTCCCTTCCAAGAGATAAGTTCATCTCAAGCCTTTGTCTCTACTGATGAAAGTTCAGGAAACTTTCTCTTCACTCTTGAAGACCTGGACTGTACCCATCTAGATGATCTGGAATATATGGAAATAGTCCAGCAGATGGCTCTTCTCACTCACAGAGCCCAGAAGTTCTACAAGAGGACTGGGAGAAGGTTTCCTAGCAATGCAGCAAGTGGCAAGTTTGGGCTGGACAAAAGCAAAGTAAAGTGTTACAACTGTAACCAGATGGGACACTTTGCCAGAGAATGCATGGCACCTAAGTCAAATGGTGGCCAAGCATCATCCAGGCCTAACTACACTGAAGGAGGGCACCAGAATGAGAAGCCAAGACAATAAGCTGTAGTTGCTGTTGAAGAAGAAGGCTTTGACTGGAGCTTCCAAGCTGAAGATGCTTCTCCAAATCAAGCACTCATGGCTGACCATGATGAAGCCAAGGTATTAAAACATCTTTGCTCTCCTGAATGTATTGCTAAAGTAAACAGATACAGGTCCTACAACCTAGAAATGAGATCTGATATTGAGTCTTTAAACATTTTAAAAGCTGATTTTGAGAGAGCTGAAAATGATTATAAGCTTAAAATAGAAGATCTAGAGAAAACAATTTCAACTCTTAAACATGAGCAAACAAACTACAAGACTCAAATAAAGATCTTGTTACTAAGTTGACAGAATGCCAGGCTGAGCTTGTGATCAGCAAAGCCAGGGCAGAATGTGTTCTTGAAGAAAAGACCTTCAAGACATAATATCCTCATCTCTACATGCAAAAGTTTGTTATCAGAATAAGTAGGGACTGGGATCTTGTGATAGCTCCTCCACACACTCTATTATCCGTAAGATCTCCAAGGTGTGGAACTGGTAAAGATGAGCTTCCCCTCATAGACCATAGGTTAAGAGGATGAAGAGGAGATGCGAGGGAGGTTCTGAAATGAGTGAAAGAATCAATCCAAAAAGGGTCACCATGCTCTGAGGAGAGTAAGAAGGCTGGTATGACAAAGACAAAGAGGAAGAACTTGATCAGAAGAGCAAAGAGAATATCAAAGAAGGCTCAAGAGATCAAGGCCACTTTTGACTCCAAGCAGAAACAAGTGTTTATCTCTGCAGGTTTGAAGTGGTAAAGTCTGAGGATCAACTACAAACTCTAGTACCAGGAGTTTTAGTACAGTTCCAACTATTCCAGCAAAGAGAAGGCTGAATTGCTGTGTACCACTACTACACATCTGAACCACCCTCCTCCAAGAGCATTCTCTCCCTAAGAAAATAGCTGCATCATCTGTGAAGAAGAGCTGGAGAAAGAAAGTGTTCAAGTCAGTCTTGCTCTCAGAGAAGACTCCCAGAAGGAAGCAAATGGATTGCATCATGTGTGGTAGTACTTCTTATCTGGCTAAGGATTGCATCTACAATCCTAAAAGTACAATTCACATGGTCAAAGAAATGGCATCTGGGAAGAAGAAGGAAAAGAAGCTTCGGAAGGAAAATCTGTTTCCTTCGAAGCTCCAAAATGAAGAAGAAGGCAAATGAAAAATTGCCTTCGGAAGAAAATTTGGTCTCAGAAGAAAGGAATGCTTCTGAAGTACTGAAGCTTGCTGCAGTTTAAGCAAGATCTTTCAAGGTCCAGTCTCCAAATCTTCCAAAGCTGCAAAAGCTTTCGAAGCCTTGAAGGTCAAGCCAAATTTTCCAAAGGTGGTGTGGAAGATAAAGGAAGACCGTGTGACTGAAGATTCTTCATCAGCGATAGCAAATGATCCTCAGAGCCTGAACATTGGATCACTTACTGTTTCATTGCCTTCAACTCATTTTAACAAGCCTAATACTAATGAGGCTTGGGTTTCCAAATGTAACTAAATCATCTCTTTTTGTGCAGGGACAGTCAAAGCAAACAGAAATATGTGGATCATTGATAGTGGCTGCTCCAGGCACATGGCAGACAATGAGTCCTTACTTTAAAACTTTGAAAGATTTGATGGAGGACCAGTTGCTTTTGGAGGAAATGCAGGAGGTTACATTACTGGCAGGGGAAAGGTTATAAATGATAAGCTCACCATTGAGAAGGTAAACTTTGTCAAGGAGCTTAGATACAATCTTTTGAGTGTGTCCTAATTTTGTGACCAAAAACATCACATGCTCTTTACTGAGCATGAGTGCATTGTTCTCAAGCCCGGGGTTGACATTCCTCAAGAGCATATTTTGCTTAGAGCCCCCAGGAGAGGGAACATTTACAAGATGGATCTGTAGGAAACATCTCCCTCTGGAGAAGTTTCTTGCTTTTGGTCTAAAGCAAATAGTGATAAGTCTTTTCTTTGGCATAAAAGAATGTGCCATGTAAACTTTAAAAACATGAATAAATTAATTAAAATGATTTGGTAAGTGAATGCCAAGAAAGAGTTTACAAGTGATGACCACTGTGTTGCATGCCTGAAAGGGAAGCAACACAAAATGTCTCACAAGCCAAAGTAAATGAACTCTATCACTACTCCCTACACTTGTTCATATGTATCTGTTTGGCCCCACCAGTGTAATGAGTCTAGGAAGGACCTCTTGCTGTCTAGTGATCACAGATGATTTCACAAGATTCACTTAGGTGTTTTTCCTTAGAACTAAGGATGAAACCCCTGAAATCTTAAAGAACTTCATTTTGAAAATGAGAACATCTGATCACAAGGTCAAGATCATAAGATGTTATCAAGGAACTAAATTTAAAAACCAGATCCTTGATACATTTTGTGATGAAAAGGTATTTCAAGACAAATATATGCTCCTAGGACTCCTCAGCAAAATGGTGTTGCTGAGAGGAGAAACATGACACTTATTGAAGCTGCTAGAACCATGTTGTCTGACTCTAAACTGCCTATCACCTTCTGGGCAGAGCTTTTAGCACAGCCTGCTATGTGCAAACAGAGTTTTAGTGGTTAAACACATGGTAAGACTCCTTATGAACTGTGGCACAAAAGTAGACCATTCATTGTTTTTCCTCAGAACATTTGGATGTCCCTGCACCATCTTGAATACCAAAGATCAAATAGCCAAGTTTGCTGAGAAATCAGATGATGAAACTTTTGATACTCTTCTCAGCTAAGGCTTATAGAGTATACAATCTCAGAACTAAATCATTGAGGAGTCAGCCAATGTGACTTTCATGACACACTACCTGTGTGAAGGTTTCTGGTCTGGATTGGCTGTTTGAGCTTGATTTAGTTACCAACTATTTTAACAAGTCTTGTGAGAATGTTTCAGGATCTACAGATATCATACAACAGAAGATCCTGATCCAAGATTTGAGCTGAGAGACCACCAAAAACTACTTCACTCCATGGTGACTAACCCTGTAATTGAGGCTCCTATCAGCACAAGCATAACAAATACTGCTGATTCCACTGAATTGCCTTCAAATTCCTGCTTAGAGGCTGAATTCATGAGAAGGAAACTTCTAATGCAGGTGGAACTGGAGATGATAGTGATCAAGATTTCTTAAGCACTCCATGAATGATATCACACACTCATGGATCAAGTTTCTCTTGATAAGTGTGCTGATGTGGTGGGAGACATCTCATTGCCAGATCAGAATTTCTCTAATTTAGATCTGTCCAGCCAACTTGTTATGATCCCTCAAATTTGGATCCACAAGTCACATCCTACCACAAACATCATCGGAAATGTTGACTCAGGGGTAAGAACATGTTGGACCAAAAGAACCAATGAGCCTGATCAGAAAAACCTTTAAGTCCCACGGACATTACAACAACTGAAGTAGTCTGCAACAGCTGAAGACATCAGCTGATAACAAGGTCTGAAGACAAAGTCTGAAGTGAAAGAGCTGAAGACAGTCTGAAGTGAAAGAGTTGAAGACAAAGTCTGAAGTGAAAGAGCTGAAGACAAAGTCTGAAGACAAGAGCTGAAGACAAAGTCTGAAGACAAGAGCTGAAGACAAAGACTGAAGACCAAGTTTCAGATGATTGTCATAACAGCTGAAGAAGACCTCTTCAGTAGTTGTGATGGTTTCCTTTCAGTAGTTGTATTTTCTTTTGTGTACTTGTAGTTTCAGTAGTTTTATGTTTCTTCGTGTACTTAGAATACTAGAGATGTTCTCAGTTGTTGTGAACATTCTCAGTAGTTTGCTTACTTTCAGTAGTTTGTAATAATTCTGTTAGACGTCACTATCAAGTGACATCAGCAGACGTCACATTCCTTTATATAAGGAATGCTGACCTAATTGTAATCGGTGCAGCTTAGGAAAACCTAGCAGCCGCCATACCGAAGCATGTGTGCATGAATGTTATTATCCCTTTGCAGAAAACCCTATTTCTATATAACCGTGTACTGTTCCATTGAATATTTATTGTGTTCTTGCTATATTTGCTTAATTCTTGCTCTAATTCCGCTGTGATTCAACTCTAATTGATCAAACTTAGATCACTGATCCTAACAAATGGTATCAGAGCAGGTTAATCATTGATCGGTTTAACAATTGATCATTGAAACTGCTATTTTGATATCTATAGTTTGATCGAATTAGCATATGTGCAAGAATTGGTTATAAAGATTGATTTTCTGCTGCTTCTGGTTATTTAAATTGAGTTTCTTCTTGGTTCTTATTGAGTTTGTTGTGTTTTTGTGCTAAATCTTTTGAAACTTGATTGATTTGGTTTGAATCTGAGAATGACTACTCCATCTAATGATCCTCACAATACTGGCTCCTCAACCAAGCCTCCGATGCTGGTTAGGAGTGAGTATAACATATGGCAACGAAGAATGCTCCATCACCTGTCTGTTAACAGTTCAGGTTGTTGGACATCTGTGGTTCACGGTCCACACAAGCCTATGGTGAACAATCCGGAGACCAATCAAATGGTTCCGAAGAAGAAGGAGCAATACTCAGATGAAGATCGTAAACTGTTTGAGATTGATGCTAAAGCCCATGGAATTCTGGCCATGGCACTGCCGAATGAAATCTATTCTGGGCTTATGCATCATGAAACTGCTCATGACCTCTGGAATGCTTTGAAGGAACAATTCGGAGGAACTGATGAGGTCTTAGCAAACAACAGAGAAATCCTCGCCCAACAATATGAGACATTCTCTCATAGGAAGGGTGAGACACTGACTCAACAGTTTGAGCGTTTCTCCTGCTTGATCTCTGAGCTGAAAATGGTCAAGCATGAGTATACTAACAGCCAGATGAACAACAGATTCCTCAGATCACTGCCTGAGAGATGGGACACATACACCATTGTCCTACGCTCCAGTGCAAATCTGGATAGCCTATCTCTCACCCAACTCCATGGGAAACTGCTTACATTTGAAAGAGAGATAGAGCAGAAAAGGAAACTGGCATCATCAGGAAAGCTCTCTGATGACTTTGTACCAGGTAACACTGCCTTGGTCGGTCATGAGTCAGAATATGCTGGATCAGAAAGTCATTATGATGAGCATATAGATTTCTCTTCAAACAGTTCTGATCATGCATTTGTTGGTGTTGACAGTCATTCTGGGTGTAATAGTGATAATTTATGCTTTATCATGGATGATTTGCAAGGTATTGCTGATGATGATTTAGAAGAGATGGATATTTTGAGCCAAATGGCCCTGATCAATATCAGATCTCAAAAGTTCTACAAGAGAACTGGTAGGAAATTTCCAGGACTCTCTGGCAAAACCAAAGTTGGTTTTGACAAGAGTAAGTTGAGGTGTCACAAATGCCACAGGCTTGGGCACTTTGCAAGAGAGTGTAGATCAACTGGATCTAACTCCTCTGCACCCTTTGTGACCTTTCCAAGCAATAGTTCACAAAACAAAGGGCAACATCCTGCTAGTTCTGGTCATCACTCACAACCTCAATCTCCTGCATACTTTGTCCCTCAGGGTCCAATGCCATATCCTTATCCCTGCTATTACATGCCACAGCCAAATCCAGTTCATGTCCCTATAGCACAACAACCTCAAGCCCTACCTGAGCCTCAACCATCTCCATCACAATCTCAACCTCATCACAGCTTCTTCACACCAGGAGTTGTTGACTGGAGCAGCTTACCAGATGATCTTTCTGGTTTCAATGAGCAATTATCTGCTGGTGCTGGTCAACATGGTGGTGAACATCCTTTTGGGAATCTTGCTCTCATGGCCCTGGAGTCTACTGAGGGTTCCTGCTCCGATGCTTCATCTTCACAGGTAACCCAGGTATCTTCTGAGGCTAAAGCCAAGTTATGTTCTGAATCATGCATAGCTGCCTTTGTCTCTATTAGAGAGGCAAATGTAGCTTTAATCAATCAAAATCTTGAGCTTGAGAAAACTATTTCCAAAAGAAAAGATGAGTATGTGTCTGCACTTAATGACAAAGATGATGAGATTTACAAGCTTAAATGCCAACTTAATGATGAAAAGGCTAAGGTAGAGGTCATACTCGAGAACCACAGAAGTCTCAAAGAGACACTTGCAGCTACCCAAGTTGAGTGTGACCGCTGGGTAACATCCTGCAAGGGATTTGAAATGCTTCTCAGCAAGCAAACAGCTTCAAATGTGAAGTTTGGAATAGGTTACAATCATACTGCACCACCTACTGATTTTACTTCAAAATAATAGTAAAATCTGAAGGTGAAAGTAATTTCCAAACCACATCATCATGTGATTCATCCTCAAATGATAATACAAAATTAGAGGATGAAGTCAGTGTTAAGATCTCAGCAAATCAATTGCCTGATGGTTTAAATGCTGATAAACACATGAAGCTGAGAAATTCAGATGTTGTCCCTCAAAGTACTCCAAGTACTGAAGGGCAAGTCACAACATCTGAAAAGCATTTCAAATCTGATGAAATAAAAGGATTAACAACTGCTGAGGAATCTATCATACGGTCTTTCAGGACGGATAGAGAACAGCTGAAGAACAAGTCTTCAGTTGTTACCGATCCTTCAGTACTTAACACAAGTACTGAAAGGAGGAAAGTACTGAAGATCACACCTTCAGTAGTTTCCACTTCAGCAGTTGATCAATCCAAGATGAAGAATAAGCCATGTGAAATATGTGGTAAATTCAATCATCTATCTGATGAATGCTGGTACAAAAAGGGTTCCAAACTCAACAGAGATAAGCTCATTAAAGAAGAGATAATAAAATGAAAAATGAGTTTGAAACCAAGTTTGTACCACAGTCATCTCAAACTGATAAACCCAAGGCCTCACCAAAATCCAAAAAGAAGGATGGGGTTTATCAGAAAACAGCTGATAGTGTTCTCATGATAAACATCAGACGAAGTCTGTGAATTTCAAGGAGGAAATGGTGGGTCACAGGAACTCATCAAAAACAAGTACTGATGTGTCAAATGAGCTGAAGGCTTTAGCAACAAATCAGACACAACTTGTTATGATGGTTCAGCATTTGTTGGGGAGAGTTAACCAACTAGATGCACCTGTGATCAAACCACTGAAAAGGAAATCCAAGCCCAAATCTAAGAATTCCATTTCAGCACCATCTCCACCTTCATCAGCTGTTAATCATGAGAAACAAGTTATGGTTAAATCTGTTGATGAAAACAGACCCAAAACCAAAAAGGTTTGGGTCTCTAAAGCTAACTAGTTTCTTATGATAAATGCAGGGTTCTTCAGCATGCCAAAGAAGCATCTGGTATGTAGACAGTGGAGGATCTATGCATATGACTGGGAGCAGTTCTCTTCTTAATGACTACTCTCAAGGAAAGAAGGGATTTGTCTCATTTGGAAATGATGCTAAGGGTTACATCATCGGGAAAGGATTTGTGTCAAATGGAGAAATCAGATTTGATGATGTTAACCATGTGGAGAATCTCAAGTATAATCTACTGAGTGTCAGTCAGATGTGTGATAAAGGGCATGTTGCACTTTTCACAAGCCAGAACTGCCGGATTCTGTCTTCCAAAGTTCTGAGGCTGATTGACAAGGTATTGGATGAACATACTCTCCTGAAGGCCAACAGGATAGGAAGAGTATATGCCTTGGATTTGTCAAAGAAGATTGCGTTAAAAGGTCATCCTTGCCTGTTCTCCAAGGCCTCTCCTCAGGAATCTAAACTGTGGCATAGAAGGCTGGGTCATGTTAATCTCAAAAACATGAATCAGCTGATCCACAATAGTTTAGTAAGAGGTCTACCAATAAAGGAGTTCCTCTGTGATGAAACCTGCACTGCTTGTTTAAAAGGAAAACAACACAAAGTCTCATTCCCTCCTATAGAAGAACCAAAGTCCACTGCCTGCTTGCAATTACTGCACATGGATCTCTTTGGTCCTGTGAGAGTAATGAGCATGGCAAAGAAGAAATACTGTCTGGTAATTGTGGATGATTACTCCAGATTTGTATGGACCTTCTTCTTGCATTCAAAGGATGAGGCTGCTCAGACAATTATTAACTTTGTGTTGTATGTTGAGAAGCAGTATTCCCTATCAGTCAAGTGTATAAGAAGTGATAATGGAACTGAATTTAGAAACCATACACTTGATGATTTCTACCTTTCAAAAGGAATCAAGAGGCAGTATAGCATCCAAGGACTCCAGAACAAAATGGAGTAGTGGAGAGAAAGAACAGGACCCTAATTGAAGCTGCAAGGTCCATGTTGGCTGACTCTGGTTTGCCACTGACCTTTTGGGCTGAAGCTGTCAACACAGCATGCTATGTGCAAAATAGAGCTTAGTGAATCAGAGGTTGATGAAGACTCCTTATGAAGTTCTACATCATTTGGCTCCTCTAATTTCATTCTTCAGAGCATTTGGGTGTCCTTGTTACATTCTCAACACAAAGGATCAACTCCAAAAGTTTGATTCTAAGGTGGATGCAGGGTATTTTGTTGGGTACTCATCCACTTGCAAGGCTTACAGAGTGTTCAACTGTAGAACAAAGATGGTTGAAGAAACCTTGCATGTGAAGTTCAATGAATCTCCTAAGGACAAAATCCCACAAAACCCTGTGGAGTTGTTTGATCTGGACATACTGCAATATGTTCCTTATCAGCCTCCAGCTGTTGCAGATCATGTGAATTCATCACCTTCTGCAGCTAGTCATCCATCTGGTGGTACTGATGTTCATGATGATCCCAGTACTCACCTATTCAAGTTTAGTGATCAACTGCCTGAGTCTACTCAACTTGATGTTCCTGTAGCTTCAGTAGCACCATCCACAACAAATGCTGATGAGATTTCTGAATCCTCTACTTCATTTGACCTGCCATCTAACACTTGGTTTCAAGAATCTGGATCAACATCTGTTGCTGCTGAGCGTGCTACAAACACTTGCACAGATCTCATAGTGTATCCAGAGCTGAAGAATCACCCAACGTCTCAAATCATTGGTGATATCAATGCTGGTGTCTCAACTAGAAGTCAATTGTCCAACTTCTGCTTCTATGCTCTTTTCATCAGTCAGCAAGAGCCAAAGAACTATCATATTGCATTAAGAGACAATGGATGGGTTGATGCCATGCAGCTTGAGCTTCTTCAGTTCAAAAAGCAGCAAGTGTGGGAACTGGTTCCTCTACCCCCAGGTAAGTGTGCAATAGGCACTAAATGGGTGTTTAGGAATAAAACAGATGAAAATGGGCAAATTGTCAAGAACAAGGCCAGACTGGTTGTCCAGGGGTTTTCACAAGAAGAAGGTATTGATTATGATGAAACCTTTGCCCCTGTAGCCAGACTGGAGGCAATTAGATTGTTCTTAGCCTATGCTGCATTCCACAATCTTAAAGTTTTTCAAATGGATGTCAAAAGTGCATTTTTATATGGTAAAATAAAAGAAGAGGTTTATGTGTGTCAACCACCAGGTTTTGAGGATAATAAACATCCTGATTGGGTGTATAAACTTGATAAGGCTCTTTATGGGTTGAAACAAGCTCCTAGAGCCTGGTATGAAACACTGTCAAATTTTCTTCTTCAGAATAATTTCACTAGAGGCTCCATAGATAAAACTTTGTTCATTAAGAAAGTGGGTCAGCATAAGCTCCTTGTTCAAATTTATGTTGATGATATTATTTTTGCTTCCTCTGATCCACAGTTGTGTGATGCATTTACAAAGTTGATGCAACAAAAATTCGAAATGAGTGCCATGGGAGAATTACAGTTCTTTCTAGGTTTGCAAATCAAACAAAAGGCTGATGGAACTTTCATTCATCAGTCAAAATACACAAAAAGTCTTTTGGCAAAGTTTGATTTACAACACTGTAAGCCCTGTTCTACTCCCATGTGCAGCACCACACAACTGGATGCAGATCAGAAAGGTAAAGCTGTTGATGAAACACTTTACAGATGTATGATTGGGTCCTTGATGTACTTAACAGCTTCTAGACCAGATATTATGTTTGCAACTTGTGTTTGTGCTAGATTTCAGGCTGCTCCTAAAGAGTCTCATTTGATTGCAGTCAAGAGGATCTTTAGATATCTGCAAGGTACTCAATCTCTAGGTCTTTGGTATTCCACTGGGCACTCTTGCAAATTAGTTGCTTTTTCTGATAGTGACTATGCAGGGTGTAAATTAACTAGAAAATCAACTTCTGGTGGATGTCAATTCCTAGGCAACTGTTTGGTTTCTTGGCAGAGTAAGAAACAAACATCTGTTGCTACATCCACTGCTGAAGCCGAGTACATTGCGAGTACATTGCTGCTGCAAGTTGTACATCTCAGGTACTCTGGCTTCAGAATCAATTACTGGATTATGGCATTACAGAGACTAAGACTCCATTACTAATGGATAGTGCTTCAGCTCTTTGTATTGTCAAGAATCCAGTCCAGCACTCTAGGACCAAACATATTGAGATCAGACACCATTTTATTAGGGATTGTTTTGAAAAAGGTCTGATTGATCCAAAGTTTGTTCCTAGTGCTGATGAGCTTGCAGACATATTTACTAAGCCTTTGGACAGTTCAACTTTCCAAAACCTAGTGTTAAGGCTTGGTATGCTGCAGCTAGAATAAGTGACAACTACTGATGATCTCAGTCAACAAGTACTGATGAGCATTCGTATACTACTGTCACAAATAAGTACTGAAGTTCTTTTATCCTCAGTAGTTTTCATAACTACTGAAGACTAAATTACTTAAAAGTACTGAAGTACTCATCTGTTGAAAAGAACTGATGTGGTTACAACTACTGCTGTAGTTACAACTGCTGATGTCAGAATAACAGATAAGTACTGATGACCTATGAAACATCTGAAACTCAGACAAAGTCTGATGAAGTGTTGAGGTCAGAATGAAACAGCTGATGAGCTAAGAATTGACGACAACAGCTGATGAGAAATTTTTCTCTTCAGTTGTTTCTACAACTGCTGCTTCACTTCAAACAACTGAAGCCAAAACCATGTCTTCAGTAGTTTCACAACTACTGATGACTAACACCAAGTCTTCAGTTGTTACAACACCTGAAGCCAAAACCATGTCTTCAGTAGTTTCACAACTACTGATGACTAATACCAAGTCTTCAGTTGTTACAACTTCTGAAAGTTAAAACCAGGTCTTCAGTTGTTTTCAAACAACTGATGACAGCACCAACACTTTCAGTCGTTTTATATCAGCTTTTTCTTACCCTATAAATACCTAAACCTACTTTCAGACGTTTCATTAGCCGTTTTCCGTCCTTCACTCTCTCAACAATGGCGACCATGAAACTCAAACCCAGACACAACTGTGTTGCCTACCTCTCGAAATCGGCCTTCTGGAACAAATTTGATAACGCCATCGATCTTATGGTAGATTCCCAGTACCGAACCGCGTTTCTTCTGAATCCTACCATATACCCCGATTCCCTAAGCCAGTTCTGGACCAACGTCTCTGTGCAAACTAGTGAGAATGATAGCCAAATCACTCTCCAGTCGTTGGTCAACCAGAAACAGGTGGTCATCACTCCGGACATCATTCGACAAACCCTAGATCTACATGATGCCACCTGTGTCACAGAATACCCGAAAGGCACAACCGATATGTCTTTCATCAACAACGGGTATGAAGGAGACTTAAGTGCTACCACCATTCTGAAGAAGCACTTCCATGATGCTGAACGTCTTATATTCCACATGGTGAATGTCTGCCTTGCACCAAAAACCTCCTCATGGGATCAAATGTCTTCCCGATGGCAACAGGTATTATACTCTATCTTTGAACGACAAACTTTAAATTTTTCTGAGATAGTGTTTATGGAACTAAAGGATCTGGCCTTGAAACCTGTGGCAAACAGATGGATATTATATCCCAGGTTTCTCATGGCCATAATTTTAACACAGCTAAAATCAGACGGCCTTGTTGGCCTTGGAGTCCCTGCTCCGGCTGTATTGCCTGAAGTATACTCCAGGCACAACTCTGACCCTACAATGAAAGGGGCTGCCCGGCTGCTCAAACCCAAGCAGCGGGAACCCACAGCCTCCACTTCCAGATCCAAAGTCCCCACCAAACCCAACACCAAAAAGCCCAAAAAGGCTACTCAGGGAGATGAGTCCCCTGAGGATGCCCCTGTAACACCAATACAGGAACACTTACTGGTTCTAACCCCCCAGTAGTGTCAAAGACTCCACCAGCCCTAGCCGCTCAGGCATCCTCTCAACAGGATCCTGATGCAACCATAATTGGGGATACCACAATGCTGGAACCTATCTCAATTGAGAAGGTTACCATTGAAGAGCACCAGTCACCCCGGGTGCAATCTGCTTCAAACCTATCTCCAAATGCAACCGCCCCTCAAAGCCCAACATTTATTGTTGCACAAGTGTTGAGTCAGCTGCATTCCTCTCCTCCTCCCCAGACACCAATTACAATGGGGAGAACCTCAACAGCTGAGGAAGAGGACCAAAATGCTGCTGATAACCCACAGCACAGGGGTTATAATGTTCAATCTCCCCGTGTAGAGGAGGAGGTTAGAACATCTGGTGAGGCTGCCACTTCTACTGATTCAGCAAATGAACAGGATGAAGTTGGTAACATCTCTAAGACCTCACCAGAGGCAACTGCCGATGAAGGACTCAGTCCTGAGGCAGGAAGTCCCCAGAACCAAGAACAAGGGGCACATGCTACAACTGATCTACACTCAGGGCATGTACATCCTGATTCAATCAGGAGGTCAGATGATTCAGCAAAGACTGATGATGACCTGGGCTTTTTCTTTGATGTTTTAGCCCATAACACAATCCTTGAGGCTGAGGTGAGCAGACTCAAAGAACTGCTTGCCAAAATGTCTCAGGATCAAAGTCCATCTGCCCCAATAAACCCACAGATGGCACCTTCATCTGAAGGTTTACCAAACACTCAGCCACTACACTCAACTGAGCCACCAGCCACTGTTTTTGGCACCACCTCTCAGGGACAGAACCCCTCTGAGCAGATGGTTGCTACCTTTCAAAATTCCTTATCTCTCATCACTCCCATCATCAATGAGATTGTGCATAAAGCCATTGATGAGAGGATTTCCTCAAATCTACAAACACTTGTTGATGATGCTGTGCAAAGGAAGCTTTCTGCCATTCAAACCCCTGAACCCAATGCACCCAAAAAGGGGGAGTCTAAGGCAGTGAAAGAACGAAAAAGAAAGAGTGTGGAAAATGAGAAACAAGAGAAAGAAAAGGAAAAACAGCTGATCACATACAAAAGAAAGAAAAGTGCTGAAACTCAAAAGCCTGATGAAGAGAAATCATTGGAAGATCTGATTAAAGAAGCCGATGAAGCTCACAGCAGATCAATGGACAGAATAATAGATCAACTCTTCAGACAGGGCTTTGATACAGCCACATTAGACACTGAGATCAGAAAGCTGGAGATTGAAGAGATACAAGAAAGATGGGCCAGTTATAGTGTGATGGAAAGGGAGAGGTTGGAAATAATGATCAGGTTTACTGCAAAATACTTGGGAAGATCATTAATTGAGATTAAATCATGGACCAGAGACAGTATTCTGGCAATAACCACCAGAATCTGTACTTCTGAAGCATTCAACAAGGGGTTAATTATTGAAGCCTAGATGAAGCAGGTGCTGGGAAGAGAACTGATATGGCCAAGCTTTCCAAAGCCAAACTCACCATAAAAATGCTAGATCAGCCTTCCCAAACTCCCTCTCAAAAACAACCAACCCCACAACTCTCCAAATCAACTCAACCCTCAAAACCAACTCCCTTACCCCAAAAACCACCTCAAACCACATCCAGTGATGCACCCAGAAGGAGGAGAAGGGTGTTGAGGATGGTAGAAGATGAAGAAGAAGATGATGAAGAAGATAGTCTGCCAATCTCTGCTGTTCTGAAATTACCTGAGCCCAGAAGTCAACAAATGATCACACCAGACTTTCAGAGGCAAATGGTGAAAGTTAAGATTGAAGAAGAAGAACAGCAGAAACAGCACGATGAGCAACTTTTGAAGATGATTGACAAAGAGTTTCCTCAGTCATCATCTATACAAGCCATGAAGAAACATGCTCAAAGGCTGTATGCTCTCAGGTATACCTTTCAATATCAAAAGGAGAGAGTAAGGATTTGGCCAGACCCCAGGGTTAGTTCTAGAATTCATAAGAAATCCATACCAAGTAGATACAATGGCCAAGTGAGAAAGACCATAGATGCTGCTATTATGTTGGCCATTGTAGTCTCACCCTGGGAAATACTTGAAGACTTCAAGAGAGCCTACAAGTCAAAGATGACCCCTCAAACTCTAATGGAGAACAAAATGGTCAAGAAGGGGTTGTTATACAAGAGGCTTGAAGAGATCAAGAAAAATGAACTCCAGTTGTTATTAGAAGGGACTCACCCAGATGAATTTGCTTACAGAGAGATAACAACTGTTGAGTTGAAAAATGGAAAGACGATAAAGTACTTATCAGAGTACTATGGCCCAGAGTTCTTCTTCGAAGGAGAAGCAGAAGAACTCACTAAGGAGGAACAAGTTGTTCTCCTTGAGGCCTACGTCAGAGAGTCTTATAGACTCATCAATGGGAAGTAGGTTTCATGGTTGGGATAACGGCTCTGTGTCCAGTTCCCCAAGACAGAGTTCCCTTCCATCCTTTGACATTAACATCTACTGAAACCTGTTCCCTGGCCTGTGCTTATCCTATATCTCTAAAGCTGATCAAGAGAGTATTTCTGCCAAGAATAAGTGGGACCTCAATAAGCTTAAAGGTTTTGGCTGCATTGGTTCAGGGGGAGTTTGTTGGACCAAAAGAACCAATGAGCCTGATCAGAAAAACCTTTAAGTCCCACGGACATTACAACAACTGAAGTAGTCTGCAACAGCTGAAGACATCAGCTGATAACAAGGTCTGAAGACAAAGTCTGAAGTGAAAGAGCTGAAGACAGTCTGAAGTGAAAGAGTTGAAGACAAAGTCTGAAGTGGAAGAGCTGAAGACAAAGTCTGAAGACAAGAGCTGAAGACAAAGTCTGAAGACAAGAGCTGAAGACAAAGACTGAAGACCAAGTTTCAGATGACTGTCACAACAGCTGAAGAAGACCTCTTCAGTAGTTGTGATGGTTTCCTTTCAGTAGTTGTATTTTCTTTTGTGTACTTGTAGTTTCAGTAGTTTTATGTTTCTTCGTGTACTTAGAATACTAGAGATGTTCTCAGTTGTTGTGAACATTCTCAGTAGTTTGCTTACTTTCAGTAGTTTGTAATAATTCTGTTAGACGTCACTATCAAGTGACATCAGCAGACGTCACATTCCTTTATATAAGGAATGCTGACCTAATTGTAATCGGTGCAGCTTAGGAAAACCTAGCAGCCGCCATACCGAAGCATGTGTGCATGAATGTTATTATCCCAATGCAGAAAACCCTATTTCTATATAACCGTGTACTGTTCCATTGAATATTTATTGTGTTCTTGCTATATTTGCTTAATTCTTGCTCTAATTCCGCTGTGATTAAACTCTAATTGATCAAACTTAGATCACTGATCCTAACAGAACAAGAGGACAAACTCATGACAGCCATGTTTGTCAACACTCTTGTTTCTTATCCCAGATAGAGCCGAAGAAAGTTGATGAGGCCTTGAAGGATGGAAGCTGGATTGAAGCTATGCAAGATGAGCTGCTTCAAATCAGAAGACAGAAGGTGTGGAACTTATGCCCTCTTCTTCAAGGGAAGATTGTCATAGGTACCAAATAGGTTTTCAGGAACAAGAAGGATGATAGAGGGATTATCATCAAGAACAAGGCTAGGCTGGTTGTCCAAGGATACACTCAAGAAGAAGGGATTTATTACACTGATGTTTTTACTCCAGTTGCAAGACTTGAAGCTGTAAGAATATTCTTGGCTTATGCTGCATCCAAGGATTTCAAGGTCTACCAGCTATGTGAAATGCGCTTTTCTCTATGGGGTAGTTGATGAAGAAGTTTATATCAAACAACCACCTGGCTTTGCAGACCCAGATCATCCTGATTATGTCTGTAAGCTTGATAAAGCTCTATATGGACTGCATCAAGCTCCAAGAAAGTGGTATGAGACAATCAACATACCTCTGTCATCATGGATACAAAAGAGGTACTATTAATGGGATTCTCTCCATCAAAGAAACAGGGAATGACACACTGCTAGTTCAAATATATGTAGATGACATCATTTTTGGTTCAACTAATCCAAAGCTTTGCAAAGACTTTGAGATACTAATGAAGAATAGATTTGAAATGAGTGCCATGGGGGAACTCAGTTTCTTTCTAGGAATTCAAGTGAAGCAGGTTGAAGATGGCATCTTTATTAGTCAGTCAAAGTATGTACAAGACATACTTACATGATTCAAGATGACTGACTGTAAGGTTGCAAAGACACCCATAGCCAGAAACCACTCTCTTGGTCCTGATCTTGAGGGGGAGTGTGTTGATGAACATCTCTATAGGGCTTTGATAGGGTCACTTATGTACCTTACTGTTAGCAGGCCTGATATTATGTTTGCCACATGTATATGTGCAAGATATCAAGCCAACCCCAAGATGTCACAACTAATCACTGTCAAAAGAATTCTCAGATACCTCAAAAGTGCTCCAAATCTAGGCCTTTGGTATCCAAAGAATTCAGACTTTAATCTATATGCTTATACAGATAGTGATTATGGTGGCTGCAACATGACTGCAAAGTCCACATCTGGGGGATGTCAATTCCTTGGTGCAAGGATAGTCTCCTAAAATTACCCCCAAATTTCATATTCTTCTTCCTTTCTTCACTGTAAAAGCTTCCTCAAACGGCCAACATTGATTGCCACAACGACCCTGATTTTTCCATGCACCTACATAAGCAATACAATCAGGTTGCCCTGCTACACTCTGAGAAGGATCCAAGCTTCTCAGATGTGTGTAGGTACCTTTCTTCGTCGCACTACTTCACCTCCCTTACATTTGATCCTCCTCTCTATGAGGATCAGTTGCTTGAGTTCTGGAGGACTTGTAAAAAGGTCACCATGGACGGGGAGAATGCACTGTCTGCTACATTGCAGGGGAGGAAAGTTTTCATCACTCCGACCATCATAAACACCCATTTGCAGCTGGATGATAAAGCAGGTGAGCTGTCCTTTCCCAAATCTGCTGTCAACCACTCCTTTTAGCAGATGGGCTATGAAGGTGACTTCTCAGTCAAAACCTTCAGGAAGGAGAAGGTCTCATCTCAATGGAAATACCTCCTCCATGTCATCATTCACAGCCTTTCTAACAAGCATGGAGGATGGGATTACATTCCAGAATACCTCTCCTTTATAGTCCATGGGATGGTACAAGGGGTCAAGTTCAGGTACTCTCAGTTTGTATATACTAATTTACTTGCAAACTTGGACTCCTTAGAGTATTACATGTTCCCTACGTATGTTCAACACATTCTCAACTGTGAGTTGGGACCACAGTTGAGGGAAACAGGTGATATTCTTAAAATAGGACAAATAAGGCCCGGCATCTTCAAAATCTTGAAGAAGCCAACTGTTAGCTTCTCTGGGGTAGAAATAGCCCTTGTCCCAAAAATGTTTGAGCTCATTGCTCAGGGTGAAAACCTAGCAGCACCAGCTAGTGTTGAACCAACACCCTCCACCTCTCAACCACCTCAAACACAGCCTACCATCCCCATCACCTACAAAAGAAAATCCCAATGCACCCCTGCACTTGCTACTGAGCATGTGCAGGCCCCCATATCAGAACCCATACAGGAGGAAGTGGAATCTTGAGCTCCCATGTCCCCTGAGGAGCAGACCACTCCCATCTTTCAACCAATCAGTGCTGAGGTTCCTCATGCTCAGCTTGATGAGCTCACAACCCCATAAACAGCCTTAAGCCATCACTCTGAGTCTCAACACTCTAGTGATCAACCTTCTAGGGAAAGCTACCATCCTCAACCTCTTGATCTAAACCGCCCCATTCCTAGCCTTGACTTCTATTCTGATGAAGATTTAGGCTTTAGTGAGTACCATGAGTCTCTCCTCTCTTCCCACACTCAAGGAGAGATGAGTACTCCTGCTTCCCCCATCTCTAGCCCACATCAGCAACCCCCTACTGAGGTGGATAGTCCTAAACTTATTCAGGAAGTCCATATGGCAGAGGCT
Source organism: Flaveria sonorensis (assembly GCA_025506505.1). Taxonomy (NCBI): domain Eukaryota; kingdom Viridiplantae; phylum Streptophyta; class Magnoliopsida; order Asterales; family Asteraceae; genus Flaveria; species Flaveria sonorensis. Next base: position 37,688,401 of record CM046429.1, on the reverse strand, counting down.
ATCACTTTTGCAAGTGATAACATCACTAGGACCTCTACCATGGCAATCCAGCCTTTTGACACTTCTCTGGAAGTTGTCATTAGGCAGGGGAAATCCAGCAGCCAAGAAACCTATGCTGGTGGTGAAGAAGAAGACTTAGGTCCAATTCTCTTATCCCCTAATGATTCTTCATCTGAAGATGAGGGGAGTCTGCAACAAAAGGTGCACAAACTGTCACATCTTTGCACCTATTTTGTTTCAAAGATAGCTCACCTGGAATCTCAGGTGACTATCTTACAGAAGAGGGTTAATGACCAGCAACTTGAGATCACCGATCTCAAGGGCAAGTTGGCTGAGAGACCAATAAGGACAACTCATCCAGGTCCACAAGAACCTGTGGATGTCATGTATCAATCTCCCAGCTCACCTATGCAAGAGGGTGATGCTACCAAAAAGGGGGAGGAAATTCTGACAATCATAGAACCTGGGAGTTCTTCCCAGAGTATGGACATAGAGGAATCACCATCCTCTCTTGCAGATGTTCATACTCAGCAACCTCCTCTAGACAATGATCTACATTTTCTCATTCAACAACTGTTTGAGGAGGGAATACAAAGAGCAATGTCTACCCCTTTTGAGAACCCAATCTGGGGTTGGGGGTATGACAGTAATAGGAGAGCTCTTGTGATCTCTAGAGCTTAGGGTCAACTAGAAGTTCTCAACATTTCACAGTTGAGTTTCTATGAGAGCATCAACTTGGTCGATCTGCCACTTGTCAACCCAAGCAATAACAGACAAGCAGCAAAATTGGCAGAAAGAATCCAAGACAAGGTGCTAGAGGAGTTTAAATTAAGATCAAAATTAAATAGACAGAGGCTAGCAGGTGAGATCTTTGGTCAACTGGAAGTTGAGGTAGACACAGAGATTAGCTTCAAAGGGAAAACCTTGACTGAAGGCCCAGAGGTTGAACCTGTGAACCTTGAGACAGGATCTCCCTCTGCACCCATTACCCTCAGTGAAACACCAGCTGGTGATGGTGTTTCGCAACCTCTCTCTGGCCAGAGCTTGACAGCTGAACCAAGCAATGAAGGGCAAAGCTCTCTCCAGCCTGAGTCACCAAAGCCTGTGGATGACAAAGGCAAAAGAAAAATGACTCCTGAGGAGATTGAGGAGGAGAAGAGAGAGAGGAAGAGGAAGCTAAGGGGAGAGAGTTCAAGTGGTTTCCCAGGGTTTATGGAAGCTACAATCAGGGCTGCCCCCAGGCTAAACACTCAGGAAGATGAGTTAAGGGCAGCTAGACTAAACTACCTGGGAACCAGAAACTATAATGTTGATGAACTCATCTCTCTCCCCTTGGATGAATTGAATGAACTGGCTGACACAGAGTTGTTAAAGGAGAGGAAGGAAGTAGAGGATGGAGCATTGCTCCTCAAGCACAAGGAAGACATGAGGCTGAAAAGACTCTACAAGAACATTCCTGTCCTCTCCCCAGTTCAAGAAAGTCCTGAGCCAGAGACTGTGACCACTGAACAACCTCAGGTAGCAACTGAAGAAGAAAGACTAAAGATGATCAGCTACCTGAGTGCCACAGGTCTCTATCAGGCAGATGCAGTTCTTCCCTTACCATCTGAGTACATATTATTTGAATACAATAAGCAGATGGAAGAAAAAGCTAAAAGAGAAAAACAAGCTGAAAATAAAAGATTAAGGGAAGAAGCTACAAAGTCAAGGGCCATCATCCACAAAAGCCAAAAGAAGTCTGCTGACAGACAAAGTGATGAGCTACTTAAAGCTGTATGGATTCTCCGGAAGGAGGCTTGGCCCTATGTCTCTATCCACAATGGATGAGCATATCAGGGTAATAAAGCAGAAGATAAAGAAGGGAGAGCTGGTGGACTTGCATTCTCCACAAAGTCCAGCTCAACCTGAAGTTGAGGTGAAGGTTGAACCCACTGAGACAACACAACCTGAACCTAGAGCTGCATCTCAGCCAACTTCATCTTCTGATCCACAGCAGGGTCCTCCTCTCTCTCTTTCTGAACCTGTGAGAGAGAAGATCCTAACTAAGGAGGACTCAACTAAACAACCTGGTACTCAAGACCAGTCCCCTCAGTTAAAATCATCAGGGAGAAGAAAAAGGATGGCCAAAAGATCAACCTCAAAGAGAAAAAGAAGAAAGGCATCCATCTCCCAACCTCAGGATGAGTCAGAGCATCCCGAGGGAGTGCATAAAGAGGTCTCTCAACAAACTCCAATCATAGTAGAGCCTCTTATTGTTGGAAGACAAATTATGTCTTGGTCTTATAATGAAGATCAAGACAGATGGTATGTCATAAGAGATCAGGAAGGCATGCATGTCTATTCCTCAAAAGACATGCTCAATCTTCCTCTGCATGATCTCTTTGACATGAGAAGGTTTTATGTTAGTCTGAAGGATCCAGACCTAATGATAAAGAAAGGTATGCTGAGGATCCTAATATGGACTATCAAAATCTGAAGAATTTATTTGTTTTGGTAGCATCAGCCTAGGGGGAGTTTGTAAGATCATCTGAAGATTATGAGGCTGATGCAACCAACAAGCCAGAACAACCAAGTCTTCCATGCATGCACTAAGGAACAAAGATGAACTAGCTTTGGAAGTCTTACACTTTCAAATGTGTCTAAGTGTAAGATCTTCCGAAGCTAATAGTTCAGAAGGAGTTACTTGGGAAGTTTCACACTCAAACAGAAAAATATTCTAAGTATGAAATCTTCCAAAGCCAAAGACCAGCATCTTCCGAAGCCAAAGATGAAATATTCTGAAGCTTCAAAGACAAAGTCTTCCGAAGCTGTGAAGATTGATTTCTTCAGAGGACAGAAGAAAATATGCTTTCTCTGAATCAACTTTTGATAAAGCTAACACACTTTCCGCTGCCTGCTCTGGTGGTTCACCTACTTTATACAAGTTGGTGTAACTTCCATGCTTTATCAAAAAGTAGGAATGGTCTTTGTCTGTAACTTACCTTACTTGTTCCTGTAGACTTTTTGTATTAGGAAAAGTTAGTGAGTTATGGCATGTCATAGTCACTAGTCAAAAGGCAATCTGCCTTTTGACTGTAGATTGATCTTGTTGTCTAGATTAGTCAAATCCCAACTGTCTTTACATGTAAGTGACGGTTGTAGGTTGTAGTATAAAAGTGTCTCAGGTCTTGGTAATTTGTTTATGCTTTGTAACACTTGTAAAAGAACTTGAGATCAATATACAACATCCTTGAAAACAAATCTTGTGTTCTTGTGTTGCTCTTAGTTTTGTCTCTTTAATTTACTTGTGTTCCTAGTATCATCTGTCTCTAGTTACCAGTTTTCTATTTGAATTGTTAAGTGATCTAAGATCTCTCCTCAGTGTGAAACTAAGTGCTAAGTACCCTTACACGGTCCTGCAAGAATATCTTCCAAAGCCAAATTGGCTTCGGAAGCTTTTTCTCAAAACTTCCGAACAAAAATTACCTTCGGAAGATTTTCAACTTCCAAGAAAACTACCTTTTTGGGCATTTTATCAGAGGTGGGACCGACATCCGGATTTCAAAGTTTATCCATTTGTTTTAACTTTGTCTCAAATCCATTTCATATATAATCTCACAACGGTTCCCCCTCTTCTCACTCTCCTTTTCATCTACATTTCTCTAACCTAATTTCACCCACAAACCGCCTTTGTTCTTATCTTCCTTCATCATAAAGCTACTTCAAATGGCCAACCTTGACTGTAGAAACCAACCCAATTTTTCCATGCATCTTCATAGGCAACATAATCAGGTTGCTCTGTTAGACTCTGAGAAAGATCCAGGTTTCTCAGAGGTTTGTCATTATCTTTCTTTTTACAACTACTTCACCTCCCTCACCATTGATCCTCCTCTCTATGAGGATCACTTGTTGGCGTTCTGGCGGACCTACAAAGAGGTCACCATGGATGGGGAGAAGGCACTGTCTACCACAGTGTAGGGGAGGACAATCTTCATCACTCCGGCTACCATAAACACACATCTTTAGCTGGATGATATAGAAGGTGACATCTTATTTCCCAAAGCTGCAGTCAACCACTCCTTTGAGCAGATGGGCTATGCGGGTGACTTCTCAGTCAAGACCTTTAGGAAAGGGAAGGTCTCCTCTCAATGGAAGTACCTCCTCCATGTTGTCATACACAGCTTATCCAACAAGCATGGAAGATGGGACCAGATTCCAGAAGACCTCTCCTTCATAGTCCATGGGATGGTTCAGGTGGTCAAGTTTAGGTATTCACAATTTGTATATACCAATTTGCTTGCTAACTTAGACTCCCTAGAGTATTACATGTTCACTAGATATGTCCAGTGCATTCTCAACTGTGAACTGGGCATACAGTTGAGGGGAATAGGTAATATTCTAAAACTAGGACAGATGAAGCTCGACATCTTCAAAATCATGAGGAAGCCAACTGTTGGCTTCTCTGGGGTAGAAACAACCCTACTCAAAGATAGATGAGTACCCCTGTCTCACCCATGTCTAGCCCACATCATCCAACCCCCACTGAGGTGGATCTTCCTGAACTTGTTCAGGAGATCCATATGGAAGAGGCTCTCACTTTAGAAAGTGATTACAATAGTCAAACTTCGACCATGACAACCCAGCCTCTTGACACTTTTCTTGAAGTTGTCATGATGCAGGGGAAATCCAGCCACCAAGAACACTATGCTGGTGATGAGGAAGAAGACATTGGTACCATTCTCTCATCCCCCTGTGATTCTTCTGATGAAGATGATGGGAGTCTAAAACTAAAACTAAAGGTGCATACATTGACTAAAACTTGCACCTATTTAGTCTCTAAGATTAGTCACCTGGAATCTCAGGTGACTATCTTACAAAAGAGGATCAATGTCCAGCAACTTGAGATCACCGATCTCACGGGCAAGCTAGTTGAGAGGCCACTAAGAATAACTCAACCAGGTCCACAAGAACCTGTGAATGTGATAGACTCAACCCCCAGCTCACTTATGCAAGAAAGTGATGCTACCAAAAAGGGGGAAAAATTCAGAACTGTCATAGAACCTGGGAGTTCTTCTCGAAGTATGGACTTTGAGGATTCACCACCCTCACTTGCAATAGTCCATGCTTAGCAACCTCCTCAAGTCCACATTGATGTGGACTCACTCATATATAGCCTATTTGAGGAGGGTATACCTAGAGCCATGTCTACCCCATCTCTTCACTCTGAGAATCCAATCTTGGGATGGAGGTATGACACAGAAAGAAGGGCTCTTCTCATCTTTAGAGCTCAAGGTCAACATGAGATCTTTAATTTTACGAACTTGAGTTTCTATGAGTGCATCCATCTAGTTGATCTTACACTTGTCAACCCAAGCCAGAACAGACAAGCTGAGAGATTAGCAGATTGGATTCAATGAAGGGTGCTAGAAGAGTTCAAGATGAGATCAAAATTATATAGACAGAGGCTAGCAGGTGAGATTTTTGGTCAACTGGATGTTGAGGTGGACCCTAAGATTAGCTTCGAAGGGAAAGCCTTGATTAAAGGCCTAGAAGTTGAGCCTGTGAACCTTGAGACAGGATGTCCTTTAGCACCCAGTACCCTCAGTGAGGTACCAGCTGGTGAAGGTGCTTCACATCCTCTCTCTGGCCAGAGTTTGACTGCTGAACCAAGCAATGAAGGCCAAAGCTCTCTCCACCCTGAGTCACCAAGGCCTGTGGGTGACAAAGGGAAGAGGAAAATGACCTCTGAGGAGTTAGAGGAGGAGAAGAGAGAGAGAGGAAGAGGAAGCTAAGGGGAGAGAGTTCAGGAGGGTCCTCAGGCTTCATGCAAGCTGCTATCCGGGCTGCCCCCAGGCCAAACACTCAAGATAATAAGTTGAGGGCAGCCAGGCTAAACTACATAGGGACCAGGAGCTATAACATTGATGAACTCATATCTCTCCCCTTAGAAGAGTTGAATGAGCTGGCTGATAATGAGTTGTCAAATGAGAAGAAGGAGGTAGAGGATGCAACATTGCTCCTCAAGATCAAAGAAGAAAGGAGACTGAAAAGGCTCTACAAACATGCTCCTATCCTCTCCCCAGTTCAAGAAAGTCCTGAGACAGAGACTATGGTAGCTGCATAACCTTAGGTAGATAAAGAAGCTGCAAGGTCAAGGGCCATCATCCACAAAAAAAAAAGTCTAAAGACAGACAAAGGATGATGAGCTTCTTGAAGCTGTACGGATTCTCCGGAAGGAGGCTTGGTCCTATGTCTCTATCTACTATGGATGAGCATATAAGAGTGATCAAGCAGAAGATCAAAAAGGGAGAGCTTGTAGACTTGCATTCTCCACCAAGTCCAGCTCAACCTGAAGTTGAGGTGAAGGTTGAACCCCCCTGAGACAACACAACCTGAACCTAGAGCTGCATCTCAGCCAACTTCATCTTCTGATCCATAGCAGGGTTCTCTTCTCTCTCCTTTTGAACCTGTGAGAGAAGATATCCTAACTGAGAGAGACATAACAGAACAATCTGGTGCTGAAGACTAGTCCTCTTAGTTAAAAACTTCAAAGAGGAGGAAAAATGTTTCAAAGAAGAAGAAGACCAAGGCATCCACCTCCGCACCTCAGGACGAGTCAGAGCATCCTGAGGTAGTGCATGAAGAGGCTACTCAACCAACTTCTATTCAAGTAAAGCCTCTTGCCATTGGAAGACCCATCTTGTCCTGGAGTTTTGCTTCTAATCCGAACAGATGGTATGTCATTAGAGATCAAGGAGGTCAAGATGTCTAATTCTAGCAAGACATGCTTGATCTTCCTCTACATGATCTCTATGATATGAGAAGATACTATGAGAGTCTAACGGATCCTGACTAGATGATGAAGAGAGGCTTGGTCTTGATCCTAATAAGGACTATCAACATCTGAAGAACTTCTTTATTTTGGTAACATCAGCCTAGGGGGAGTTTGTAAGATAATATCAGAAGATTATAAGGCTGATGCAACCAAAGAAGCCAAAACAACCAAGGGTCTTTCTGCACGCATGCACTGGACGTACAAGGTAGAAGTGCTTTGGATGTTTTACACTCTACATCAGAAAATACTCTAAGTGTAAAATCTTCCGAAGCCAAAGTACAAATCTTTCGAAGCCAAAGATGAAGTCTTCCGAAGCTTCAGAGACAAAGTCTTCCAAAGCCATTTTGCTGTGAAGACTAATTTCTTCCAAAGACAGAGAAGACATGCTTTCTCTGATCTACTTTACATAAAGCTGACTTCCGCTGCAACTCTGAAGACTCACCAACTTGTATGAGTTGGTGAAAAGTCCATGCTTTCATAAACAATAGAATAAGGTCTTTGTCTGTAACTCTTTCTTCCAAAGACAGAGAAGACATGCTTTCTCTGATCTACTTTACATAAAGCTGACATATTTTCCGCTGCAACTCTGAAGACTCACCAACTTGTATGAGGAAAAGTCCATGCTTTCATAAACAATAGAATAAGGTCTTTGTCTGTAACTTTCTACTTTTGTACCTGTAAACCTTTTTATATTAGAAAAGGATGTGAGCTATGGCATGTCATAGTCACTAGTCAAAAGGCAATCTGCATTTTGACTCTACATTGATCTTGTTGTCTAGATTAGTGTTTCCAACTGGTCCTTATAATTCGAATATGCTTTGTAACACTTTTAATAGAACTTGAGAACAATATACAGCATATTTGAAAACCATACTTGTTTGTTCTTGTTCTTAGTTCTGTCTTACTACTTACTTGTGTTCTTAGTATCATCATGCTCAAACCTAGTTCCCTATTTGAACTGTTAAGTGTTCTAAACCTCTTCTCATTATGAGATTGATTGTATTGACCACCCTTCACACGGTCCTGCAGACATGATTTTAATTTTTATTTTTCTTTAAAGTTAAAAATAGCGAATTAAATTTTTTCACTGATGTGGGAAGGGTAAGTAGATTTAAAAGCCATGTAGTGTGTGTGAAGAGTATTGTATAGTTGTGTGTGTTTAAGTGTATATATTTGACTTAATTGGGAGGCTATGATTCGCCTTTTCTTTATGTGTAGTTAAACTATTTTTATCCTCTACACATATAGAATTATGATTTCTATTATACAACCCGTATAATACACGTGACTATAACCAAGTCATATCTATACTATCTTACAATGCATGAAGGAAGGATTCCGATCAAATGTAAGAGATTTGAAATTTTCATGGACAATGTACAACCCAAAAGGTCTATTTAACATGGGTAGTTTTGTAATTCTATCAATTCTAAAAATCAAGGATTTTATACATATTTACATACAAAAAAAATGTATCATTTTTTTTCATTTGTAGGTTGACTATGGGTAGTTTTATTATATTTTTTCACTAAGAATAAGGAAGGAAGGTTTTTGGTTTTAGGTGTACGTAATCTGGCATTGATCCTTGTATTTAATCATTTTTTTATAAACGGACCTATGTAAAACAACCGATTGCATTAACATAACATTCTAGCTTATAAAATACAGTCCATTTAATATACAGTCCAGTTTTTATAAATACAAACAATGCAGAAAACAACTAGATTTTTACAGTCCAGTTTACATATTACAATACATTTACAATCAGTTTAATATGCATATAAAATGCAGAATACAACTCAATTTGTAAATTTTTACACCTGCCGCCTTCAGTTGTTCCCCGAAATTCTGTTGATTGAGTTCAACCTAACAACAGAATGAAAATTTTGCTAGTTAAATTTTATGCGTTTTTAATGTTGGGCGATGAAAACAATGAGCTGTCCAATTTTTTAGTTAGTTATATTTTAAACAAACAAATTCCAGATACTATAAAATAGTTAATTTTGGTACACTTAATTCCCATACATCTAGCTTGTTAAAATGCCAGGCATGTACAATATATATAGTTATACAAATAAAAAATCAGAATGAAAACAAAAAAAAACAATATAAAACTTGTTTTTATTAGAAACTAGTATTTTACACTCGCGCTACATGGTGGGGGAAACAAACTCGGAACATGAACGAATCGAAGCTGAATGGGAGTTTTATCAAAATAAATTAGGAACAAAAATAAATAAACAAATTGATTCAGATCTATAATCACCATCATCACTTCAAAGCAAACCAATCAACTCAGATATACAATCATCATCATCGTTGCTAAACTAATAGACTCAGAAGCCTCCACGGCTGCAACCAAAGTTGTACGCCAGGTAGTAGGCCACCATTATTGTCACAATAATCGGCTATGATCTACAATCACCATCATCGTTGTAAAATAAAGGGGCTCGGATGCCTAACAGTCCATCGTCATCGTCATAGCTAAACCACATTACATTGACCAAAAACATTGGATAAAAAAAATCCGTGATCATCGACCCCCACCGCAAATCACCGACGACTACCTCCGGCGGCAACCCCTTCGTGACCCCAATAGTCGTCGGTTGGGCCACCAAAAGCCGTGGGAAAAAACTGACATGGACATCGCCTAGGAGTACACTAAAGACCACCTCGGTGTCATCTTCGTAACTCCAACTTCGACACCGCAAAGGCAGTCCAGGTCACTTGCAACATCCACGACTATTAAACCCTAAAATCGCCGCCAAGGCGGGCCGTTAAATCACAGGGCTGATGACGATGAGGGTGAATTCACGGAAATCAGCAATTACCGGAACAACAACCACATACTTGCCCAGATCTGAATAGATAAGCAATGATCTGAACAATAACAACCACAAATCCGCATAGATCTGAAACATAATCGTATGTAACGCCAACTACCAACTCCATGCACTAGCCAGATGCAGTCAGAATCTGAAAGATTATCGACACCACTGGCGGAAAAGGGATTAGGGAGATCGTCGCCTCAAGCAATGTCAATCAAGCCGGATGCTGAGATGTCGCTGAGAGTGCAGGAAGATATGGCACACAACCAGCTAAATATGGCTGAAGTCCGCACCGCCACCACGAACTAAACAAGTCCAGGAGGCATCCGAGAGGTCGCTGACACATGGGCGGAAACGGAAGGCCGACGGCCACGCCTCCACACCACCAGTCACCGACAAAGCAACTATGTATGGCCCCAAACACGAATTCGTATAGAGGATATACGCATTAGAAAGTGTACCAGAGGCAACAGAAGTTGTCCTCTTAGCTACAATAAACTCCCTCACATGAGGGAGTTGCTGTTTTAATGTAATTAAACTAAGTATACCATAACCCAACATGCACCAAAGTTTTTCTATTAAAATCCGAACGACAGTAATGCACACATATATATAAAGGTTTTAAATATAACACCAAAGAGATAATATGTAAACCCAAAACACTATAACATATAACCCATTTTGAACCGAAAAAAATAACATAGTTTGTAAGATAGATTTATAAAGTGAAGAAAATAACCCACTTTGGGCCAAAATAAATAGCATAGTTTATAAAGTTATTAATATATATAACCTACAAACATCTTATCTAAATCCAAAAACTATTTGTATAAGCCCTTTTGGACATAAAAATTAAAACCATAGTTTTCAAAGATAGATGTAAATATTATGTTGTTAGTATTTTATAAAATAACTTTATAAAAGGCTTTTTCTTCTCTTACAAATTTAACATTGTAACCGGTTTTAGTGTACCCATTTTATGTTACTTCAAATTGGTTTAAATTTTCACCATATGGTAAAGATGGCGAATTTTATAACTCGAAGAGACGATACCACAAAAATAAGTCAGTAACAACAAACCAAACAAACAACCTATTTGTTGGGAAGCCCTAAATTGGTTGTTTTCAGGTGCCAAACAAATATTCAAATACTAAATAGCAGCCTATAAATACATACTAGTGCACAACTATTTAAAATGGAAAAAAACTAACCATGGCTTTGGATGCGGTTGAACCTATAGAACTTCTGCATACTGATCTCGGTAAATTAAAGGTACAAACATCAAATGTTACTATATTATAATTGTATTGAGAAAAAATGTGATTTAATAAAAAATTTTAATGTATATTTTCTTATGTGCAGGTTGTTTCTCATAACAATGTTGGTTTAGTGCTAAATTGTTTATGTTTAGATTAAGGTTGTAAATTAACTGTATTATGCACTGTCATATATTTGTATACAGGTTGATCTTGATAATAGTGTTGAGATTATTTGTTGCCGAATACTCATGTTCCAGACATAACAGATGAAAACACCGAATACTCATGTTCTCGTGAGGTAGTTGAGGAGTACGAGATAGTTGTTGAGCCTGAACACTTAAGTGCAAAGGATTACCTTAATTTAGACCAAAAAAGGTGTTTGACGAGATAATGACACATGGATAATGATCGTCCAGGTGTGTTCTTTATAGAAGGACTAGGTGGAACAGGTAAAACATTTATATACAAAACCATTGTTGGCTCAAGTTCATTCACGTGGTCGTATCGCTCTAGCCACAGCTTCTTCAGGTGCGGCTGCTAATAATATGCCAGGTGGTAGAACAGCTCACTCAAGGTTCAAGGTTCCAATTTTCCTTAATAATAATTCGATGTGCAACATTTAAAAACAAAGCAGGGTGGCTGAAATTATTAGGTTATCCAAACTAATCATATGGCATGAGGCATCACTGGCAAAATGACAGGCAATAGAGGTAGTTGACCGAACACTGAAGGATATTATAGGTGTCAGTCTCCCATTTGGTGGAAAAGATAGGGGTGATTTCAGACAGGTATTGCCGATCATTAAACTCAAAACACACACGCAGATCGTAGACTCCAGCCTACGAATGTCACCTTTGTGGTCTGTGACGAAAAATATATGGTAGACCATAAACATGAGAGCATTGAACGATCCATAGTTTTGAGTTTCTTTTAAAATTTGGTGATGGAACCGAAAGAGGCTATCGAAGGAAGCTATAGACGCATACCCGAAGACATTTCAATTCGATTCATGGATAAAGAAAATGCTATAATAGAATTGATAAATGTTGTGTTTCCGTCAGTTCAGAACAATATACATTTCTCAGAATATATAATATCTCGAGCAATATTATCAACAAAAAGCGAGAGTATAGACGAGAATAATGATAAGATGATTGAAATCTTTCAAGGAGAGGAAAAGATGTATTACAGTTTTGATGAAGTCGAGGATTACCACCATAACTTTTACCAGGTAGAGTTCTTAAACTCACTAACTGTTAGTGGTCTACCACCTCATAAACTACATTTAAAAATCAGAGGCCCCATCATATTGTTAAGGAACATCGATCCATCACATGGTTTATGCAGTGGCACAAGGTTGATATGTAAAGGCGTTCAGCGTAATGTTATTGATGCTGAAATAGCTATTGGACAACACACCGAGAAAAGAGTATTTCTGCCAAGAATCCCACTAACTCTTTCAGAAGATGACATGTTTCCGTTCAAGCTTAAAAGAAAATAGTTTCTTATTCAACTTAGCTTTTCCATGACAATCAACAAAGCTCAAGGTCAAATGATTCCAAAAGTAGGTGTTTATCTTCCTGATTCTATATTTTCCAATGGTCAACTTTAGGTTGCGGTATACAGGACCGGTGAAGGGTGGTCAATGCAATAGTTTTAAAAGGTGGAGAGATATGAAACACTTAGCAGATCAAATAGGGAACCGGTTAAATGATACTAAGAACACAAGTAAAAGAACAAGAACACTCAAATATGGTTTTCAAGAATGATGTATATTGCTCTCAAGTTCTTACAAGTGTTACAAAGCATACATGAAGATACAAGTACTTGAGACACTTTATATAACATCCTACAACTGGCCATACTTTGAAGGCCAGCTGGATACACTAATCTAGACAACAAGATCAATATAGAGTCAAAAGGCAGATTTCCTTTTGACTAGTAACTATGACATGCCATAGCTCACATCCTAATCTATTACAAAAAGGATACAATGTACAAAAGTAGAAAGTTACAGACCAATGACCATAATCTATAGTTGACAAAAGCATGGACCTTTTCACTAACTCATATAAGTTGGTGAGTCCAGAGTGGCAGCGAAAAGTTGTTCAGCTTTTGTCAAAAGGTGATTAGAGAAAGCATGTCTTTTCTGCCTTTGGAAGAAATCAGTCTGTGGCTTCGGAAGACTTTGTCTCTGAAGCTTCGAAAGGCTTCATCTTTGCTTTGGAAGATTTTATCATTTGGTTTTAGAAGATTTTACACTTAGCTTATTTCCTTTAAGTGGTGTAAAACTTCCGAAGTAACTTTACTCTGTACTTCATGCATGCATGCTAAGAGCTCTTTGGATGCTTTGGTTGCATCAACCTTTAAGTATAAACCTTACAAACCCCCCTAGGCTAACAGTCCTTATCAGGATCAAGACCATTCCTTTCTTCATCATTTGGTCAGGAACCCTCAAACTCTCATAGTATCTCCTCATACCATAGAGATCATGCAGAGGAAGATCAAGTATGTCATGCCAGAAGTAAACATCTTGACCTCCTTGATCTCTAAAGACATACCATCTGTCTGGATTAGCAGCAAAGATCCAGGACAAGATGAGTCTCCTAGCAGTAAGAGGCTCTACTTGAATAGGAGTTAGATGCGTGTAACACCCTGAATTTTTATTTAAAAGAAAACAAAAGGAAGTATCTAGAAAGAAAGGATAATGGGCACAAGTTGAAGGGGGCAAAGTGAAAAAGTGTACAAACTTCATTAGTTTAATAATATAAGAGGTATGGCCACCTCTTTAAAAGCAGAGATCTGCTTTTGGCCCTCGGCCAAAGCAGAAAAAGGGTGAAAGGGCTCGGGTTTTGGAGAAAGAGGAAGAAGAAGTAGCTATGGTGAGTTCCCTTGAACACGAGTTCGGTTTCAGTTGGGTTTTAAGTCCTAAACCGAAGTTCTTGATGTTTTAGAAGTTGTTCTCGGGAATTTGAAGCTGAAATCGCAGGTGTAAGTACTTGGTTTGAAGATCTGCTTCAGGTGAGTTTCTAGACCCCTCTTTTATAGATTTTAAAGTGTTTAGGGCTATTATGCATACCGGGAAAAGGTTTTCAAAGATAACCGTATGTGTATGCTTGTTGTTGTTCGTATGATGTTCTGTGGTTTTAGTATTGATGAGGTTTTAGAGGTTGTTTGGGATTAGAATTGTTGTTAGGATGTTTAGATGCCCTTAGTATGCTAGATCTGTGCTTGGGTAGTGTTAGAATGCCTTTCGGATGTTTTTGGCAGTTTAGACACATTTCTGAATGTTCCCATGCACCTGACTGATACATGACTAAGTGTTCTCATGCGCCCAGGTGGTGCGCCCAAATAGTAGCCATACGCCCAGATAGTGTCCAGGCGGCTAAGTGTTGGCCATGCGCCTACATAGTGCCCATTCGCCTAGAGTGCCCATGCGCCTAAGTGTAGGTGGTGTGCCTGAACAGTGATTCATGCGCCCAAAATTATTTCTGTGGCTATGTGTTGGAACGCCTGAACAGGGCTCATGCGCCCAAATAGTTCCCATGCGCCCAGGCTGTTTACACTTAGAATTTTCATGCTGATGCGCCTAGAATGTTATGTTGTGCCTAGTTTTGGACTTAGGGTTTTCATAGGGGCTTTAAGAGGTGATGTTTGAGATAGGTCCCGTTGGGATGTGGTGGCTTATGCATGATGTTGTGTTGTGGTTTATGTTGTGTGTGTGGTGTGTTGTCTTTCTTCGTTAAACGGTTTTCTAAACGTATGTATTATGTTTTATTCTACGTTATGTATGATGTATGGCTTTACGTGGTTTGATGTTTGATTGAACGTAAAGTATTATGTAACGAAGTGAAAGATAATTATAATGAAAAGTGGAACGTAATAAAAGTCTTGCAAGCAAGACTGAGGTGAGTGACTGTGTTGTCACAAAAGACTCGTAAGCCAAGGTTGAGGTGAGTGACTGTGTTGTCATAACAAACTTGTATGCTAAGGCTGAGGTGAGTGACTGTGTGTCACAACAGACTCGTAAGGGGCTTAATCCATGAGATTGACCCGAAAGATGTCGTGATGCTCGCCCCGGTATTGTGTTGGTCTTCGGACATGAGTCGGGGGTTTGTTTACAGACCCCGGCCCAGTACCAGTCTTCGGACATGAGTCGGGGGTGTTGCAAACAGAGACGGGGTCCTTGTTGTGTACCCCAGTACTGTGTCGGTCTTCGGACATGAGTCGGGGGTTTGTTTACAGGCCCCGGCACAGTATCGGTATTCGGACATGAGTTGGGGGTATTGCATGAGACAGGATCCAGATTGAAGTGAAAGATAATGATGAATGTACGAAATGTACGGTGGTGAAGATAATAATAAATATTATCAATGTGTACGTATGAAGTGTGATCGCATACGATTACAAAGGTTATGTTTTAACGAAAGTAAAGTATTTTATGTATAAAACTAGAACTCACTCAGCGTCACTGACTTTTTGTATGCATAATAGTTGGCAGGTATTTTGTTGATGCTGAGGAGTTGCAGGCATGGATGCATACGCTACTGGGGAAGTTTTGAGTTTGGCATCCACATTTTGATATGATGATATAATCTGATATATAAACGATTTATGTAATGTAAAGATACGTTTTTAATTACTAATGAAAGTTTTTAAATTCCGCTGCAAAAAGTAATGTTTGTTTTAAATATTTTATGCGAAGACGGTCCAGCTGTAAGCGTCCCGAGAACGGGGCCTTACAATGAGCAACCTCTTCTTGATCACCCTCGGGATGTTCTAACCCATCATGAAGTGTAGAGATGGATGTCTTGGACTTCTTCTTCTTGTCCCTTCTAATGGCCATCGTTTTTCTCTTTCTATATTTTAACTGA
Organism: Flaveria sonorensis; assembly: GCA_025506505.1. NCBI lineage: Eukaryota > Viridiplantae > Streptophyta > Magnoliopsida > Asterales > Asteraceae > Flaveria > Flaveria sonorensis. The sequence continues at coordinate 37,672,626 of CM046429.1, read as the reverse complement.
GGAGACTAGCCTGCAACACCGGATTGTTCTTGATTGTCTCCCTCAGTTGGGTCCTTGTCCTTCACAGGTTTAGAAAGAGAAGGATCAGGACCCTACTGTGGATCAGAAGATGAAGTTGGCTGTGATCTAGCACTAGGCCCAGGTTGTGTTGTCTCTTATGGTTCAACCTTGACCTCAACTTCAGGTTAAGCCCGACTTGGTGGAGAATGCAAGTAAATGAGCTCATCCTTTTTAATCTTCTGCTTGATCACCCTAATGTGCTCATCCATGGTGATAGAGACATTGGACCAAGCCTCCTGTCACACCACAACTTATAGCGGAAACACGAGGATGTAACGGACGGGATCATCATAACACATTGATCATTAATAGATATGCATTAAACGAGAAAAACTAACGTGTCATGACGTCACCCGACACAAATGGAGACTTGTGTCACAACTAGTCAATTCCACGACATAACCTAGTCAAATAGTCAAAATGAAATTTAAATCCCACAACCCGGGAACAAGTAAACGAAAATATGATCAACCAAGATAAACCAAAATGAAACATAATTGTCAAATACGCCAAGCGAGTTTAACATGCATTTCTTAAGGTCATCACTAAGGCATCATCCCTGGCTATCCTCAACGGTTGTTACCTAAAAAGATATGCTCAAAAGGTCAACATATTGTTGGTGAGTTTGTAGGTTTATGTAATAAACAAAAATTTGATGTTGTGTAATAGTTTGGTAGGATATAAGTGTATATAGTTATAAGCAAGCAATATCACATATAAACATGAGCCTCACAACTAAACCTATAATTGTACACTTAGATCTTGTCGAAACATATTCACCCTAGGGCCCGTCTGTGGCCACTGTCAGTCCCAACTAGTATACTAACAAACAAGGGTGGGGTGTCAGCCCAATAGTACTATCAATACCTGTCCGTCGGCTCCAACACCAGAGTTAAATAGTTGTGAATAAAGAACCACATAGTTAACTTATGCATGTAATAGATATTAACTTACCAACAGTAAGCACAATAGTCCCAAAAATGTAAATGAGTTCACAGCATAAAATTGATGAGCATACTTTTCCCCCTAAGTTTATAAATAATTGAAATGAAAACGGGGCCGCGAAACTCACATTGATTGGATACGAGCAATAACAAAAGAAAATTTCACATAACGCGTGCGAACCAACAATCAAACACCTATGATAGAAGATAATTGAACTTAAAAACATGTTTAATAAGCGTTATAATAATTTCGTTTCCATCTCGGGTCAGTTCGGGTGTATCGCGCGACTTGCTCAAAAGACATATATTTATTTATATTGGTATACATATATATAATAATTTGATTACTGGAATAGTTAGGCACGAGTGAAATATATATATATATATATATATATATATATATATATATATATATATATATATATATATATATATATATATAGATACATATATATATAATTAGTTTAAATACACTATTATTATATTCTTAGTTTATATATTAATATATTTAATATATTTCTAATATGTTATATACACACACTGTTATTTACGTATATATTTATATGTATAATGGTATAATCATACACGTCATACTCGATTTATAACACGATAATATATTTATACTCATTTCAACCCATATATATATATATTATCATATGAACACGCTCAATTATATAATTCCATATTCACGTTCAATATACATATATTTATATACTCGTATCATCATACACATACAATTTATCGACTTACCCAACTATATATATATATATATATATATATATATATACAACCCAACTAACACACAATAACACAATATATATATATATATATATATATATGTATGTATGTATATATATATATATATATGTATGTATGTATGTATGTATGTATGTATGTATATGCCAACATAAATATAAACATTAACATACACCCAATATACATGTACCTACACATACATAACTCACACACACAAGAGACTAGCATAAACACACTGTATTCATAAACTCACACACACACTGTTACACATAGTGCACACCACACAACACACACCTCCATTTATATATATATAATTCTACACACACCTACCCACTCACCACATTCACGTGCACACACTATCATACACACAACGCACACACTACACAACACCCACATCCATTTATATATATATAATTCTACACACACACGTTCCCATATATACATACAAACAAACGCATAAATATACACGTGTGTATATATATATATATATATATATATATATATATATATATATATATATATATATCTTCATACCATATATACATAACTGCACACATATACATATTCATACATACTGTAAGGCCCCGATCCCGGGACGCTCACAGTTGGACAATCATCGCACATAAAACATATAATTTACATTTACAATTTCTAAAATATTGCAGAGGAATTCTTTTAAACAAACCATTTCATATATGTATAATTGCTTTTGCAAAATAATACATCGTTGACATATTACAAAATATTACTCGTTGCATTACATCATAAAAACATTATAATTTAAACAACGGATGCCATCCAAAAATGCCAAGTAGCTGCCCCGTGCCATCCTCAGCAACATTACCTGCCAACTGGAAACACATAAAAGTCAGCGTTGCTGAGTGAGTTCTAGTTTTATAAAATAAAATACTTTTCTTTCATTTAAAACCATTCTTTATTTACTTTCACATGTGATCATGCATCATACGTACACATAGATAATAATTTATTATTATCTTTCATCGTCATTCGTTGACTTCCATTCATTCATCATCGTACGTCATCTTTATCATTCGTTATCTTTCATTTCGTACTATATGTACATTCATTAACTTCCGAAGACATGTACTGTTCCCCGAACATTGTGCACGAAGCTGACTCATGGGTCTGGGGCAAGTACACTCATCATTATCATTCATCTTTCATTCCGGACCAGTGCCATGTGCTACACCCCGAACATTGTGCACGAAGCTAGTTACCGGGCCTGAGATCTATCATAGACCTCGAACATTATGCACGAAGCTGACTCCAATACCTAGGGCAAGCGGCAAGGGTCCCATACATATGGTCAATCACAAGGATCAGACCCCTAGTGTGCATCCTTTCGGGGTAGCTAACCCGCACACAGTTGAGCTAACACCCTTCATTAGGTGTGAACCTCCATACATTGCTTGCAAGACTTTTATTACTTTCATTCATTAATGCATGCATTCATTCATTCCTTATGTTCCTTTTTTTTATTATCTTCCGCTTTACGTTACATAATACTTTCCATTTACTTTTCATAATCATACCACGTAAAGCCACGAAAAATAAACATACATAATAAGGAACATAACATAACATAACTAGACCATACATAGCATCATAACATCACATATGACATCATAAAGTCAACTTACATTACCCCCGGGAACATCCCAAGTCAAAGCCTACACTTTACATTTTCCCCAAAATTTCTGAAAATATTCTAAGGCATAGGCGCATGAGCACTATGCAGGCGCATGGCCTTTCAGGCGCATGGGAACACTTAGACGCATGGGGAACTTTCAGGCGCATGGGCACTATTTGGGTGCATGACCCAACACTTAGTCTCCTGGGCAAATTTCTAGGCGCATGGGCACTATGCAGGCGCATGAGTGCCTAGGCGCATGGGCAGTTTTGGGCGCATGGAACACTTAGTCAAATTCAGCCTATTATAGGCGCATGGGTTTTGGGCGCATGGGACAACACTTAAGCAAATTCAACCGTTGGGCGCATGGGCCAAATCCAGGCGCATGGGCAACCAACTCTCACTATAGCATCATAATCAGTCCTAACATCATCAGTTCAACTTGTTCTAAGCTTAGTTCTAGCATTCTAAGCATCATAATATGAACATGGCATCATCATAACATCAAGAACACCCAAAATCATAACCCACCCACATTCACACATACACATTCATGCAGGTACAAAACCCATTTTCGTAAAAACATACATACATGCATTTCCAGCCCCAAAATCAGTTAAAACATGTAAAAGGGGTTCTAGAACTCACCTTTGACAACCTCCGAGTATGACTTCTCCAACCCGTTTGCAAATGAGTTCAAACACCTAAAACCCACCAAATCACACAACCCGAACACAAACAACACATAAGCATATAACTGAGGCATAGGCCGGCCAAGAACAACTTAAAACCAAGAATTCTTACCTTGAATTCGAATTCTCCTTCTTCTTTCTTCCAAGTCCGAAAATTCAGCTCTTCTCCTTTCTCTCTCTAGAAAATCCGGTTGAAATGAAATGTGCAGGAAGTGTGGGCGGCCATCACCTTTTCGCACCCACTTTTATTCTTTTTGTCCTTTTAACACATTTAGCCCCTCAACTTGGGTTAAATTGTGTTTTCTTTCTTTTTCTGCACATTTATTCTTTCTTTCTCGTCTTTTAAAATTTTTTGGGTGTTACAAGTCCACCCCCCTTATATAGGTTTCGTCCCCGAAACCTGTTATTCCTCAAACAAATGTGGATAATGCTGCCTCATCTCTTCTTCAGTCTTCCATGTAGACTCAGATCCCTTCCTGTGCTTCCACTATACCCGCACAAGGGGAACCACTTTATTCCTTAACCTTTTCTCCTTGCAGTCAATGATTGCCACTGGTTGCTCCACATAATTGAGCCTTTCATCAGCTTCAATATCCTCCAGTGGTACAACCATATCCTCGTCAGCTAAACATTTCCACAGATGAGATACATGGAATGTCGGGTGAATTCCCCTTAACTCATCGGGTAACACCAACCTATAGGCCACCTTTCCTACTCGAGCAATGATTCGGAAAGGCCCTATGTATCTCGGGATCAACTTGCCCCGCTTCCTGAACCGAATGATACCTTTCCAAGGTGAGACCTTCAACATAACTCTGTCACCCACCTTGAACTCAATCGGTCTACGTCCCTGTCGGCATACGACTTCTGCCTATCTTTAGCTGCCTTCATAAAGGCTTTGATCTTTTCGAGCTTCTCAGTCATAGCCTCAATCACCTCAATACTTCCCAACTCCTTCTGACCAATATCACCCCAACAAACGGGTGTTCTACACTTCCTACCGTATAGCATCTCATAAGGGGCATACCAATACTGGCATGATAACTATTATTATACGAGAACTCAGCTAACGGTAAGTGGTCATCCCAACTTCCTCCAAAGTCAATGACGCATGCCCGAAGCATATCTCTAGCGTCTGAATAGTCCTTTCCGACTGACCATCCGTCTGAGGATGATAAGCCGTGCTAATGTGTAACCTCGTCCCCATAGCATCATGGAATTTCTTCCAAAACTTAGATGTAAACCGAGTGTCACGATCAGAAACAATAGACACCGGCACACCATGACGAGTTAAATCTCTTTGATGAATAGATCCGCTAATCTTTCAGAGGAGTACGTCTCGCGGATCGGTAGAAAGTGACACTCTTTGTTAAACGATCAACTATCACCCATATGGCATCATACCCTTTCACGGTACGCGGTAACTTCGTAATAAAGTCCATGGTGATATGCTCCCACTTCCACTCCGGTATATCCAACGGTTGGATCTTCCCGTACGGCTTCTGATGCTCGGCCTTCACTTGCAAGCAAGTAAGGCACTTAGTCACATACTCAGCTACATCGCGCTTCATACCCAGCCACCAATAATCTTTCTTCATATCTTGATACATCTTTGTAGCACCGGGATGAATAGAGTATCGAGTCTTATGAGCTTCGTCCATAATCCTCCCACGTAGATCCCCGTAACGAGGGATCCACATCCGTCCGAATCGGGTTCTAACACCAAGAGTGTTTTCACCCAATACCACAACCATACCTCTCATCCTTTTGGAGTTAAGACGATCTTCTTTCAATGCCTCGTCTTGAAACTCCTTGACCTGCTTCATCACATTAGAGGTCATAATCAACTGATAAGCCTTCACCCGAATCGGGTCGAGTCTCTCATTTCGGCTAAGGGCATCCGCCACTACGTTGGCCTTGCCCGGATTGTAATGGATCTCGTAATCATAATCCTTTATGAGCTCCAACCATCGCCTCTGCCTCATGTTCAGGTCCTTTTGCTTTAAGAAGTACTTCAAGCTCTTGTGGTCTGTGAAGATTGTGTACTTCGTTCCGTATAGGTAGTGCCTCCAAATCTTTAGTGCAAAGACCACAGCTGCTAACTCCAAGTCATGAGTAGGGTAATTCACCTCATGAACCTTCAACTGTCAGGATGTAGGCTATAACCTTTCCTCGCTGCATCAACACGCAACCCAACCCTGAGTAAGAAGCATCTGAATAGACCACTAAGTCCTCGCTTCCTTCGGGCAATGATAAAACTAGAGCTTGAGTCAACCTTGCCTTTAACTCCTCAAAAGCACTCTCTTGAGCTTGACCCCATACAAACTTCACATCCTTGCGGGTCAACTTAGTCAACGGAGAAGCTATCTTAGAGAAGTCTTGAATGAATCTCCTATAATATCCCGCCAACCCCAAGAAACTACGAATCTTGGATGGCGTCTTTGGAGACTTCCATTGCATCACCGCTTCCACTTCATGATCCCTTCCAGATTCACCACATGACCTAAAAACTGAACTTCGCGCAACCAGAACGCGCACTTGGAGAACTTGGCATACAACTTCTCTTTTCTCAACGTCTCTAACACTTCCCGAATGTGACTGGCATGCTCCGCCTCACTCTTCGAATAAATCAAGATATCATCGATAAACACAATCACTGATTTATCCAACATAGGCCGACACACTCGATTCATCAGGTCCATAAAAGCAGCTGGCGTGTTGGTCAAACCAAAAGACATAACGAGAAACTCGTAGTGTCCATAATGCGTGCGAAAAGCTGTTTTAGGAATATCTTGTTCCTTCACTTTCAACTAATGGTAGCCAGATTGAAGATCTATCCTCGAGAACCAACTGGCACCTTAGAACAGATCAAACAAATCATCAATCCTCTGTAGCGGGTACCGATTCTTTACCGTCAACTTGTTCAGCTCGCGGTAGTCTATGCACATCCTCATACTACCATCCTTCTTCTTCACAAATAAGACCGGAGCACCCTAAGGAGAGATACTCGGTCTAATGAACCCTTTAGCAAGCAACTCCTGCAGTTGCTCCATCAATTCCTTCATCACGGTTGGAGCCAACCGATACGGTGCCTTAGCAACAGGTTGAGCACCGGGTATCAAGTCAATCTGGAACTCAATCTCACGATCCGGTGGCACACCTGGTAAATCTTCAGGAAACACATCTGGGAACTCACACACAACCGGTACATCCGACAGTTATGGTGTTGGCGTATCTACATCCTTCACGTAGGCCAAGTAGGCACTACATCCACGCCTCATGCACTTTCCAGCCACCGCCATCGAAATAACCTTCGGGATAGTCGTAACTCGATCACCGTAGATCGTCACCAAACTCCCGTCGGGCGCTGTTAGTCAAATCATCTTCTTACGACATATGATATTCGCCTAGTATTCCGCCAACCAATCCATTCCTAGGACTGCGTCAAATCCGCCTAAGGTCATCACGAACAGTCTAGCAGGAAATTTATGACCCTCTAATTCTATATCGCAGCCTTCTATCAGGTCAACAATCCTGGTAGACTTACCTATGGCAGTTTCTACATCGAAGGGCTCATCTACACCTCTACTACTAACTGGCAACTTAGCACAAAAAGCAGCAGAAATAAAACTTTTACTAGCACCAGAATCAAATAACACAGAAGCAAGAGTTTGGTTTACTAGAAACGTACCTGACACGACATCGGGGTCCGTCCTAGCCTCCTCCTGAGTCATCGTGAATGCCCTGGCGCTCGCCCTCTGCCCCTCGGTCCTGGTCTTCTGCCCTACCCTGGAACTCTCAGCCCTTGGCTTCTTGCATTCTCAACTCATGTGGCCCTTTCCACCACAGTTAAAACACCTTGCCACCTTGCACTCTCTTGCCATGTGGCCAGGCTTTCCACACTTGAAGCACATGTTCAATCCCCACCTACACTCCCCGGTGTGCTCCTTCCCGCACTTGCCACACCTCTTCGACTCCGCACCGGATGTGACCACATGCCGGTCATCCACTCGTGTCTTCTTGTTGTTTACTGGGGCACCACCCCCGACCAAACCTCTTCCCATTCCAGTTTCGGTCACCACCACCTTTCTTGCCCACCTCAGCCACCACCACTTCCCTCTCGTCATACAGCCTTCCCGCCAGATCGACCACCGACCTAAACGTACTTGGCCGAGCAGCGATCATATGCCTGTGAATATCTGCCGGCAAGCCCTGAATATACCTCTTGATCTTTCGCGACAGAGGTGTCACCTGATCCGGCACCAGTCATGCCATCTCGTTAAACTTGGTGGTGTATTGCTGATGCATCATGGTTCCCGCCTCCAGCTGCAGGAACTCCTTCTCAACCTTATAGAGCTCCCTATGAGGACAGAACTCCTCAATCGCCAGCTTCTTCAAATCTGGCCACCTCATTCTTCCAATTGCTCTACTACCCTCGACTTGGACGATATTGTCCCACCAACATAGAGCCGAGTCCACAAATTATGAGTGGCAAACTTCACCTTCTGATCCTCCCGGCACTCGCTGATATCAAGTACAACTTCTATCTCTCTCACCCACCGGTGATCAGCAGCACAGTGCTATTTCCGTCAAAAGTCGGGGGCTTGCATCTTTGAAATGCCCCATAGTTACAGCCTCGTGCTGCCTCCAGCACAGGCTCTTCTTCTTCTTCCTCATCAGTAGAGACAACCGTCTTAGTCCCCGGTTGCTCCCTTACTCCCGAGGACCTATTCCTCTCTTTCCATTCTCCTTCTCTCACAGCCTTTATCACTTCGGTCACCATAGACGGTAAGATTGTCTGCATGACCTGATGAACCTCCTCTACAGCAGCCTACTTCACCAAGGCCCTTAAGTTAGCACTTTCATCACCACCCTCCGGATGAGGAGTCTCGAGCTCTTCATGAGCCACCTCTTTAGCCTTAGGCCTTCTTCTCGTGACCCGTGGTCCAGCACCACGTCCACCACGACCTCCACCTCGAGAAGCCTTTGAAGATCTACCACCGGCCATCCTCTAACACGCTATAAGATTCAAACACTAACATGGTCATTCAAGGTAATAGCTCAGTTTATGTCAAGTATAGTAAGTCCCTAATTACAGTGGCCAGTTGTGATTAGCCACTTACCTTACTCTTCATACCCCAAGCATTTCCTATCCTGACTACATCAGTATCTAAATCTACTAAGAAGCACATAAACCACATAACATGCGCACGTAATACCGGTTAACATCAAGAAAATACCTGATGGCATGTAGCTACTCAGACTGGCACCCATTCCCTTTGTCCCATTTTTAGTTTAAGTTTAGGTTTCTTTTAAAAATTTTAACCCGTTTCACTTAAACTTTGGCTCTGATACCAACTTGTAAGGCCCCGATCCTGGGACGCTCACAGTTGGACAATATCACACATAAAACATATAATTTACATTTACAATTTCTAAAACATTGCAGGGGAATTCTTTTAAACAAACCATTTCATATATATATAATTGCTTTTGCAAAATAATACATCGTTGACAGATTACAAAATATTACTCGTTGCATTACATCACAAAAACTTTATAATTTAAACAAAGGATGCCATCCAAAAATGCCAAGTAGCTGCCCCGTGCCATCCTCAGCAACATTACCTGGCAACTGGAAACACATAAAAGTCAGCGTTGCTGAGTGAGTTCTAGTTTTATAAAATAAAATACTTTTCTTTCTTTTAAAACCATTCTTTCTTTACTTTCACATGTGATCATGCATCATACGTACACATAGATAATAATTTATTATTATCTTTCATCGTCATTCGTTAACTTCCGTTCATTCATCATCGTACGTCATCTTTATCATTCGTTATCTTTCATTCCGTACTATATGTACATTCATTAACTTCTGATGACATGTACTGTACCCCAAACATTGTGCACAAAGCTGACTCATGGGCCTGGGGCAAGTACACTCATCATTATCATTCATCTTTCATTCCGGACCAGTGCATGTGTTATACCCCGAACATTGTGCACGAAGCTGGTTACTGGGCCTGAGATCTATCATAGACCTCAAACATTGTGCACGAAGCTGACTCCAGTACTTAGGGCAAGCGGCAAGGGTCCCATACATATGGCCAATCACAAGGATCAGATCCCTAGTGTGCATCCTTCCGGGGTAGCTAACCCGCACACAGTTGAGCTAACACCCTTCATTGGGTGTGAACCTCCATACATTGCTTGCAAGACTTTCATTACTTTCATTCATTAATGCATGCATTCATTCATTCCTTACGTTCCTTTTTTTTATTATCTTCCTCTTTACGTTACATAATACTTTCCATTTACTTTTCATAATCATACCACGTAAAGCCACGGAAAATAAACATACATAATAAGGAACATAACATAACATAACCAGACCATACATAGTATCATCACATCACATATGACATCATAAAGTCAACTTACATTACCCCCGGAAACATCCCAAGTCAAAGCCTACACTTTACATTTTCCCCAAAATTTCAGAAAATATTCTAAGGCATAGGCGCATGAGCACTATGCAGGCGCATGGCCTTTCAGGCGCATGGGAACACTTAGACGCATGGGAACTTTCAGGCGCATGGGCACTATTTGGGCGCATGTCCCAACACTTAGTCTCCTGGGCAAATTTCTAGGCGTATTGGCACTATGCAGGCACATGAGTGCCTAGGCGCATGGGCAGTTTTGGGCGCATGGAACACTTAGTCAAATTCAGCCTATTCTATGCGCATGGATACTATTCGGGCGCATGGGTTTTGGGCGCATGGGACAACACTTAAGCAATTCAACCATTGGGCGCACGGGCCAATCCAGGCGCTTGGGCAACCAACTCTCACTATCAGCATCATAATCAGTCCCAACATCATCAGTTCAACATGTTCTAAGCTTAGTTCTAGCATTCGAAGCATCATAATATGAACATGGCATCATCATACCATCAAGAACACCCAAAATCATAACCCACCCACATTCACACATACACATTCATACGGGTACAAAAACCCATTTTTCGTAAAATGCTTTCCATTTACTTTTCAGCCCCAAAATCAGTTAAAACATGTAAAAAGGGGGTTCTAGAACTCACCTTTGACAACCTTCGAGTATGACTTCTCCAAACCCGTTTGCAAATGAGTTCAAACACCTAAAACCTACCAAATCACACAACCCGAACACACAAACAAACACATAAGCATATAACCGAGGCATAGGCCGGCCAAGAACAACTTAAAACCAAGAATTCTTACCTTGAATTCGAATTCTCCTTCTTCTTTCTTCAAAGTCCGAAAATTCAGCTCTTCTCTTTTCTCTCTCTAGAAAATTCGGTTGAAGTGAAATGTGCAGGAAGGTGTGGGCGGCCATCACCTTTTCGCACCCACTTTTATTCTTTTTGTCTTTTTAACACATTTAGCCCCTCAACTTGGGTTAAATTGCGTTTTCTTTCTCTTTCTGCACATTTATTCTTTCTTTCTCGTCTTTTAAAATTTTCCGGGTGTTACAAGTCCACCCCCCTTATATAGGTTTCGTCCCCGAAACCTGTTATTCCTCAAACAAATGTGGGTAATCCTGCCTCATCTCTTCTTCAGTCTCCCATGTAGACTCGGATCCCTTCCTGTGCTTCCACTGTACACGCACAAGGGGAACTACTTTATTCCTTAACCTTTTCTCCTTGCGGTCAATGATTGCCACTGGTTGCTCCACATAATTGAGCCTTTCATCAACTTCGATATCCTCCATTGGTACAACCATATCCTCGTCAGCTAAACACTTCCGCAGATGAGATATATAGAATGTCGGGTGAATTCCACTTAACTAATCGGGTAACACCAACCTATAGGCCACCTTTCCTACTCGAGTAATGATTCGAAAAGGCCCTATGTATCTCGGGCTCAACTTGCCCCGCTTCCTGAACCGAATGATACCTTTCCAAGGTGAGACCTTCAACATAACTCTATCACCCACCTTGAACTCAATCGGTCTACGTCTCCTGTCGGCATACGACTTCTGCCTATCTTTAGCTGCCTTCATAAAGGATTTGATCTTTTCGAGCTTCTCAGTCATAGCCTCAATCACCTCAATACTTCCCAACTCCTTCTGACCAATATCACCCCAAAAAACGGGTGTTCTACACTTCCTACCGTATAGCATCTCATAAGGGGGCATACCAATACTGGCATGATAACTATTATTATACGAGAACTCAGCTAACGGTAAGTGGTCATCCCAACTTCCTCCAAAGTCAATGACGCATGGCCGAAGCATATTCTCTAATGTCTGAATAGTCGTTTCCGACTGACCATCCATCTGAGGATGATAAGCCGTGCTAATGTGTAACCTCGTCCCCATAGCATCATGGAATTTCTTCCAAAACTTAGATGTAAACCGAGTGTCACGATCAGAAACAATAGACACCGGCACACCATGACGAGTTACAATCTCTTTGATGAATAGATCGGCTAATCTTTCAGAGGAGTACGTCTCGCGGATCGGTAGAAAGTGGGCACCCTTTGTTAAACGATCAACTATCACCCATATGGCATCATACCCTTTCACGGTACGCGGTAACTTCATAATAAAGTCCATGGTGATATGCTCCCACTTCCACTCCGGTATATCCAACGGTTGGATCTTCCCATACAGCTTCTGATGCTCGGCCTTCACTTGCAAGCAAGTAAGGCACTTACTCACATACTCAGCTACATCGCGCTTCATACCCAGCCACCAATAATCTTTCTTCATATCTTGATACATCTTTGTAGCACCAGGATGAATAGAGTATCGAGTCTTATGAGCTTCGTCCATAATCCTCCCATGTAGATCCCCGTAATGAGGGATCCACATCCGTCCGAATAGGGTTCTAACACCAAGAGTGTTTTCACCCAATTCCACAACCATACCTCTCATCCTTTCGGAGTTAAGACGATCTTCTTTCAATGCCTCGTCTTGAAACTCCTTGACTTGCTTCATCACATCAAAGGTCATAATCAACTGATAAGCCTTCACCCGAATCGGTTCGGGTCTTTCCTTTCGGCTAAGGGCATCCGCCACTACGTTGGCCTTGCCCGGATGGTAATGGATCTCGCAATCATAATCCTTTATGTGCTCCAACCATCGCCTCTGCCTCATGTTCAGGTCCTTTTGCTCGAAGAAGTAATTCAAGCTCTTGTGGTCCGTGAAGATTGTGCACTTCGTTCCGTATAGGTAGTGCCTCCAAATCTTTAGTGCAAAGACCACAGCTGCTAACTCCAAGTAATGAGTAGGGTAATTCACCTCATGAACCTTCAATTGTCGGGATATGTAGACTATAACCATTCCTCGCTGCTTCAACACGCAACCCAACCCTGAGTAAGAAGCATCTGAATAGACCACTAAGTCCTCGCTTCCTTCGGGCAATGATAAAACTAGAGCTTGAGTCAACCTTGCCTTTAACTCCTCAAAAGCACTCTCTTTAGCTTGACCCCATACAAACTTCACATCTTTGCGGGTCAACTTAGTCAACGGAGAAGCTATCTTAGAGAAGTCTTGTATGAATCTCCTATAATATCCCGCCAACCCCAAGAAACTACGAATCTCGGATGGCGTCTTTGGAGACTTCCATTGCATCACCGCTTCCACATTTGCCGGGTCCACCATGATCCCTTCCAGATTCACCACATGACCTAAAAACTGAACTTCGCGCAACCAGAACGCGCACTTGGAGAACTTGGCATACAACTTCTCTTTTCTCAACGTCTCTAACACTTCCCGAATGCGACCGGCATGCTCCGCCTTACTCTTCGAATAAATCAAGATATCATCGATAAACACAATCACTGATTTATCCAACATAGGCCGACACACTCGATTCATCAGGTCCATAAAAGCAGTTGGCGCGTTGGTCAAACCAAAAGACATAACAAGAAACTCGTAGTGTCCATAACGCGTGCGAAAAGCTGTTTTAGGAATATCTTGTTCCTTCACTTTCAACTGATGGTAGCCAGATCGAAGATCTATCCTCGAGAACCAACTGCCACCTTGGAGCAGATAAAACAAATCATCAATCCTTGGTAGCGGGTACCGATTCTTCACCGTCAACTTGTTCAGCTCGCGGTAGTCTATGAACATCCTCATACTACCGTCCTTCTTCTTCACAAATAAGACCGGAGCACCCCAAGGAGAGATACTCAGTCTAATTGAGTGTCATCTACCACATCAACACACTTATCAAGAGAAGCTTAATCCAATGAGTGTGTGACATTGTTGATGTTGTCTTCTATGGAGTGGTTATCAGCATCAAGAAATTCTTGAACACTATCACTCCCTCTATCTGCTCCTATATTGGAAACCCCTTCATTTGAGTTCTATGCCTCTGTGCTGGAATTTATAGGCACTTCAAATGTATCAGTTGAAGAGTTTGTCATGGTTATGCTGATAGGATTTCCAACTACAGGTCTTGTTACCACTAGAGCTGAAGTAGTTTGATCACTTGGTCTTCTCAGCTCAAATCTTAGGTAAGGATCTCCTGTTGATAAGCTATCTGTAGATCCTAAAACATTCTCACAAGATTTGTTAAAACAGCTGGTAACTAAATCAAGATCAAACAACCAATCAGGACCAGAACCTTTCACACTAGGTGTGTTCTCATTGAAGGTCACATTGGCTGACTCCTTAACTACTCTAGTTCTAAAATTGTATACTCTTTAAGCCTTAGCTTGGGAAGAGTATCCAATAAAATGTCCATCATCTGATTTCTCAGCAAATTTGGCTATTTGATCTTTTCTATTCAAGAGGTGCAAGGACATCCAAATGACCTGAGGAAACCAATGAAGGATCTCCTTTTGTGCCATGGTTCATGAGGAGTCTTAGCATGAGTTTTGACTACTAAAACTCTATTATGCACATAGCAGGCAGAATGACTGCCTCTGCCCAGAAGGTGATATGAAGTTTAGAGTCAGAGAGCATGGTCCTTGCAGCCTCAATAACTGTCATGTTTCTCCTCTCAGCAACACCATTTTACTGAGGAGTCTTGGGAGTACTTTATTGTCTTGTAATACTCTTTTCATCACAGAATGTATCAAGGAGTTGGTTTTTGAATTCGGTTCCTTGATCGCATCTTATGATCTTTACCATGTGATCACTTTGATTCTTAATTTTTAGAATGAAGTTCTTCAAGATCTTAGGGGTCTCATCCTTAGTTCTAAGAAAAAAGACCCAAGTGTATCTTGTGAAATCATTTGTGATCACCAGGCAATATGAAGTTCTTCTTAAACTCATTACACTGGTGGGGCCAAAGAGATCCATATGTAATAAGTGTAGGGGGAGTAGTGATAGAGTTCCTTTCCTTTGGCTTGTGAGACACCTTGTGTTGCTTTCCTTTTAGACATGCAACATAGTGATCATCACTTGTAAACTCTTTCTTTGGCATTCCAGTTAGCAAATCATTCTTATTTAGTTTATTTATGTTTTAAAGTTTACATGGCACATTCTTTTATGCCAGAGAAAAGACTCATCACTATTTGCTTTAGATAGAAAGCAAAAAACTTCTCCAGATAGGGAGGTTTCCTGCAAATCTATTTTATACATGTTCACTTTCTTGGGGGCTCTGAGCAGGACATGCTCTTGAGGAATAACTACCCCAGGCTTAAGAACAATGTACTCATGCTTAGTGAAGAGCATGTTACGTCTCTGGTCACAAAATTAGAATACACTCAAGAGATTGTACCCACTCCTTAACATATTTTACCTTCTTAATGTTGAGCTTACCATTTATGGCTCTACCCTTTCCAGTGATGTAACCACCCGATTCTCCTCTAAAAAAACTGGCCCTCCATTAATTTTCTCAAAGTTTTGAAGCAAAGAGCCATTGCCTCTTATGTGCTTGGAACAACCACTGTCAATAATCCATATATTTCCCTTAGTCTTTAGTTGTTCCTGCATAGAAATAGATGGTTAGTTACATTGAAAACCAAAGCCTCATTAGTCTTGGGCTTATCAAAGTGAACTAAAGATAGTTCAACAGTAATTGATCCCATATGTAAGCTTGAGGATCATTTGCTGTTGTTGATGAAGAACTTTCAATCACACTGCCTTCTTTCATCTTCCATACCATCTTTGGAAGAGTAGACTTGGCCTTCATGACTTTGGAAGTTTGGATGACTTCGGAAGTTTTGGAGACTGGACCTTCGGAAGCTTTTGCATCCACTACAACAGACTTCATTACTTCGGAAGCATTCCTTTCTTCAGAGACCAAAATTTCTTCCAAAGGTAATTTTCCACCTATCTTCTTCTTCACTTTGCAGCTTCCGAGAGGAAAAGTTTTTCCTTCCGAAGCTATCTTCTAACACTTCTTCTTAAAAGTTTTATTCTTCATCATATGAATTGTACTCTTGGGATTATACATGCAATCTTTAGCAAAATGAGAGGTACCACCACACATGATGCATTCAACTTGCATACTTCTGAGAGGCTTCTTTTGAGTAGAAGGCTGAGGTAGATCTCTTTCAACTTCCTTCTTCACCTTCATAGATGATGCAGTAGGCTTCTCAGGGTGAGGCTTGCTCTTGGAACCGAATGCTTTAGGCTATGCGGTAGTGGTGCATATTTTGTCAACCTTCTTTTCTTGACTAGGATGATTTGAACATGAACTAGGACTCCTGGCACTAGAGTCCATAGTTAAGTTTTCAGTCTCACTACCTCAAACCCAGTAGAGATAAAAACTTGTTTTTGCTTGGCGTTAAAAGTGGCATTGATCTCTTGGGCTTTCTTTGATTTTCTCTTGGCTGCCCTGATCAAGTTCTTCCTTGTAGACTTGGTCAATCCATATTTTTTCTTCTCTCCAGGAGAGTAGTGACCCTTCTTAGGATAACCCTTTTCACTCACTTCAGGCTAATCCTTCACTATCTCCTCTTCATCTTCATCCTCTTCTTGGATAGGATCAATAGGGGGCAGCTCATCTTGACAAGTTTCACACCTTAGATATCTTACAGATTGTAGTGTGTGTAGATGAGCTATCTCACTTGAACCTAGTCCCTGCCTGTTCTGATAACAAATTTTTGCATGCAAGGATGAGGATATTATGTTCTTGAACATTTCCTCTTCAAGAACACATTTTTCTGCCTTGGCTTTGTTAATCACAAACTTAGCCTGGCGTTCAGTTAACTTGGTTATAAGATCTTTAATTTAAGTCCTGTAGTGTGTGTGCTTATGCTTAATAGTAGAAATTGTTTTCTCTAAATATTTTATTTTAAGTTTATAGTCATTTTCTACTCATTTGAAATCAGCTTTTTAAATATTCAAGGACTCAAGATCAGATCTCACTTCTAAGTTGTAGGACTTGTACATGTTAACTTTAGCAATGCATTCAGGTGTACAAAGATGTTCTAATACCTTGGCTTCTTCATGGTCAGCCATTAGTGTTTGGTTGGGAGAAACATCTTCAACTTGAAAGCTCCAGTCAAAGCCTCCTTCTTCAACAGCAATAGCAGCTTGTTGTTTGGTCGGCTTGACTTCTTAGATATAGGAGTTGCATCAGTGTAGTTTGGTCTCGATTGTGCTTAGCCACTGTTTGTCCTTGGTGCCTTGCACACTCTAGCAAAGTGTCCCATTTGGTTACAGTTGTAACACTTCACCTTGCTTTTATCCAGTCCAAACTTTTCACTGGAAAATATTGCTGGGAAACTTTCTTCCTATTCTCTTATATAACTTCTTAGCTCTATTAGTGAGAAGAGCCATTTGCTGGACCATATCCATGTATTCCAGATCATCTGGATGGATGCAATCCAAGTCCTTAGGAGTGAAGAGAAAGTTTCCATAACTTTTATCAGTAGACACAAAGTCTTGTGCAGAGCTTGTCTCTTGGAGTAAGCTTCCTTGGATGTAGCTCTCCCTTGGTGTCTCAGGGAAGGTGATGAAAGGATCCTTTTGTGAGTTTTCAAGGAAGCATATAAGATAATGCTATGGTTCTATACTTCCCTTTCAACCATATGAAGGGCTGAACTCTACTAATTGTTGGAAGAGCTGCTTGATGGATTTTGCATGTTCATCTCTATTTGGTAGCCACTAAGGATACCATACAGCTTTGTGAGCGTAAGGGTAGAGAGGTTCTTAGTTCTCTTGATGGCCACATAATAGTGAGTCCATTGTCTGTGAAGAGAGAACATGAATTTTCTCACTATGTCCCTATTCTCAAGTTTGACTCCAACATCCATGAGAGTATCTACAATCTCAACATACCTGAAGGATTGTTGAGTTATAGTTTCACTTGTCTTGTAGGTGAATTTCTCAAACTACTGCTTCATGAGGTCCTTCTAGTTTTCTTTAGCCTCATAAAACCCCTAATATATGAGCTTCAGTGCATCCTAGAGCTGTTTAGTAGTTTTACAATTTTTGAAGCCTCTATATATAGAGTTGGGAAGAGCAGTTAGGAGAGAGGTCATGGCTTTCATCCAATCTTCTTTAGAATAGTCAGCCACTTCTTTTGGTATCATCCCACCACCAGCAGTAGCTGAAGTGGTGCTTAGGATGTGAGGTCATGCAACAACAGATCACCACATCCTGCTGTCTTGTGACTTGATGAACCCTTTCGTATGTTGGTACCAAGTGTCAAAGTCATCAGGAATGATCAGTGAAGACTTTGTCATGGTACCGATTTCCATATTAGCCTTTGTAATCGTTGCCATTTAAGCTGGTAAGTGTATTGTGAAACTGAAGGGATTTAAGATGGTGAGATATTACAATCAAGAGCCTGAAATGCTCTGATACCAATTGCAGGACTAGGGCAGGGAGGTCAATGCAACAGTTTCATAATGTTTAGAGAGAGTTAGAACACTTAGCATACCAAATAAGGAACCGGCTTAAAGATGAAACAAAGAGCACAAGTAAAAGAACAAGAACACAATAAGATGGTTTTCAAGAATGCTATATATTGATCTCAAGTTTCTTTTACAAAGTGTTACAAAGCTTAGAATCAATGACAAGTACTTGAGATACTTTATACTACATCCTACAGCCGGCATACTTTGAAGGCCAGCTCGAAACACTAAGCTAGAAAACAAGATTAATTTAGAGTCAAAAGGCATATTGTCTTTTGACTGGTGACTATGACATGCCATAGATCACATCCTAATATATTAAAAAAAAGGATAAAAGTACAAGAGTGGAAAGTTACAGACTCTAAGACCATGTTGTATAGTTGACAAAAGTATGGATGTTTAACCAACTTGTATAAGTTGGTGTGTCTTCAGAGATGGCAGTGAAAAGTGGTTCAGCTTTTGTTAAAAGTAAGTCAGAGAAAGCATGTCTTCTTTGTCTTCGGAAGAAATCAGTCCCTTGGCTTCGGAAAACTTCATCTTTGGCTTTGGAAGAAATGGCCTTTTGCCTTTGAAAGATTTGATACTTATCATATTTCAATAAGTTGTATCAAATCTTCTAAAGTAGATTTCTTGTACTTCTCATATGCATACTGAATGTTCTTTGGTTGAATCAGCCTCTAAATGTAATCCTTACAAAAGAGTTACCCTTAAAGTAGTGGTTGGCCACTTTTATATCCAAACTTAATCAAAAGACAAGATCTACTGGTTTGTCAGGGGTTGCACATCTATTTGAGAGTGAACTGTGTGTTACAATCATTAAGTGGAAATGCATGTGATTTTGACTGGCTGTGCCTTATTTTGTTGGGTGCTGTTGAATATCTTGCTTTCTTAAATAATCTGGTTTGCTTACTTGTATACGCAGTATAAAGTCGTTAGCATAACAATTTACATCATTATAAGGCATGTAAGGCGACAACCGCCAATTAAAGTACATAGATGTAATTTAAAATGTTACGTTGACAATGTACATACATCGAATATAATGTCCAATAATAATTTTTTGGTTTAGATGTATACAAAAATTATCATTAGGAAGACATGAAATCCGCAAATCATAACATAATACTTTTAGATCAAGGTCTTTCATTTGTGATAGATTCAGTCTTATAATATTACCACCATGTAAACTCGCCTATTAGTAAGTTATAATTAGTTTCTATAGTACTACTCTTATGGTTGAAAATGGTTTCTGTAGTTACTCATGACTTGATAAACTCAAAAGTAGCCTGATTATATTTTTACTAAACACTAAAATTTTGAGTAATTCTTTGATGGAAATTTAGAAAGCCTGCATTGATTATTATAAAGTTTTGTGTGCTTCTAGATTGTTTGTAATTTCTATAAGATTAAAGTACCATCATTTTCGAGTACAGGTTGTTTAGACGCGCTGCTGAGTTAGGGTCTCAGTGTCCGTTGATATGGCTATAGGGTGTGTGGTGCGGGTGTGGTAACTTGTGTTTCAAGTTGTTTAACCCTGCCAACTGTCACACCCTCAATTTTCACAAATGGGGTTTTACCGTTAGGCGCGTAATATACTTTGATCTCAGCCAATAGTTACGCCAAACGCCACGATAATTACAAAACATGGCATTAATGCTATCATACAAAACTAAAACATAGTAATAGTAATAAGTTCATGAAACATTTACAGAAGCGAAATCAGTTAACAATTTGTAAGTTTAAATAGCACAAAACAAGAGCAACCCAATTAAATGTAAATTTACAGAAATAATGTTTTAACTATTTTATGAATTAACCAGTAATTTGATGCAATGATGAAATGCTCCTAGTCATGCACACCCTAAGAACCTGAAAGAAACATGTTAAAGTGTCAACACAGGGATGGTGAGTTCATACGTTTTGATAAACAGTAACGTAATTAAAAAGCAGATCCAGT
The DNA here is from genome assembly GCA_025506505.1 of Flaveria sonorensis. Classification (NCBI taxonomy): domain Eukaryota; kingdom Viridiplantae; phylum Streptophyta; class Magnoliopsida; order Asterales; family Asteraceae; genus Flaveria; species Flaveria sonorensis. Next base: position 37,651,762 of record CM046429.1, on the reverse strand, counting down.
AAACAAAGTATATCAAGTAGATAGCTAGTCCAGATATCAAGTTACTTAGTGTATAGAGTTCTCAACCAAAGCTGACAAATGTATGTATGCCTCGGCTGTGGTTACCAGACCACAACAGCTTAAATTAGATCAATTAAACACCCTTTTGACATGAAATGGTGCTAGCGCGACTAGCCCAGGTGGGGTTTGTCAAACCCAGTAGATCTACTCAAAATGACCTCGCTAAAGTACATAAATTAACAGTTTGAAAGTGAGGACTTAAATTGAACACTAGTAAACATGTGATAATACAGTAATACTAATTTGATGAAAGAACATTTAAAAGAACATGTTTCTCTTCTCCAAAAGAGTATAAGAAAAGTAGGCGTAAACTTACATCGAATGTATAGCAAATAAAGTAATCACAAATGATTCGGTTTCTGAGTAAACTGAATGCACATTTAATGTCTATTAATATTAATTATTAATATTACAACTGTATGGTTTCGCGTTCACGACACGGTTACAATGCAAGCTGTTAGTTGTTTTCCATTCACAAACAAGCACCACCATACACAACCCACGCAAGCATGATGTAAAACTACCCATGCATAACATGCTTATGGTAACTTACACATACGAATTCATTCACCCACATATATATATATATATATATATATATATATATATATATATATATATATATATATATAAATATACCCACACACCACATAATATGTATATATATTATATGCACACACATATTATACAAATATCATAACACATATATAACATACATATTATACACAACATATATAATATTAAAGATTACACGCACAATATGAACCCACACATCCTAACAACATACATGCATACATACACACCATGAGTTGAAAGACTCAACTTCTACCACCTCATGTAGCCATCAGTTCCACACCCACACATGACAATGAAACCCATAATATATATATATATATATATATATATATATATAGAGAGAGAGAGAGAGAGAGAGATGGGTTCATGTGAGAACCCTATATAATTGTGAGAACCGGTTAACCCTTATCAACCAATAGGAATGCGACATATCATCATTAGTCAAATAAAATTTTAGGGGGTATTTCTGTAATTTGACATGGGTGTACAACCCTATGAAACTTTGTTTACTTGACAACCATCATGCCTAATATGTACCATGATTTGATATGTAAGGCCCCGATCCCGGAGACCCCACAGTTAGTCATTCATTGCATCATTCATTATTAAAACTCATTTAAAATATATGAACATAAGAAAATATTACAACGAAAGAATTATCAAAAACCATTTCTTGCATTAATAATTACTTTTTCCAAGTAATACATCATTGATTGAAGTTACAAAAGAATACTTAGTTGTATTACAAAAGAACAATATTATTTTTGCATGAGATGGATGTCAGTCTTTGCTTGTCAAGTAGCTTCAACTCCGTGCGATCCCCACTAACAACATTACCTACCAATTGAAAGTGCATATAAAAAGTCAGCATTGCTGAGTGAGTTCTAGTTTATATAATAAAATACTTTACTTTTAATAAAAATCTTTTCTTTACTTTCATTCGTGATCATACATCATACGTACATCTTGATAATAATCATTTATTATCTTTCATCATTGTTCATAATCGTTCATTTCGTATTTTATTATCTTTCACTTCTATCTAGATCCTGTCATGCCCCATCCTTGGTGCACAAAGCGACTACAGTCTTGGGGGCAAGTGGCAAGGATCCCGTTTCGTATATTTCGATCAGTCACAAAGACTGACCGTTAGGTGTGCACTCAGCACACTGTCGAGGTGGCAACCCATAAAGAGTTGTGAACCCCTTTTTATATGCTTGCAAGACTTTAATTTATTCATTACGTTCCACTTTTCATTATCTTTATCTTCCACTTTCATTACAATAATACTTTACGTACCAGAGTATTAACACACCACGTAAAGTCACATAGTAATATGTAATATGGAACATTAACAACAGCCCTCAAACATACATAACATCAACAGATATAAACCGCCAAAACATTTCAGAACTTAACACTACATTTTATTTCCCAAGATTTCAAAAAATCCTAAGTCCCCAAAGAAATGCGGATGAACATAGGCCAATGCGGCTGAATGTTCAGCAAATGCGGACAAGCAAATGCAGATGAAAATCTCAGAAAATATTCTAAGTGTCTAAAGATATACGGGTGAACCAAATGCGGATGAACAAGTCCAAATACGGATGAGCAAGTCCAAATGCGGATGAACAATACTAAATGCGGATGAGCTAAGTCTTAGGTGAATGAACTTAACCAATGCGGTTGAAGTTCAGCAAATGCAGATGAAGATCAGCAAATGCGGATGAACACTTATAAATATGGAAGAACACTTATAAATACGGAAGAACAAAAATACTTAAGTATTGAACATAAAACCAATGCGGTTGAATGTTCAGCAAATGCGGATGAACTCTAACAAATACGGATGAATAAAATGCAAATGTGGATGAACACATTACTTAGGCTATTCCACCAGTTCCAAATCCTCGTTCTAACATGTCCTTAGCACAGATCTAACATGCCAAATACTTAGAACAAAGCTTACAACTACGCAACATCAAAGAAGGCATTTAAAACACACACATCACATACACATCAGATGCAAAAATGTAGAAAACTCATGCTTCGGTTGTAAAAATTCAGTTAATATGTATTTCAGCCCCAAACAAGTTTAAAACACGTAAAATAGGGGAATCTAGAACTCACCTCTAGTAGCTTTTGAGTAAGACTTCTTCAGACCGAGAGCAATTGGGAGTTCTAGCACCTAAACACACCGAAACAAGCAGCCAAACATAAAAGAACACATAAAAATTGGTCTAACAGCTCGAATCCAATTGAAACCGAACAAAAAATGCAAGAAAACCTCATCTCTAGGAGAGTTTCAGCTTTCTCACACTAAAAATCCGGTTGAAACTTCTTCTTCTCTCTTCTTGCAGTCGAAAGCAAAAGTGAAATGGTGGGTGTGGGTGGCCATGCTTCTTTTAAATCCCATAATGGGCAAGTTTGTCACTTGTATAACTTTAACCCCTTGACTTGGGATATTTCACCTTTCTTTCTTTTTCTTTTAAATTTTTGGGTGTTACATGATATTTGCTTTTCACATACTCCAACCTTCAAAGCATTTCAAATGACATCGATTGAACCATTTTTTCAACATGCATCCATAGGTTTTTTCCACCAAAACCATCCTTCTTTTCTATTAAAAATTCACACTTATTTTCTTTCCATATCTCTCTTTAAAAACTTATTTGTATCTAAAAAAGCCACTGTATTTTGAGCCCTATAATTTCAATGTTAAGGCTACCAAAGTGATAAAAAGGAAGAACGGGTAACGAGATGAGATGGAGGAAGTTGATCAATCGATGAGCTGAAAATGATCAGTTGGAAGATTTTGAGATAATGTGTAGTGTAATTGATTTCAAAACCGTTGGTTGTTCTTTTTCAAGTTCAGGTTTAGCGCCTGTGGATTTGTCCCCATCGACGGTTGGTTGTTCGTCTTCGATGATTGTCTCACCTCTAAAGACTATACACCTCCTTGTATGTTCTGTCTTGTTTTTTATGTCAAGCTTCATGTGTGTTTGATTATTCTTAAACGAAATCTATGGATTTTATGGTATAATCTCGTGATTTAATTATGATAATTTGATGATATTAGGCTAAAGGTTGGACTCGTGATGTTTATTCAAGTGTTTATAAGCTTTTGTGACCACAATATGCCATCATTTTTAGATGTAATTTTTTATGTAATTAATTGTTTTTATAGTTTTTTTAATTAGATTGCAGTTACATTACTGTAGATAAGCAATGTGCTAGTGTAATTTAATGTAATGTTTTGTAACTTTATGTAACTTCTGCTATGTAATGCAATGTGATCTTCTTTTATGCTTATTGTTTTTTAGTTTTTTTTATGCTCATTTATCTATCATTATTTATAATGTAAAATGTAGTGTATGTAATATAACGTAATGTAATGCAATGTTAGTGTGATGTAAGGTAATTTAATATTTGATGTTAATTAATGTTATATATTGTTAATTAAATGTGATATTAATTTAATTTAATGTAAGTAATTTAACTAATGTCACTAACGTAATTTAAGTAATGCTAGAGAATGTAATCAAGTTGTTACATTAACTAATAATATAAGTTGGGTGATAAATTTTAGTGTAGTTACATCAAATATTATATTTTCTTACACTTTTTTATATTACATTATATGTTATTATATTACATTACAAGAAATTTATATTTTTATTAAATTCTAATATTAGTGTAATGTAATATAATGTAATGCAATATTTTTTATACTAATTAATTTTATATAACTAAATGACTATATATAATGGTTGATGTTAATTAATGTTATCTAATATTTTAAATAAGGGAAAATTATCAAAATGACCAATTGACCAAATCGAATTACTAAAATAACCGGTCAAGTTGTGGGTGTTTGTTTCTGTCTGTTGTTAAGTTACACGTCCGCTGTGGACAGATGAATGTCTGTTGTGGACCTGTTGTGTCCGCTATGGACCTGTTGTGTCTGTTGTGGACTATTGTGTGTTTACTGTTTGTTACTTACATGTCCGTTGTGGACCTGTTTGTGTCTGATTCCACTCGTCCGTTGTAGGGGTGTTTACACGTCCGCTGTGTGGGTGTTTGTTTTTGTCTGTTGCTAAGTTACATGTCCGCTGTGGACAGATGAATGTCCGCTGTGGACAGATGAATGTCCGCTGTGGACAGATGAATGTCCGCTGTGGACAGATGAATGTCCGCTGTGGACAGATGAATGTCCGCTGTGGACAGATGAATGTCCGCTGTGGACAGATAAATGTCCGCTGTGGACCTGTTGTGTCCGTTGTGGACCTGTGACCTCACTGTGGGCGAGATGTAGATCAAATCCCTCATCTGGAACCCTATATAGGTCAAATCCCTCACCTATTGTGTACGCTAAAGGTTGGACTCGTGATGTTTATTCAAGTGTTTATAAGATTTTGTGACCACAATATGCCATCATTTTTAGATGTAATTTTTGATGTAATTAATTGTTTTTATAGTTTTTTTAATTAGACTACAGTTACATTACTATAGATAAGCAATATGCTGGTGTAATTTAATGTAATATAATCTTCTGTAACTTTATGTAATGTAATCTTCTGCTATGTAATGCAATGTGATCTTCTTTTATGCTCATTGTTTTTTAGTTTTTTATGCTCATTTATCTAGCATTATTTACAATGTAAAATGTAATGTATGTAATATAATATAATATAATGTAATGTAATGTAATGTTAGTTCGCTATGGACAGATGAATATCCGCTGTAAACAGATGAATGTCCACTGTAAATAGATGAATGTCCGTTGTGGACCTGTTGTGTCCGCTGTGGACCTGTGACCTCGCTGTGGGCGAGATGTAGGTCAAATCTCTCTCCTGGAACAAAGTGACCTCGCTGACGTGGGCGAGGGAAGGGTCAGATCCCTCGCCTAGTTTGACGGACCCCTCGCTTTTTATTTTTTTTTTAAAATACGCAATATGCACGTGGGCGAGATACGGACACGTGGGCGAAGGATATTTAATCCATATGGGCGAGGTATCATGAATTTTCCTCGCCGGTGGCAAGGGGTCAAAGTCAAAAGTCTATTTTCGTATTTTGAATGGTCAATGGTTATTTTCGTATTTTGAGTTGGATAATTGGTCATTTTAGTAATTTTCCCTTTATATAATGGTTGCATCGGTGTAATTTAATGTATTGTACGTCAATATAGTAGTGTAAGTGAATGTAGTCACCTGAAATACTAAAATAATAAAAATTATTATAACATTTCCCATTCATATTTTTGTAATTATTTTGTTTATAGTCAACCTGTAAGGCCCCGTTTCCGGAGACCTCACAGTTGGACATTCACAGCACTATTCATAAAACATTTCATGATTTATTATCACATTGCAACGGAATTTAAACATTTAAAAGTCATTCATTTATTTATATACGTTGTTGCTAAGTAATACATGTTTGGTATGGTTACAAAAGATCATTAGTTTGCATTACAAAACAACAATGTTATATTCATGAATGGATGTCAGCCTTGTCCCGATGAGTAGCCTCCCCGAGTGCCATCCTCAGCAATATTACCTGCCAACTGAAAACGCATAAAAGTCAGCTTTGCTGAGTGAGTCCTAGTTTTAAAATCATAAAAATATCTTGATAGCTTTGTATACAAAATACTTCTTAAAGAAAAGATCTTATCTTTCTTTCGAATGTGATCACACACCATACATACAAATCATATCCATTACATCATCACCATTCTCTTTCTTGCTTATTATTATTATCTTTCACTGTCGATATGGACCAAAGTGCTATACCCCCCATATAATGCACATAAACCTGGTACTGGGCCTTAAAGTCTATAAATAGACTCCATCCGTGGTGCACATATGCTGGCACCAGTACCGGGGCAGCAACAGTGGTCCCCTCTATCTTAAAGATTGACCCTATGTACATCCTTTGGGTTAGCTAAACCGTACATAGTTGAGCTAACGACAACATGGTCGTGCACCTCCTGTAAATTTTTACTTACAAGTCTTTTCATTCCTTATGTTCCACTTTTTGTTAATATTAATCTTCCACTTGATTAATAATAATACTTTAGGATCATAGGCAATCCACATAAAGTCACACGTTAATATCATAATAGGCATATAAGGATATCCCACAACATGCATAAGATAATCAGATACAAGCACCAAGTCAACCATGGTCAAATCCCTAATCTTGATCTTCTAAAATTCCAGAAAATTTGTCTTAAACTAATGCGGATGAACAAAACCAATGCGGGTGAACAACTTGCAAATGCAGATGAACAAAAACTAATGCGTATGAACAACTGCAAATGCGGATGAACAAAAACTAATGCGAATGAACACTTGAAAATGCGGATGAACAGTTGCAAATGCAGATGAACACTTGCAAATGCGGATGAACACTTGGTAATTATTCTATCGTAAAAGAAATGCTGATGGACACTGTAGCAAATGCGCATACATAAAAAGAAATGCTGATGGATACTTAGGCTGAATTAAGGCAAATGCGGGTGAACAAAAGTGAATACGGGTGAACAAAACACTTAGGCAATTATCACAGTGTAAATGCGGATGAACCATCAGACCTGTAAATGAGACTTATGCTATAACCAGTTCTAAAACCTCATTCCCATACATTCTTAACATAGATCAATCATGCTAAACTCTTAGAACAAGCTTACAACCTCATAGAACATAGAAGTTCATACACGTACATACACAGTTATCGTACATAACGGTTGTAAAACATTTTAAATGCATTTCAGCCCCAAAGAAGTTTTAAAACATAGAATCGGGGTCCTAGAACTCACCTATTGCAGCAAACAAGTGAATCTTCTCCCAACTTGCGTGCACAAGAGTTCAAACACCTAGAACAAGCCAAAACAAACACCTAAACACCAAAAACACATAGAAATCAGTTTCTAAGGTTGAAACCTCAAAGAAACCGAACCAATTAATCACAAAAACCTACTAACCTTGAATAATCTTCTTCTTCTTCATAATTCGACCGAGAGGAAACACAAAAACCAGCTTTCTTTCTTTCTTTTCTTCTTCGGAAAGCAGCAGCAGAAAGAGCATGGGCGACCATGCTCTTTATACATCCACTTTTGACTTTTTGGTACTGTTTACACAAATCACCCCTCAACTTTGCCTTTTTTTTATTTTCTTCAAATTACTTTTCTTTCCTTTTTATTCTGACAAAATTTCGGGTGTTACAAGTCTACCCCACCTTAAAGAGGTTTCGTCCCCGAAACCTGTCACTCTTCGAATAACTATAGGTAATATTGTCTCATCTCTTCTTCAGTCTCCCAGGTAGACTCGGATCCTTTTCGGTGTTTCCACTGTACCCGCACAAGTGGAACCACTTTATTTCTCAATCTCTTCTCCTTTCGGTCGATGATTGCCACTGGTTGCTCCACATAATTGAGCCGTTCATCCACTTCAATATCATTTAATGGTATAATCATATCTTCATCAGCTAAGCATTTTCTTAGATGAGATACATGGAATGTCGGGTGAATCCCATTCAACTCATCGGGCAATTCTATTCGATAGGCCACCTCTCCTACTCGTGCAATAATTCGAAAAGGCCTTATGTATCTTGGACTCAACTTGCCCTATGTAGCATGACTTTATCACCCACGTTGAACTCGATGGGTCTACGCCTCTTATCGGCATACGACTTTTGCCTATCTTTGGCTGTCTTCATAAAGGCTTTGATCTTTTCCAGTTTCTCAGTCGTAGCCTCAATCACTTCGATGCTTCCCAATTCTTTTTGCCCAATGTCTCCCCAACACATGGGCGTTCTACACCTCCTACCGTATAGCATCTCGTATGGTGACATACCAATGATGGCATGATAACTGTTGTTGTACGAGAACTCTGCTAACGGTAGGTGATCATCTCAACTTCCTCCAAAGTCGATCACACATTCCCGGAGCATATCCTCGAGCGTCTGAATCGTCCGCTCAGATTGACCATCTGTCTGAGGATGGTAAGACGTGCTAATGTGTAGTCTTGTCCCCATGGCATCATGGAATCTCTTCCAAAACTTCGATGTGAACCGGGTGTCATGATCTGACACAATAGACACCGGCACACCATGGCGAGCTACAATCTCTTTGATGAATAGGTCCACCAGTCTCTCGGAGGAATACGTCTCGCGGATCGGTAGGAAGTGAGCACTCTTTGTCAACTATCACCCAGATGGTATCGCACCCCTTCGCAGTATGGGGTAGCTTCATTATGAAGTCCATGGTGATGTGCTCCCACTTCCACTTGGGTATATCCAACGGTTGGATCTTCCCGTATGGTTTCTGATGTTCTGCCTTCACTTGCAAGCAAGTAAGGCACTTACTTACATACTCTGCCACGTCCCATTTCATACTCGGCCACCAGTAGTCTTTCTTCATGTCTTGATACATCTTGGTAGCACCGGGATGAATGGAGTATCGAGTTTTATGAGCTTCATCCATAATTCGCCCACGTAGATTCCCATATCGAGAATCCACATTCGTCCAAAGCGGGTTCTAACCCCGTGGGTATTCCCTCCCAATTCAGCGACTAAACCTCTCATCCTTTCGGAGTTGAGGCGATATTCTTTTAACGCCTCATTTTGAAGCTCTTTAACTTGCGTTATCACCTCTGAGGTCATCACCAACTGATACGCCTTTACCCGAATTGGTTCGGGCCTCTCCTTCCGGCTAAGGGCGTCGGCAACTACGTTGGCCTTGCCCGGGTGGTAATGGATCTCACAATCATAGTCTTGATCAACTCTAACCACCTTCTCTACCTCATGTTGAGATCTTTCTGCTCGAAAAAGTATTTCAAGCTCTTTTGATCCGTGAAGATTGTGCACTTGGTCCCGTATATGTAGTGCCTCCAAATCTTCAATGCAAAGGCCACTGCAGCCAATTCTAAATCATGAGTAGGGTAATTAACTTTATGGGTCTTTAAATGTCGGGACGCGTAAGCTATCACTCGTCCACGTTGCATTAACACACAACCCAGTCCCGAATAGGAGGCATCCGAATACACCACTAAGTCTTCACTCCCTTCAGGTAATGTTAAAACAGGAGCTCGAGTTAATCTTGCCTTTAACTCCTCAAAAGCATCCTCCTGTTCTCGTCCCCACACAAACTTCACATTCTTGCGTGTCAACTTAGTCAAAGGTGAGGCTATCTTGGAAAAGTCTTGAATGAACCTTCGGTAATAACCCGCCAAACCCAAGAAACTACGAATCTCGGATGGCGTCTTTGGTGACTTCCATTGCATTACCGCCTCAACCTTTGCCGGGTCCACCATAATTCCTTTAGTATTCACCACATGACCCAGAAATTGAACCTCGCGTAACCAGAAAGCACACTTAGAGAATTTAGCATATAACTTTTCTCTCCTAAGTGTCTTCAACACTTCACGTATGTGATCGGCATGTTCTTCTTTGCTCTTTGAATAAATCAAGATATCATCAATGAACATAATCACTGATTTATCCAACATCGGCCGGCACACTCGATTCATCAAATCCATAAAGGCAGCTGGCGCGTTGGTTAAACCGAATGACATAACGAGAAACTCGTAATGTCCATAACGCGTGCGGAACGCTGTCTTCGGGATATCTTGTTCCTTTACCTTCAGCTGATGTAGCCAGATCGAAGATCTATTCTGGAAAACCAACTGGCACCTTGAAGCTGATCAAACAGGTCGTCAATCCTTGGTAGGGGGTATCTGTTCTTCACTGTCAACTTGTTCAACTCCTGGTAGTCTATACACATTCTCATACTACCATCTTTCTTCTTTACGAATAATACCGGAGCACCCCAAGGAGAGATACTCGGTCTAATAAACCCCTTATCCATTAGTTCCTGTAGCTGATCCATTAGTTCTTTCATCTTGGTCGGAGCTAACTGATACGGTGCCTTGGCAACGGGTTGTGCACCGGGTATCAGGTCGATCTGAAATTCTATCTCACGGTCCGGTGGCACACCTGGTAGATCTTCGGGAAACACATCCGGGAAATCACGTACCACTGGCACTTCTGATAATTGTGGTATCGACATGTCCACGTCTTTCACGTATGCCAAGTAGGCACAGCATCCGCGCCTCATACACTTCTCTGCCACTGCCATCGAAATCACTTTCTGAACCGTAGTGACGTGATCACCATAAACTATCACTGAACCCATCGGGTGCAACTAACTGAATCATCTTCTTCTGACACACGATGTTGCCTCATAGGCTGCCAACCAATCCATCCCCATAGGGGGTCCACAAATAGTTTAGCGGAGAACCTATGGCCTTCTAACTCTATGCCACAATCCCCAATCATATCAAAAATTCTGGTAGACTTACCAATAGCAGTTTCTACATCAAAAGGTTCATCGATGCTCCTACTACTAACAGGCAATTTAGCACAAAAGGCAGCAGATATGAAACTCCTACTAGCACTAGAATCAAATAGTACAGAGGCACAAGTTTGGTTTACTAGGAACACACCTGACATGACGTCGGGGTTTACCCGGGCTTCCTCTCGGGTCATCGTGAAGGCTCTTGCACTTGACCTCTGCCCTCCTTCTTCTGGCCTCTTCTTCAACCCAGAACTTCCAGCCTTTGACTTCTTGCAATCCTTGTTCATATGACCGATTTCACCACAGTTAAAGCACCGTGGGGCTCCACACATCTTTGAAATGTGACCGGGCTTGCCACATTTGTAGCAGACATTCATCCCCAAGCGGCATTCCCTGCTATGTTCCTTCCCACACTTATCACACCGCCTCAACCCCGAGCTTGCAGTAACCACTCGGTGACCATCCATCCTCGGCCCCTTACTGTTCGGGTTGAAACCACCACGCCCGAATCTCTTCCCGTTCCAACTCCTGTTATTACCACTCGTCTTCTTCACCTCAACCACTGCTACTTCCCTTTCATCATACAACATTCCCGCCAAATCCACTGCCGACCTAAAAGTGCTTGGTTGGGCAGCGATCAAATGTCTGCGGATGTCGATCGGTAGTCCCTGAACGTACCGATTGATCTTCCTCGATACCGGCGTAACCTGATCCAGCACCAACCTCGCCATTTCATTAAACTTGGCGGTGTATTGCTCATGGGTCATAGTTCCCGCCTCCAGCTGTAAGAACTCCCTTTCGATCTTGTTGAGTTCTCAGTGAGGACAGAATTCCTCAATCACCAACTTCTTCAGCTCACCCCATCTCATTCTCTCGATGGCCTGTCACCCTCGGCTTGGACAAGATTGTCCCACCAACATAGTGCCGAGTCGACAAACGAGTGAGTAGCGAACATCACTTTTTGGTCTTCCCAACACTCACTAATCTTCAATACTGCCTCCATCTTCCTTATCTAGCGGTGGGCAGTAGCAGCGTTACCGTTGCCGTCAAAAGTAGGGGGTTTTTCGATCTTGTTGAGTTCTCAGTGAGGACAGAATCCTCAATCACCAACTTCTTCAGCTCACCCCATCTCATTCTCTCGATGGCCCTGTCACCCTCGGCTTGGACAAGATTGTCCCACCAACATAGTGCCGAGTCGACAAACGAGTGAGTAGCGAACATCACTTTTGGTCTTCCCAACACTCACTAATCTTCAATACTGTCCTCCATCTTCCTTATCTAGCGGTGGCATTAGCAGCGTTACCGTTGCCGTCAAAAGTAGGGGGTTTACACCGTTGGAATACCCCGTAGCTGCATCCCCTCGGGTTCCCGCACCACCACCTCTTCATCATCACTTGAGCTCCCCCTCTAGCATTTAGCTCATCCTCCTCATCTGATCCCTCACATCACCTCTCCTGCAAGCAGTCGTTCTCCTCTCCTCCTCCTCCCTTTCGTTCATCCTCCCTCACAGCTCGAATCACTTCAGTCACGACAGATGGTAGGATTGTCTGCATGACTTGGTGAACCTCCTCCAGCACTGCCTCCTTCACCGAGGCTCTCAAGTTAGCACTCTCATCCACCCCCTCTGGTGATGTAGATCAGGCCCGGCAGTAGCGTCTCTACGGTCCTCGTCTTGTTCTTTGCGGCCCGGGGTCTACCAGCACGACCACCCCGAGTTCCACCTCGAGAAGCCTTAGATGATCTACCTCCAGCCATCCTTTAACACTATAAATCAACACAACACGGTCATTCAAGGTAATAGCTCATTAATGTTAAGTATAGTAAGTCCCTAATTACAGTGGCCAGTTGTGATTAGCCACTTACTTTACTCTTCGTTCCTCGAGCATTTCCTATCCTGACTACATCAGATTCAAATCTACTAAAGCATATAAATCAAATAGCATGCGCACATAATACCGGTTATCAAATGAAAAGAAATACCTAATGGCATGTAGCTACTCGGGCTGGAATCCCTCCATTCGGTCCCATTTTAAGTTTAAGTTTAGGTTTTTGAAATATTTACCCATTTCTCTTAAACTTTGGCTCTGATACCAACTTGTAAGGCCCCGTTTCCGGAGACCTCACAGTTGGACATTCACAGCACTATTCATAAAACATTTCATGATTCATTATCACATTGCAGCGGAATTTAAACATTTAAAAGTCATTCATTTATTTATAACGCTGTTGCTAAGTATTACATTTTGGTATAGTTACAAAGATCATTAGTTTGCATTACAAACAACAATGTTATATTCATGATGGATGTCAGCCTTGTCCCGACGAGTAGCCTCCCGAGTGCCATCCTCAGCAATATTACCTGCCAACTGAAACGTATAAAGTCAGCTTTGCTGAGTGAGTCCTAGTTTTAAAATCATAAAAATATCTTGATAGATTTGTATACAAAATACTTCTTAAAGAAAATATCTTATCTTTCTTTCGGATGTGATCACACACCATACATACAAATCATATCCATTACATCATCACCATTCTCTTTCTTGCTTATTATTATTATCTTTCAATGTCGATATGGACCAAAGTGCTATACCCCCATATAATACGCATAACCTGGTACTGGGCCTTGAAGTCTATATAGACTCCATCCGTGGTGCACATATGCTGGCACCAGTACCGGGCAGCAACAGTGGTCCCCTCAATCTTAAAGATTGACCCTGTGTACATCCTTTGGGTTAGCTAAACCGTACACAGTTGAGCTAACGACAACATGGTCGTGCACCTCCTGTAAATTTTTACTTGTAAGTCTTTTCATTCTTATGTTCCACTTTTCGTTAATATTAATCTTCCACTTGATTATAATAATACTTTATGATCATAGGCAATCCACATAAAGTCACACGTTAATATCATAATAGGCATATAAGGACAGCCCACAACATGCATAAGATAATCAGATACAAGTATCAAGTCAACCATGGTCAAATCCCTAATCTTGATCTTCCAAAATTCCAGGAAATTTGTCTTAAACTAATGTGGATGAAGAAAACCAATGCGGGTGAACAACTTGCAAATGCGGATGAACAAAAACTAATACGGATGAACAACTTCAAATGCGGATGAACACTTGCAAATGCGGATGAACACTTGGTAATTATTCTGTCGTAAAAGAAATGCTGATGGTCACTGTAGCAAATGCGCATGCATAAAAGAAATACTGATGGATACTTAGGCTGAATTAAGGCAAATACGGGTGAACAAAGTGAATGCGGTGACAAAACACTAGGCAATTATCACAGTGTAAATGCGGATGAACCATCAGACCTGTAAATGAGTCTTATTCTATAACCAGTTCTAAAACCTCATTCCCATACATTCTTAACATAGATCAATTATGCTAAACTCTTAGAACAAGATTACAACCTCATAGAACATAGAAGTTCATACAGTACATACACAGTTATCGTACATAACGGTTGTAAAACATTTAATGCATTTCAGCCCCAAAGAAGTTTTAAACATAGAATCGGGTCCTAAAACTCACCTATTGTAGCAAACAAGTGAATCTCCTCCCGACTTGCATGCACAAGAGTTCAAACACCAAGAATGCAAAACAAACACCCAAACACCAAAAACCATAGAATCAGTTTCTAAGGTTGAAACCTCAAAGAAACCGAACCAATTAATCACAAAAACCTACTAACCTTGAATAATCTTCTTCTTCTTCACAATTCGACCGAGAGGAACACAAAAACCAGCTTTCTTTCTTCTTTTCTTCTTCGAAAGCAGCAGCAGAAAGAGCATGAGCGACCATGCTCTTTATACACCCACTTTTGATTTTTTGGTACTGTTTACACAAATCACCCCTCAACTTTGCCTTCTTTTTATTTTCTTCACATTACTTTTCTTTCCTTTTTATTCTGACGAAATTTCGGGTGTTACACAACCATCGTGAATTGTGTTTAGTAAGTGATGATTTGATGGTCTTTTTATAAAAAGTAGAAAGCATTGAGAGGGTAACTTTACCAATATACCTCTCATTGCTTATTAACTAAAGATATCAAATAATAAAGTATTCTAAAAAATTCTTGTCCACTAGATTGTATATTTGAAGGAAATCATGGCTCAAATTTAGTTAAAGGGTTCTTACAAATAGGTGGTTCTCATTTGAACATATATATATATATATATTATATATATATATATTATTATATATATATATATATATATGTATAAACCCGCATACATTCAATATATATATACTCTACACACACATTATTGAACATAATACATGGTAGACCATAACATACCTGTTGAACACAGACGCCCCGGCTGAGTACACACACGCCCCGGCTGAGTACACACACATGCTGAACATGCACACATGTTGAACACACACACACATGCATATATACAGTTCACACACATAATTATATAATATATATATATATATATATATATATATATATATATATATATATATATATATATATATATATATATATATTATTTGATTACAATCAATGCACACCCCTGAAATCAGTTACCACCATACCACAGAACACAACAACGACCACACTGCCATACACACGCATACATGCACCCTCGGCCAAACACACCAGTCGTGACCACCCAATCGTGAAACCCAAGAACACACACACCAATCATCGGAAACGCAACGTACCCAACGAAGTAAGAAACGAAACCGTAACCGAAACCAAACACGAATAAAAAACGGGGAAGAACTGTACCGAGTGGGCTGCTTGGGTCGACTACCGCAGCTGCCCGGGGTTGTTCTAATCGTCGAAACTTGTCGAAAGGTGATGCATGGTCCATGATGAGGAAGTCATTGGAGATGGAGGGCGTCACGAAAGAGGGCTGCTGGCTAACGATTTAAGGGTGGGAAAGATTGTCGTCGATCGCTCGGGAGAAAGGGTTACCTAGGGTTTCACGTAAGTGGAGATTGCGAGTGTGGGGAGTTTGTTTTAAGTTATTTTAAAGTTTGGGATAATACACCTTTAGTCCCCCCACTTTGGTTAGTAGTCCATTATTAATGATCGATTGTTAGTTAGTTTAGATTAAGTTTAATTAAATTAGGTTAGGTCAAAACCAACAATAAAGATTTATTATTTTTCATTCTCAATTATAGGATTTAGTGAATGTAATGGAAAATAATTGAATGACGGGGGGTTAAGTTAACGATGTCTAACCTAAAGAACACGGGTAGTCCCACCAACCATGCATTTGGTTATGACGCTGGCACTGACTTTTTGCTCTTGTACATTAAATCTCATCCTCTATCCCTTTATTGCTTGTATAGGCTACGGTATTACTGTGTTGTCATCATATCCTTTCATTGTGAAGCAACTTATGCCAATTAGTGTATTTAGTGCTCCATCAAAGATTAGTGCATTAATCTCTCCCGTTTTGTCGGACAGGATTGCAGAAATCCGGTTTTTGTTCTTTTTTGGAATGCTGATTATGTTCTTGAACTTTTTATTGGAGAAAAATAAATTGACTTGCATAAATTTGGGGTCATTGGATGTGCCATCAGTTGTGCAAAATCATTGTGGTGTAGTTCGATACATCTCTAAGTTACATTTTGGGCATTTGGCCTGGTACCAATCTTTGGTTGTTGTAATGTGTACAACTAAGGCATTGATGGTGCATAGATGGCCCTTTTAACAATGAAACAAATGTTACAATGGTATAATAATGGAATAAACCTATTGTAGGTACAGGTTAGTTGATGTTAAAGGTGTTCCATTTATGTACGGAAAGAACTGGATTTTTACTTTCCATTGTTAATTGAGTTGGCGGAGAACTAACATAGGGTTTAAAGCTATTTAAGTACAAATACTATATTAAATAAATTTTTTCAAGCTTATTACGAGGTCCTTTTGGGTATCACATGGGTTCTCTCAATGCAAATATATTCTTAAGTGTTATAGAGTATGCAATTGATAACGGAAATACTAAACTTATATTGGCTTGTATTGGCTTCTTAATTTAAAGGCTCATATGTAACACTCGTCTGACATATAGAATGGCTTTGTTTTTCAACACTTTTTAAAGGAGGCGCACATGGATGTAGGAGGAGACAAAAGGATAAACAATTGAACCTGTTGATTCAATTCACTCTAACACAACACACGATGATAGAGAAAAAAATATTTTTATAAACATCAAAACTAAACTTCTCCCATTGCTTACATGCATATAAAAAGCAAACCAAAAGTCGAATGTGCCACAAAACATAGACGGGCCAAAATCTGGGCCAAAAATAAAGTCCAACAAAATCTAAAAATAAGACAAAATGTAAAATAACTAATAAAATAAACCGTTTTTGGTAGAAATGATGACCTACGGCAGTTTGTGAAAACGTGCCCCTCGTTCCAACGGTCGTTTCAGTTGGTCGAAGACCCAAAACGGAGAATTCTAGCCTAAGTTATGGCCATTTGATGAAGTCCCTTTTGACAAGCGATCTTGGGCCTCCAAAAAGCAAATAGCTTCCTCCTCAACACTTGGGCCCACACCATTCCCTCCTGGGTAGACAAAATTCATCCTCAAATTCCCAACGGGCTCATCATCAGAAGAATCACCTTTCACATTAAACACATCATAACACCGAATGTGGCTAGGCAACTTAGTCGATATGCATTGGGATTTATTTATGCACAAGTTTCACAGCCCAACAGTCACCTTCTTAAAAATCAACATGCCATTTTATCCTTTCTTGTAATCTTTTTGGAACAACAGACAACTTGGACCTTTTGTGCAAAGTGACATTAAATCAAGTGGCCCTCGCGGTTGAGAAGAATAGACTACCTAAAATGGACTAAACCAAATGCTTCGATTAATAGCATGATTGTGAGCAAACTCAACTTGGCATAGCTTCTGATCCCATGCTTTCACATGATCACCGACCAAACATCCCAGCAAATTACCAAATGAACGGTTAACAACTTCAGTTTGGCCATCCGTTTGTGGATTATAAGCACTACTAAAATCGAGTTAGGTATTCACCATCCTCCATATACTGCACCAAAAGTGACTCAAAAACCAGGTATCTTGATCAGAAACAATAGAAAAAAGAAATCATGTAAGCGATACGCATCATGAAAGAAAAGTTGTGCCACATTAACAACATCAGTTGTCTTCTAGCAGGGAATAAAATGAACCATCTTAGAAAACCGGTCAACAACAGTAAAGATAGAATCATTACCCCTTTGTGTATGTGGCAACCCCAACACAAAATCCATGCTAATATCAACCCATGGCTGCAAAGGAACAAACAATGGCATATAGAGACCCGCGTTACTAGCTGTGCCCTTAGAAACTTGACAAATACGACACCTCTTAACATACCGATCCACTTCTTTCCTCATAGTAGGCCAGAAATAAGAAGCTTGTACCAACTGTAAAGTACGATCACGACCAACGTACCCTTCACCATGCAACTCCTTAATAATTTGTAAACGTAGACTGGAATCAGGAATACATAGTTGATTTCCCTGAACAGAAAACATCTTGTATAAGAAAATCTAATTTCTCTCTAGTCTGCACATCCTACATAATGACTAAAAAATATGGATCAATGGCTAACTGCTCACGAATGATACTAAGCCCGGCACATCAACCTCATAGACACAAGCAGATTACTCTTCCTGCTTAAGGCATCAGCATCTCGGTTTGAAACTCCAATTTTATGTTTAACCACAAAAGTAAACTTTTCAAGAAATGAAACCAGTGCCCATGCTTATGTGACACCTTGTCTTACGTACGGATATGCCTTAAAGAATCATGATCAGTGAACAAAACAAACTCCTTATGAATAGATAGTGACACCAATGCTTTAAAGCTTGGACCACTACATAAAACTCCAGATCATAAGTACTATACCTCAACTTTGGACCTGTCAATTTCTCATAAAAATAAGCAACAGGTCAGCCTCATTGACTAAGAACCCCACCAATCCTGACCTTTAAGGCATCTGTATGAAGTTCAAATACTTGAGAAAAATCAGGCAATACTAGAATAGGTGTTGTGGTAAGCTTGTCTTTTATAACTTGAAAGCCAACTCAGCCTCTTTTGTCTATACAAAAGTCTTCCCCTTTATGCAGTCTGTCACTGGAGCCATAATTGAACTGAAATGTGGATTGAATCGTCTATAAAAAGAAGCAAGTCCATGGAAACTATGAACTTCAGTAATGGTAGTAGGAGTTGGCCAATTTTTAATAGCTGCTACTTTAGATTCATCCACTTGTATTCCCTCGCCAGAAACAACATACCCCGACAACAAAACTTTAGGGGTCATAAAAACGCATTTCTTTGCTGCTGCATAGAAACTATCCTGCGAAGTAAGGACAAAACTTGCCTGACATGCATGAGGTTCTCATTGGAAGAAGCACTACAAATAAGAATGTCATCAAAATACACAACTACAAACTTCCCAATAAAGGGCCTAAGCAACTGATTCATCACACACATAAAAGTGCTAGGTGCGTTTGACAAACCCAAAGACATTACCAACCATTCATACAATCCTTCACGAGTTTTGAAGGCAGTTTTCCATTTATTACCAAGCCTAAGACGAATCTGGTAATATCCACTCTTCAAATCCAACTTTGTGAAAATAGTAGCACCACTAATTTGGTCAAGCAAATCATCAAGTCTAGGAATAGGAAATCTATACCTCACGGTAATCTTGTGATAGCTCGACTGTCAACACAAATATGCCAAGTGTCATCTTTTTTTGGAGTCAATAAAGCAGGAACAGCACAAGGGTTCATATTTTCACAAACATGGCCCTTAAATATCAACTCCTCAACCTGTCTTCGTAACTTCTCATGCTCTGCTGGGCTCATCTTGTAATGTGGGCTATTAGGCAATTGTGATCCAGGTTCTAGATCAATATGATGTTGGATGTCACGCAAAGGTGGCAATCGATCAGGCAATTCTGTGAGAAAAACATTAGAAAATTCCTCAAGTAAAGGAATCATAGCATCTGGAATGTTAGCACCTTCAACCACTTCTTTACCTATCGGCACAAAAACATCATCTCCAACCTCTAACTCGTTCTCAAATTGAGAAAGAGTCAATAATGTAGCTGTGGGTTTGGTAGCCACTTCCTTGGGTTTAGTGGATAACAACGTTATCTTCATATTATCAAACAGAAAACTACAAGTATTAAACTGTTCATTGTGTTATACATTGCGATCATATTCCTAAGGCCTACCCAACAGTAAATGACACGCATCCATGGGAACCACATCACACCAGACTTCGTCCTTGTATGTTTTACCAACATAAAAAGAAACAAGAGTATGTTTAGTTACCGACACCTCACCTCCTTTCTTAAGCCATTCGAGCTTATAAGGCTTAGGATGGTTCTCTGTTTTCAGGCCTAACTTTCTGACAGACTCTTTAGAAACTAAATTGTCACAGCTCCCCGAATCAATAATAAAAGTACAAACCTTCCCCAACACGGTACATGTTGAATGAAAGATGTTATGCTTAAGCCAATCTTGTCATTTTCCTTTGGTGTATAGCACGAGCGTCTAACCACCAGGCATATCCCCACGTTTCCAACCACCTCCTCCTCTACGTACTCAAGTTCTTCATCAAATATTGGAGTGTCTTCATAACTTTCATCAGCCTCACCACCGTCTTCCCATTCCTCAGGGTCAATAAACATTTGTCTTTTCCCAGCCTTCTTACATTCTAACTTTCGATGACCAGCCTCCCCATAATTGAAACACTTCATGCTACTACTATCGACTCCTTTAGAAGGTGGTCCATTATTACAAACACCCTATTTTGTTTGGTTAGGCACAAAACAAGATGTTGTGTTACCCGAACCTGAACTTCCTCCAGTTAAGACAGAATATGAAACGCCAGTACATCGGTTTTTTTGTTTTCGAAAGCTAAAGCACGTTTGAGCATCAGAAAGTGTCACCGGATCAAACATGTTAATGAATTCCATAATTTGGACCATCACACCACCAATGTAACAAGAAACGAGTCATTCTTTAGTTTCTTGAATATCATATCTTGCAATTAATTGGTAGAACTCAGTCATGTAATCCTCAACAGACTTGGACCCTTGTCTCAAATTTTGTAACCATTAGTACATTAATCGCTGGTAATTATGAGGAATAAAGTTGGCCCTCATACACTTCTTCATCTTCCTCCCAGTTGTGACCCTTGGCTTTCCAACTCTCTCCGAGTCAGTTTCAATTGTTACCACCACGCAGAAGCCCTTCCACGTAGCCTGGTAGCGATCAACGAAACCTTTTTGTCTTCGGGATCCAATTTGAATTCGAACACTTCTTCAATGACAACAAGCCAATCAATGAATTTTTCGAGATTCAAAGTATCACCATCAAATTCAGGAATACTGGTTCTCATTCCTGCCTCCCAACGCCTAATATCACCCCTTCGATTTTGCTCTACTTGTTTGTTAGAAGAAGAACCATCACCCTCAAAAAATGGATTTTCATCCTCTGCTGCTTCACGACGGTTACGATTACGCCTTCCTTGATTCATCAAATCTTGTATTTGATCAGCCAACTGGTCAAAAAAATTGATCTAACCGCTCTTCCATCCTTGCCATAATATGTTGTTCCAATTCCTACTCATGAACATCATTAAAAGGTCTTCTCCTTGGAGGCATCTTGATCAGGAAATTTAGCTTTGGTACTAACTGATATAAGCGAAGGCAAAAAGATAAACAATTGAACCTGTTGATTCAACGAGAATACCAGAAATAACTCTTCTAACTATCGTTGATTCACAAAGAATGCTGATATTCAGGATTTCATACTAACACAACACACGGTGATAGAGAGAAAAATAGTTTTATAAACTTCAAAACTAAACTTCTCCCATTGCTTATATGCATATAAAAAGCAAACCAAAAGTCGAATGGGCCACAAAACATAGACCGGCCAAAATTTGGGCCAAAAATAAAGTCCAACAAAATCTAAAAATAAGACAAAAAGTAAAATAACTAATAAAATAAACCGCTTTTGGGCCGAATTGATGACCTACGGCAGTTTGTGAAAACGTGCCCCTCGTTCCAACGATCGTTTCGACTAGTCGCAGGCCCAAAACGGAGACTTCTAGCCCAAGTTATGGCCATTTCAGTGAAGCCCAAGTTATAGCCATTTTAGTGAAGCCCAAGTTATAAGACAACAATAATTGTTATAACAATAAACAAAATAAATATATTGTATCAACATAATCTAATTTATTTACATAAATAAATCGGGAAGTTCTCTTAGTATTTTTGAAAACAAAGCTCTAGATCAATTTTTCATAATTAAATGAGTTTAGATTGGGTAAATGATATTGGGTTAACCTATTTAAAATGTTAATAAGCTTTATAGTAAGGTTATATAGGTTAAAATAATTAAAATGTTATTGGGTCTTTTTAATGAGTTTAATAATAGTTTATAGTTTTTTTTAAAGAAATACATATATATAATATATTAATTTTTTAAACTTTTGGGTCCCTGAAAAGATCGGGCCTTGGGCGGTCGCCCACCGGCCTACCCTCAGGGCCGGCCCTGAATACACACAACCCGTCCAACTAAACAATGTTAGCAACAATGTCTTTTTTGTAGAGAAACACTAGAACTCTTCAATTCAACTCATTATTAGCCTTTCTCTTGTCTGATTTGACCTACGCATTGGGATGACACTTATGAGTAAATCCATTTTAATATGTAATCCCATCTTGATTATGTGAAGTTTGGGAGATCAATTCAGGTTTCACAGTTTTCAGCCTACTTAAAATTTTGAATTCCTCTTTATTTTTGCTATGCATGAAATAGGTTAAGTTAACATATCCTGGAATTTGATTCTACTATTTTGTTATTCGTTTTTAATGTTGTTGTAATATGAATAAGACATGTACATTGTATTCTTATAGCTAAACAAAGTAATCATAATTTAAATTGCAGTTTTATGTCTGTTTTAAATTGAAGCTTTAACCCTCACCGCAAAACAACTATTATTGTATCTAGAATAGCTTTAATGATTATTTATTTAATTACTTTAATTTAGTTACATGTAACAAGGCCATAAAACATGTGTTTGCTCTCTCAATGGCTTACTTGACTTGCCCACTACAAAGACAACGCGAGCCCTCTCCAGTGGCTTCTCTTTTGTTAAGCGTTGGTTCCAACCTTCTTGAACACACAATCTTTCTTATTTGCTGAAATACAATTTGTATAATTAAAAGAAGTTTTTTGGTCTCTCAACAACAAAAATAAAACAAACCTAATTTGATATAGTCAGTCTTCAATTTAAAATGAATTATATCTCATTCTTTTATATCCCGATAAGCTAAAAACACTTTTTGATGAAAAAAACCAAGAGCATCATCGACAAGATTTACGAAAGGGGTTGAAGGAAACTTGATGAAAGGATGTTGGGCAGGGCTAGTTAACTTTTTATTTAATTATTTTTGACTAAGAGGTAAAATTGTCTCTTTAATAAAATTTAACAGAAAGGTTAATGATATTTCACTTCAAAGACTGTTTGTTTCAATTTATCAGAAAGTAAAAAATGTCAATGTAAACTTTTAAAGTTATTGAGCAAACATACAAACATGAGAATCTAAACGTGGAGTGAAAACGGCTGAAAACAAATAAGCCGATAAACGAGACGGTTTGTTAGGCTATTAGTTTTACATGGATAAAGTAGGAGGTCAAAATCTACCATTGGAGTCAATTGTTTATTTTACTTCAACTTCACATAGCTGTCATCACCTAATCAATTTATCGCCCAAAATCCTAACCCTAATTATAATCTGAGGGTTTGGGATTTGGGATATGCTGAATTGTGATTAATCCAATCGAAAAGAATGACGAGGATGCTGAGGAGTTGCATTCAATCGTTGCTGAAACTGGTTAATTCTTTCGTTGCAATGTTCGGGATCGCGATGATCATTTATGCCATCTGGATGATTAGAGCATGGCATCGTGAAATGGGTGATTCTGATCATCCTGGTCCTTGGTATACAAATACAACCTCTTTATCTTTAATCCTATGTATAGTTAGTTATATTATATACGGAAGCCTTTTAGGAGAAAAGAGAAGCTTTAATTCAAACTAATTTGATGAATTATGTTCGTCGATTGTCAACGATCTATCGATCAGGCTCTGCAAGTTTGTGACTGATGAAAAATAAAGACACGATTTTGGTATCTGATTAATTAAATCACTACACTTGTTAAACTTCTCTAAAATACATGTACTTGTGAAGAAAATGAAAATATTGACTTGTTACACTTAAATGGGTGAAAATTTAACTCCAAATGTGTAAAAATGCTGACATGACATCCACATCAACAAACAAACAATCTACATAGCCTGTGCACATGAAACGCGTGTGTTCATCGTCAGTTTCACAAATACATGTATCTTAAACGAGTTCTCGGACTTTAGTGTACCAAATTTTGGTTGGGTGTCTTTTTCTTGCAAAATGAAAAAGCATGTTGGTTTTTATTGTATTAACCTGAGTGATCACTTTATCTATGTTGGCATGATTGATGTTTTATGTGGTTATGCAACTTTTTCAATTTATTACAGTAATTATTATTGCTTTCAAAAAGTGATGGTTGTTAAATCTAAGCATTTATGTGATTTACACCTTTTAATGTATGGTGCATTATGGGGTCACCAGACTGGTGGTTGGGATATATACATGTTAAAAGTTTGGTGATTTAAGCATCATCCAAATCTCCAACTTCCAGTAATTTTTAATTGTAAAAAAAACTGATTTAAGCATTCATGCAAAAATTTGACACATTTTAGAATATATGCAGCAGGATATGCAGTGGGACCATACTGAACATAGTTTTATCAATTATTGTCACTCCTGTTCCACAGATTCCATGTTTAGTCGTTGATGAAGTCGATGATACATGAAATTGACTATGCAAATAGATTCCATTATTAGAACTTTTTGTTAAATGGAAGTAAGATTTATTTACTGTTTCCACTGAATTATGCAGGTTCATATACACAATGCTTGGACTTGGTGTAACATTGTGTGTGATCAGTGGCGGAGCTTGAACACTCCTTTAGGGGGCGGGGCGAAATAAATTTTTTAAGAGGGGGCGAACTCGATATTTATATAAAAATTTACACTACCGGACCAAAAATTTACACTACCGGACTAAAATTTTACACTAGCGACGAAAAAAGAGGAGGGGCGGCAGCCCCCCTGGCCCTTGCTATCCTCTGCCACTGTGTGTGATCACATGTTCAGGTCATATTGCTGCAGAAACAGCAAATGGTTGCTGCCTTTATTGAGTATCCTTGATCTAAATATATGTGAAATTACATAATAATCCTTTCCTTTAAGCGACTTCTGATATGATTTTGATTCTTAAATTATTGAGGATTTAACATGGATGTAGTACTTGGTGGTTGTCGTTTCCCTCTTAATGCTGGAAGCCGCGATTACATTGGACGTGTTTCTAAATCACAACGGGGAGGAGGTTCTTATTAATCTTGAAGCTTTACGATCATTTCTTCATATTCTTTAATTTTATTTTAATTTATTTTTAATTTTCTGGTTTTATATATTATAATCAGGACTTCCCAAAAGACCCAAGTGGAAACTTCAACGAGTTCAAGGATTTTATTAAGGATAATTTTGACTTATGCAAATGGGTTGGCTTGTCCATTAAATTAAATAGCGTTGGCACTCACACATGATTTCTTATCTTGTAGTGCATCTACTTTAGTATGGTAAAGGAACAATGTTGATTGTTCCCAAAAAAATGAGATTGGACGATGTCAATTGACCATGCAAAACAATTCTGGGGTTTTCCACTTAGATATTTATTCTAAAATCAAATGTTGGTTGACCGTGGCAAATACTAGTGGTCTGAACTCATAAAGATTTATTATTGTTTTTTTATTGTATATACATTTACAAAATCATATGTGCTGCATGAAGCCTTTGTGAACATTTTTTTAGTTAGGTTACAGCCATGACCAACAACCATAATGACCAATTAAAAAGTACCAGGGGATGTTTGTATGTGTGTTTGAGAGAGTACGTGGTATTGCATTATCCTTTCTGTTTAAAGTTGTAATTGGCAGATGTTCAGGAAAATGATGTTTTAATGAATTGTTAGATGAAGTGACCGATAGTGACTCTTGTGTGAGAAGAAGTAGAGACTCTTTGCAAGATGTATAGAAAAGGGGTACATCACTAATGTTGTTTTGACATTAGATTTAATAATGTTGCAGCTTCTATGAGACTGATTATTGCCCTTAATATTAGGATATCAAAAGCAGATAAATTTGTGTATCCAAACATTAAAACCTAAACCTTCGGGGGTGGCATAGTGGTAAGTGCTTGATCCAATAGGTGATCTGTATAGGAGACATCTCATGTTTGAATCCAAATTCAGTGCGTTCTTGTCTTTACCCCTTGAAGGCCACCTGCACAACGTAAGTTGTGTTTATTATAGTCCCACTAATGGGATCCTGTGAGTTTTCCTTGATGTAATCTCACGGGTACAAAAGAAAAATAAAATCAAAACCTATTTATTTTCCCACCCCAATTTGGTGGTCCTCTTACAAACAAACATACCCAGTAAAACGATGAAGTAGGATCTAGAGAAGGTGAGATGATGGCAAACCTTACCTCTATCCCAAAGGGTAGAGAGGCTGCACCTAGAGAGATTGGGGGTCCTCTTAAGAATATTATATATGTAACAGTTATCACTGAATGGAAATATCTTTGATCCAACATTAGTGTTTAACATCTCTTTCAGTTGTACTGCATCATTTCACACTTGCTACATTAATATTAATTGGATCGGATTTTTTGTTAAATGTTGATTTAGTTAAAATGAGGTCTCTTATATGTGCATGGCAGGGGCTGTGTACGATTTTGGCACTCATTCTTAAAGGCCTCGGGCCACATCAAGAAAGACAATATGACAGCGATGATGAATATACCCTTGAAGAAGTCCCGTTGTTGAGGAATTATGTAAATCAAGCCACTTATGTCGTCGGTGCTCCTGTTTATGGAACCAGATAATTCTTAGGTGATTACCTTCAATAACCGTTTTAATACCTCGATTGTCTTTTTGGCCTAAAACTAGATATTTGACGAAAGTTGGGATGCCAATTTATACAATTAGCCTTTCTGAAAACGGCCAAATTATAGATGAATTGCATGAAAGCTACATAAACTTATCTGATGTTTCACTTTTCTTTGACGGTGATGACATCATAGTTCTATTGTTGAAAATTTTCTGTTTCAAGCGGGTGAAGATATGAGGTGCTTACAATGGGAAGCTCGTGGCAAAGCAGTTGTTGGTTTGTGATCTATCGCAACACACCCAAACTAACCAGAAGATGGAAATATGTTTTATTTCTTCAAGTATCATTTCTTTAAACATGTTTAGTGTAAATGCTGTGAAAAACCCAGGTTTTATGATGCAAAGGTAACTTGTGGCACTTTCACTAGATGCACATAGAAACTATGTTATCCTCTGCCTTCTTAACAGGCTACACTTAACTTTTTGTACAGTTGGTGTGTGTACAAATCATTTTCTTCAACTCCCTGTCTCTTTCAAACTAAAGCATAAAATGGTGACAAAAAAGATGTTGGTATGGGAACATATTAGCAGTGTGATCCTGTGGCCATACATGAACAAACCTGCGCGCTAGCTCAAAATCCGGCGGCCTAGACTGGTTTGGTCAAACCAGGCGTAGTTGTGTTCTTGTCTTTATGCTAACCAATTGAACAAAAAATGTTCTACTGTAGATGTTTTTAAAAAAAATATATTTTTACAATAATCATGAAACTCATACTAGAGATCTATGAACTCTTTGAAATTATATGAATCTTCCTAGGCCTAGGGGGCGTTCAACAGTTGAGTTAGAGACTTCTTGAAGCAAATTCGTGGAATTTTCTATGAACTCTTTGGCCATCTAGTACGAAGTGAACTTGTGGATGTTTTAAATGATAATATTGTGGATCTCTTGTGTCCCAAGAAAGGTGAATGAATGTATGTTTTTCGTGGGTTCCATTAGATCTCATTCGTGCTCATGTTAACTTAGTGTCGCATGTGGTACATATATAACACATAAAAAAGTCACAAAGACTATAAAACACGTCTTCTTTTTGCCGTTGTCACATTGCAACGATGTCTAGCACTTGGGTCTGCCACTACTCGTGGCCTCCATCTTAGTTTGAAGGAGGCGCAAATTGTATACGAGGATGGTGCCTACTGTTATATCTAATAATATTGTTTTATACAACACTTGTGATTTGTGAAGGCTCTTTGGCATAGAACACAAGATTAGCGCTAATCATGGAGGTAGAAAGGTTATTGTCTGGCTACTTTAAAAAGAGAAGATCGCATTATGAAATCTTTATGAAAGTTTGCTTTCCCTTTAGTCCTT